>JARFIW010001081.1:15030000-15630000 GCA_036346225.1 Platerodrilus igneus | reverse complement strand
AAAATACAACAAACATACAATCTTTTATTTATTCCTATTTACAAATGCAATTCAATATTATTTTATTGTTCACGTTACACTTCAGTAAATTTTACTTTGTAATGTCCTGTATTTAATTTTAAAATCATCAAACACATAAAATGTACTCGGAGTAAATGGACCTTGAATAATACCTTCTCTAAAATTCCTTCATTATAATTTATTTATTTATTTTAATACTCTAAGTAAACTGTGGGGGTATGGTGAGCTCATAATAACCCAATTAATGTATGCCCTTCTAAGTTGCATACTCTAAAACTAAAAAACCAAAGCCATGTACTCTTCACAAAATTTCACGTTCTGATGGAACGTTTAAAAGCTTTCTAGACACCTTCAATTTCTAGTTAAATACCGTAATAAAGTTATGTACACATATTCTGTTCAATACGTAAATAATTCACACTACCTTGAAAACACTCTCATACGCCACCCCAATATTTACAGTTTATAGAAATCACAATATTAAATCGTTACCTGGAATATCTAGAAGATCTTTGCTCTGTAGATGATGCCATGTAAATTTTCTATCTGGTCGCAGGTCGTTTCTCGCAATTACTAGACGAACTCTATCTAAGTTGGTCTGCCAACGCAGCCTTCTCGGTGTAACCAAATTCCAAATTTTATTCCAATTATACTTCTTTCACAGTAATCTACGTTATTTAATGTCCCGACACGAGTTAATAAAAATTGTAGGTGATACCTCTATTAAAATAAGTAATATCGGCACACTAACCGCGTTTTAATTAATTTAGAGTTTACCACTAAGCAATACACTTTAAATTATTTGTTAATACTTACAACTCGTGTTAACTTTCATACGTGCTTTTGGGACGATCGAAATAATAAGGCACGAAGTTAAAAGACAAGAGAGCGAGTCCTAGTTCTCTAGAGTATTTATGTCTTTCGACTGTAACCTCTCCAGGCCCCCCAGTTATCCGAAATCCCGCTCACAACAACACATTCTCACAATTTTGCACCTAACCCCAATTTCAAATCCGCGAATTTCCGTACCTCGTTATAAAATTTTAAGAAACTTACGCTACACTATCTTCGTGTCTATGTCAAGTCAAACTAACCTATCAACCAATCGTAGACTTAATGACGTTTCTGAAATCCCTCCTATACTATTGTGGTCTCATGCTTATACGTTTTCTACGTCTCATTCTAACCTTGCTTGAGCGGTAGAAAAATCAATATCCTCGTTTGTTCACTGTTTACACACGTGGACTGTCTACGTGAGTTAAATAACCCCTCATTAGCATTTCCCGTGAATATAAGCAACGGTTCATCCGACATTCTCTGTAACCATTTGTTATCTACACAATTTAAGCAGAACTTAACCTTTATAAAAATACGCAGGTGTTCAATCGTAACATTTTAAATAACACTTCTACGAGTTGGATATTCCACGTATTTTAACCCTCCTGATATATTTGTACGTTAGCAACGCGTCTCATCTTGGTATTACCGGGTTTTTAAATGCTTTTATGCATATTATACATCAATAATCGTTCAATTAAATTCAAATTAATTACTAAATTAATGGCATTGGCTTCTACCATTTAATTTCTTTGCAAACCTACTTAAATTTTATTAATTATTTATAAAATTTCGTTAATACTTGACACTTAAAAATGAATTAACTAATATAACCTTCGCACGTAATTTCTGGTTGTTCCTTTATACAGGGTGTTTTGAAATTGCTTCGTTTATATTTATTTTTGATCTTTTAAAACCACTATAATATATATATATATATATATATATATATATATATATTTATTTATTGAAGAAGATCAACCTAATAGAAACACCATAAGTCAAGAAACAACAACATCTACAAGCCGAAAAACTCTCGAGTTACAAGGCATTTTTAACGACGCTGAGAGCGTCGTGTCCAGCTGCTGCGGTAGCAAGAAGATGTGAAATAAAATCAGTATAGACCAATATCGGTATAGACAAAATATGGTAAAGACAAAATCGGTGAAGACTAACCACTCATAAAAATTTTTTTGAAAAAGTACTACGAGTTAGAAGAAAATATTTAAGCAGTTTACAAACTTGGAGTAGAAAAGGGGTAAATGAAACCAAAACATGATATGGTTTTAGGCCCAAATAAATTTATTTGTTTTATTTTATATTAAAAACGACGAAAAAGGAAAAAAAAGATTAGATATTTAGAAATCGATTCTTTAAATTTAATTTATTTAGTTAGATAGTTAATTTTTGTGCTAGTATATGGCTTAAGATTCTTGATATGCCAATTACTTGTTTTCGACCCATCAGGATTAGTTACTTTATACACTAGGTTTGACAATTTTTTGTTAACTGTGCAAAATATATATTTTGGAACTAACTTTGAGGTAAAAAAAAGCGTCTGCTGCTTTAGACAGAACTTTGCTTAATCTTCATACTTTATCACCGACATTAAAAGAAATTTGCCTGCGTCGAAGGTTATATCAACTAGACATTTTCGTATAAGCTACATGAAGTTTATTTCTAACTTCTTTAAAAAGTTTTAAAATGCCTTGATGGTCAGTAGAATATGCTGCCCTATCACCAGGCATTAAATCGACATCTTCAGAAGGCTTACATGAGGAACTATAATACTTTCATGAAATATGAACATGTCTACCGAAAATTAAAAAATTTGTATAAAAACTAGTGACTTCATGCGTTGCCGAATTTATAGCATATTGAACTTTTGATATATTTTCATTCCAGGTATATTGTGTGTTTTAACATAAGATCTTATGACGGTATCTACAGTCCTTGTTGGTTCAAAGGATGAATCATGCATTACTTAACATAAACACTTACTTTGAATTCCTCTAATGATAATATGGACTGTAATTAGGTTAACTGTATAGCGAGCTTAACGGCACTATTTTAGTGTCAATGAGCACTCACGACACGAAAACTAATTTGTCACTTCCGGTGGTTCAAGCATAACAACACAACACCCTCGTTGGCTGTCAGTTTTAAATCTGTTCATGATTTTTAAAGGGAGGGGTTAACAAGGATCAAGAAAGGAGGGAGAGGAGCCCGATCATCCCGTCCACCAAAATAAATACAAATTTATTTTTAAACAAAGCAAACAACTAATATGTACGGTACTAAATAAAACTTATACGGAACTAGACTAAATAGCTATATAGTATCTAACCCTATGAGCTTGTTGCACAAATACGTCAACAAGAGCAAGCAAACAATTACTGTTCTAAGGGCAAAGAGCAAAGCTTTAGCACAGGTCTTTTAAGAGTCCCATGTGCCGTTCTCACAGTTGCAACGCGAAAAACGTTATCTTTGTCGGTATGCAGTTAAAAGATTCTGCCCAATCTCTATTGAAGACGCGGAAAATTGCGTTCTTGAATCAACGCTAAGGTATTAAGCTTTAGCGATTTTCCTGAAGCAAACCATTTAGATTTTTGCTGAAGCGTATGAAGGTACTCTGATTACCATCGCTTCCAGAAACTTTGCTGTAACCGCTGGACTAGTTGCTAACGATTTAAACGATTAATCGCTACCTCAGTAACGTCCGTATCTGGAATGACAGAAATAGGTTTGTTGGTTAAAAAAGACGTTGGGCCAAACAAGATAAATCGTTAGTATTCGAATTAAGCGGACCTAATGGACGCCCTCGTTCGGATGAGAGGTTAAATGGAGGTCCCGTGTGTGAGTGTTGTCACGCATTTTAAAGATCCCTTCCTTGCCTGGAACGACAAGGGTTCGGCAAAATTCTAAATTTCCAGGCAACAAAAAACTCGCCTCCTGGCCAATGTAGTACCTTCAGGTGGAGCATTGGGAATGTAAATGAACGGACCTAATGGACGGGAGTTCAAAAGTGCTTCAATTTACACTAAACAGTATTCAATTATTCGTAAGCCGATTTTTGCTCACCAACTACCCGAGATATGTGAGTTTTGACAGATTTAATTCCCGCCTCCCATTGCCCACCAAAGTGCGGAGCAGGGGGGGGGGGGTTTGAACGACCATTCAATATTTTCCGCGTGTGCGGATTGTCCTAACAGTTCGCGTATTTTGGCTTCAGCACCTACAAAGTTGGTACCGCTGTCGCTGTACATGTGGATTCACCTTCCGCGTCTAAAAATGAATTGACGGAAAGCGGCTAAAAATGCTTCTGACGACAAAACTGAAACTAATTCTAAATGCACTGCCTTAGTGCTGAAACAAACAAGGAGACAAATATATACCTTTAACGTTTTGGCTCCTTGAACCCGACCCATTGTTATGGAAAAAGGGCCCCCAAAATCTATGCCAGTAATACGAAATGCTTTTCCAGGAGTCACTCGCGGAGTAGGTAAATCTCCCATAGAAAACACAATAGAAGTAGGATTAACCTTAAAACAAGGAATACATTCAGTAGACACTGTCTTATGGCTCTCCTAGCTGACAAAAACCAGAAATGCTGTTACAATAATGACTGGGTTGTACGATTACCGCAATGTAAATTTTTAATGTGGCAATCCTGTAAAATAAGAGTTGTTAGACGATGGAGCCGAAGGAGATGTAAATGATATTTTACATCATGTGAGATATCCGAATGTTTCATCAGACCGCCCACCCTGAGGAGTCCCCGTCAATCTACGAATGGAGTAAGAGAACGGAGTTGTTTGTTCACTAAATGTCCCTTGTTCAATTTTTCCAAAGCTTCCGCAAATGCACCGATTTGAACATGTTTAACTAATAATTCTAACGCTGATGTTCTTTCTCGAAATGTAATCGCACCAGTTAATTTTCCATTAGGTGATTTGAGGTTGAACACAAAACGGCGGCAGTGACCAATTATTTTCAAAATCTTTTGCAAATCGGAGAATGTATCTAACAAAGAATACAAAACGTGATCCGAGGGTTCGATGACAACCAACACGAGTTTTGTTTCGGCAGAACTGTGTGACAATTCTGATGCTAAATTATCAAGAAATGGTTATTTAGGCCATTCTTTCAAAGGTAATTTTAACCACACCGAACCCGCCCACCATAGTGGGTGATCAATAAGTTCAGTTGCAAAAAGGCGTGTAGAGGCACTATTGGCAGGGTTGTACAATTAGAAGGTGCAACTAGCGATTGAACTTGTGCAATCCTATTCGCAACAAAGGTTTTCCATTTATTACATGGCGATTTTAACCATGAAAGTGTTATTGTAGAATCCGACCAAGTAAGATGCTGGTAAATTCTAACTTGAAATATGTTTTCTTCACATACTCTACGAGATTTACGAGTAGAACTGCTGCGTACAGCTCCAACCGTGGCAACGAAACTTTGTTTATGGGCGCAACCTTACTTTTTGCACAAACAAAATACACGAAAACATTATCATTTTTGTCAAAACAACGAAAATAAACAACAGATGCATAGCCTGCCTCTGAGGCATCGCACAAGGCGTGTAACTCGATGCTCTATAAGTCATGTACGAAGAGCGAGAAAAGGAGAAGCTTTTAGTAGTCTGTCGATGCTGTTGTCCTGGTTGGTGTTCGTAGGGGGCGTGACTATTTCAGGTGCTGGAGCTGCTGGAGTAGTCCTGTCGGTGGTGTGTGGTTCTATTGTAGGCGTTGTGGTGGTAGTCGGTGTCGTCTTTTTTGTCGACTTGTTTTTCGTGGATCGTCTGCTCCTTCTTTTCTCTCGTTTTTCGGGAGCGGAGTCCATGCTGACGTCGGTGGAACTGTCGGTCTCTGGTGTACAGTGTGTGCTGAATATGGTTGCAGTAACCGCTTGAGTCGGTTTTGTCGGTACTTCCTGTGGGGTCTAGCGTGAACGTATCTTCTTGTTACGATCGACTCTAGTCCAGCTTTCCTCTTTGTCTGTGTCGGAGCTGTCGAATGTGTTCTGTGCAAGTATAGGTGCTGGTGGTTGGTGTGTCTTCTTTTTCTGTTCCAGTAGTTGTTGGTAGGCTGGACAGTTCCTGTAATTTGCGGTGTGCGGTCCTCTACAGTCAATACATGTCGGTGTCGTTTCGCGTTTCTTGATGCATTCAGATGCGTAGTGTTCTTACTGCACTTAATACATCGCGGCCTGTATTCACAGTTTAGGCTTGAATGTCTGTATCGTTGGTGGGATGCAAAGCATTGAGGTATCTCCACCCTCAATTGAAAGGCAGCAACTCTAACGCCGTGACAGTATAAGAGTTCTCGTATGTCATAGATGGTCTGTGATGTCGGTTCGTTCTTCAGTATTACCAGGAATGTATTACTGCATTGCTTGTCCTTGGATTGTAATTTGGTTATGTGTTCGATCTTGCAGTTCTTGTCTAGTAGTTCGTTGGTAACGTCCTCGGGTGTGATGTTTGCAGGTAGTCATTTTATTACTACCTTGAGTTGTCGTTCAGTTTTTAGTCCGTATGTGTGAAAATCTATGGCGTGTCCTTTTATATAATCCTGTGCGAATCTGAACTCGTCGACGTCGGCTGCATGTGTTCGTCAATGTAGTACCTCCGGGTGGAGCATTGGGGACGTGGCCGCAAGTATAGCGGCCCTAATTCAAATTATAATGCATGTGTTCGTGCACCTAGTCCTGTTGCTCGTATGTTGATGTCTCGTTTCGTTATGCGTTTCATCTCTTTGGAGTGCTTGATAAAGTCCGGAAATGTTGCTATAAAGATGGGCGGGATTCTGTTACTCGTCGCGTCTGTCTTGTTTGTATTTGTAGGGTTTCTAGTCGTTGGTCTTGCTGTGCTTGTGGATGGTGAATTAGAGGTTGCTGTGGCGTATTATAAAGGCATCTTCGTCGGCTCAACGGACTGTACTTCAGGCACGATCGTGTATTGTTTTTAGGTGGTGTAGGCTACTGTCCTGCGTGTTCGTTTTGTGTCTGTCTCTGTGTCGGAGTGCTGTTCTTTTCGTAGTCGGTATGCTTTGATAGATTCGGAGTCCACGTCTGAGTCTGTAAACGTCACCGAAGCACGCTTTGGGTCCGTCACGTCCATCGTCCTGAGAAGAGCAATGTTTTAATTCTTATAATGTTAATTCTTATAAGGTTTGTACTAAAAAGTACAATAATAATTCGTCTTAGCCTAAGCTAAGTTATAGTTTGCGTAGCTCGATGTCTTCTGTTGGAATAACAGTGAGCGAATCCTTACTTCGTTCCATTTTGCCTGGTATTATAGTTCCCCTTCTCTTGGACGTTCTGGTTGTAGGCGTTGATGCATTTCACCAATTACTATACTAGGATCAAATGCGGTAGGTTGTGAACTAGTGTAGATGTAGGATTGCAATATTCTGTTTAGTAGGGAGTGGACTGATTGTGATATGTTCTAGTGCATATTATTTTTTAGTACGTTTTAATTTCTCTGGTTATAAAGTAGTTATTATTAATACAGTTTGATACATATGCTATGTACATCAACGTAACCGGAAAGATAACGAAAGGAGGACCGGGCTCCATCGGTGAATAAGCGGGGTCTTATAAATACAAAAAAATAAAGGATGCCTGAAATAAAGAAAAGAAATTATCAGCGCTTATTAATACTTATAACTACTCTAAATGACATTTTGGAGAGACATAAAAGCGCAGTGTGACCAAAAACAAAAAAAAAATCACTAACCACAATATACATATATCAGGAAGAACAAAAAAAAATCGCTTTTTAAAATGGCGAACTGCAGTTTTTAGGTTACTACAATATATTAATTAACAAAAGTTTACAACTCTAAAAACAACAGCTCTAAATCACCATCACATGCGTAAAATGACATACAAAAATTGTCACAATAAGGAAATCAGTAAATAATACAATATCAATCATCAATACCACCGTAAGCATAAAATTATGTACATAAAATTGTTCCTATAAAGAAATCAATAAGTAATACAGTATTAGTAATCAATATCATCTCACATAAATATTTAGTCATCAATGGAACTTTATAAACATGTTGTTTCAACAATTACCTAAGGCCCATACGAGAAAACATGAATAAGCACTCACCCGCGTATCCACGGTGTAGGATTGATCACACACTCTCTAAGGCCAGAATGAAACAGACGGACCTGGGACCTCGCAAATCGTGCGTCCTTTCTACAAAAAGAACGTCAACCGCCTCGTCAATCTTTGGTCAACACAATACACGATCATATCCACCGGAAGGAGCACACAACGGTGTGCACAAAATTCTTTAGATAACGAAAAATGTAACGACCAGTAATTGTTGTTGTATAGCTACAGGAAGAAATCAAATGAACTCGTTTGATAGCACGAATTAACATCAATGTTGGCGATATCAACCACAGGTGTTGAATAGAAACTTGGAAACAACCTTTTATTGGAGAAGTGCGGTCCATTATTTCAAGGAGTCTTCAAGTTGGAGTACTACAAGAAGTAATTATGCTCTATAGGAACATGAATCAAGCCAACGGATACCTCAAACAAGGTACTGACGATTGAAATTATAGAAGAGCTTTTCATTTCGTAGTAAACAGGTTAAAATGAAAATTATTGTAAAGCGTACTTATTGTAGGAAGGTCTAATATACAGGGTGGTGTATGAGGAGTAGACGCAGAATCTTTGTAAATGAGGAATGAAATAAAAAGGGTACGGTTTAATACATCGTCGGAAGGTGAACGTAACACTTACTATTTTTTCTTATTGTTGTATTTTGCATAATGGAAGTAGACTATGAGAGTGATTATGTTGGGAGTGATGATGAAAGTTATGTTCCCGGGAGTGAAACAGATAGTAGTGTCTCTGAGTTAGAAAAAGTTTCCGACGCAGAACCTGAACCCCGTACAATCAGGGGGTGGCAGTATATTCCTGACCCGTTTTCTGACAAAAAATTCCATCCTCTAAAAGATTTCAGAAGAGATTATTGTGTCCATCCTGCTGTTGAGTTAGCTGATATGCAGAGTTCACGTATATGTTTCGAACTTTTCTTTCAAAATGTTATAAAGGATTTGTGCAATTGGACCAATGCCTGTGTTGATATGTATTTTGAAGACATGCGTTACAGCATTACGAATGTAAACGGTGTAACTTGACGGCCTGTAAACAGTGACGAAATGTACGTGTTCTTTTCGTTAGTTTTTCTAATGGGACTAGTACAACTACCAGAAATCACTGATTACTGGTCGAGCAATATTTTTTGTCACGGACCAGACGTATTCAAATCAATAATTATGAATCGAAACCCTTTCTAAAGTAATTTAAAATTTCTACGTTTTTCGAATCCACATTTTGCATTTAAAAAGAGACCAGTTACGCGCTTTGCTCAGTATACATCAAAGTTAGGGAGGCTTGCAATATTATAGTAAATCTAGGAAGAAATTTAGCCGTCGATGAGTGCCTGATGTTATACAAGGGGCGGTTACATTTTCGGCAATATATAAACGATGAGGTTGCGATTTGGGCTAAAACTTTTTTGTTTGTGTGCAAGTAATCCTAAGTTTCAACTACACATGGAATTTTTCTATATACATTGGCAAAGACATATATCAAATGTTACTTCTTCCCGATAGCGCTGAATTGCACGTATCAGAAAGGATAGTAGTATATTTGGCAGAACGTTTGCTAGACCAGGGAAGACATTGTTCTAAACAACTGGTACATGTCGGTTTGTTTAAGTAAATATTTATCCCCCCAATATTAAAACGTGACTAGCCCCTCTCGGTGTTAACGTTGATAGGTGCAAATAGATCGCTATTTGCGTATCTCCTCCGAAGGGGTTGTGGGTTCGGGGGAGTGAGGGTGTGGGTTCGGTGGGGACTTTTATCCTACGTTGCATAGGCCGGTTTTTATCGCTCAATACAGAAAACTGAGAGAGAAATAAGGGATTTCCTGGAAATGATTAATCTGCGGCGACGTATTCGCTAACGTGTTAAAAAAGCTTGGATCCCACAAAAAAATCCGAGCTCAAAAGCCGAACGAGCCGTGCGACGAGGTCAGGAACAAATCGTTTACCGTTGGTTCGAGAGAGAACAATAAACGAGTTGGTTTCCAAAATTCGTATTAGGGCGCTAACAATTATGTAAATTATACCAAACGACGCTCTCCGTGTCCTAAAACCTAATTCGTTAACAATTTGCAAGCTGGCACTGCAATTTTTTCTTAAAACACTTATTAAAAAAAGGATAATTCATTCGAGAAACGCCAAAATCAGGTACCGATCATCACCGGAAAAATACGAGCGTGTACCTTCAAAATCTATGGTAACACACTTCCTTTCAAATTTCTTTAATTTTCCATTACACTTCATCTAATATGATTTGGGAGTACCGTTATTTGATTTAAATTATAGAAAAACATCGGTTTTTTATATACGGCGGCTATTTATTTCAAAAATAATTTATTTTTTAATTTGGCGTTTCTTCACGATGGTATCCGAGCATTTTCAATAGAGCGTGATTGGCACACAAATCGTCTCTGTACTGATTTTGACAAAGTCTACTTGGGCGAAGTGGTCTTGATCCGATCATTCTCTGAAGTGATTTTAACAAACTCTACTTGGGCGAAGTGGTCTTGATCCTATCGATTCTCAGAAGTGATTTCGAAAAAGTCTACTAGAGCGAAGTGGTCTTGATCCGATCAATTCTCCTAAATGATTTTTGACAAAGTCCACTTGGGCGAAGTGGTCTTAATCCGATTGACACTTCGAAGTGATTTCGACAAAGTCTGCTTGGGCGAAGTGGTATTGATCCGATCAACACTTCGAGGTGCTTTTTTACAAAGTCTACTTGGGCGAGGTGGTCTTGGTTCGATCGACACTTCGAGGTGATTTTTGCAAAGTCTACTTGGGTGAAGTGATCTTGATTCGATCGACACTTCGAAGTGATTTCGGCAAAGTCTACTTCCGCGAAGTGATCTTGATCTGATCGATTCTCCAAGGTAATTTTGACACACTCTACTAAGTCTAAATTGTCTTGATCCGAACCACTCCTCGAAGTAATTTTAACTAAGTTTACTAGGACGAAAACATCTTGATCCAGTCGGCTCCCCGAAGTGATTTCGATAAAGTCTACTGGGGTTAAGTGGTCTTGATTCAATCGACTACCAGGACTGATTTCGACAAATTCTACTTGGGCGAAGTGATCTTGATCTGATCGACTCTCCGAAGTGATTTAGACAAGGTCTACTAGGTGGTTCCGTAAAAGGTTACATGGGGTCTTGACCAGAGTGGGATTTTGGCGCAGAGTGTGTGGAGCGCACAGAGTGTGGGGCGCAGAGAGTGTGGGGCGCAGAGAGTGTGGGGCGCAGAGAGTGTGGGGCGCAGAGAGTGTGGGGCGCAGAGAGTGTGGGGCGCAGAGAGTGTGGGGCGCAGAGAGTGTGGGGCGCAGAGAGTGTGGGGCGCAGAGAGTGTGGGGCGCAGAGAGTGTGGGGCGCTCAAAGTAGTCCCGTAGGGACTACAAGGCGTTTCTAGTATTTATTAAAACTTGACACTATAAGAAAAATCGCGTAATACCAAAGCATTTAGTTGACGAACAAGTTCTAAAAGGATCGTCAACATTTATCAGCAACAAAAATCAACTTTTAGTAAAGTACAGCGGCAAGAGAGATGTTTATGTATTGACATCTCAATATGAAGCAGACTTATGCGAGAAAATTCGTTTCGTTGTGGGTGGAAAATCACAATTTCTTTACAAACCAAAACATATTGAAAAATATAATCACATGACGGGATTTGTAGATAAATAGCTTTTACAACCATATAATTCAAGTAGGAAATCGAATTCATGGTTTAAACAGTTTGGGATTCATGTAGCTTCACGCATGCTTTTAAATGGATTTATAATTCATCAAAATGGTAACGGCAAGATAAAAAGGTTTAAAGATTTTATTACAAATTGCTGTGTGAGGAGATACTTCAAAAATATAGTGAAGGGTGCCGACAATTAGATGGTCGGAATTCGATTTATCAATCAGCCAGCAGTTCAAGTCAACAGCCTCAGCCGAAGAATTTCCACCAATTGATGGAAATATATAGCACAGGTAAAAAGCATCCACAGACACGTTGTCGAGTTTGCACTACAATGGGCAACAGAAAAGATTTACGTTTGATGTGTTCTGGATGCTCAGATTTTCCGGGATTGTGTTCGCATGACCACTTTGATCAATATCATAAAACAATTGACATGTAAATAGCTATATTACCTGTTATGTTGTGTATAAAAATTATTGTTTATAAAGTAATAAAAAGAAATACCTGTACTGATACCCTTTTTACTGAAATCTTATGAAATTATAGGTCACAATCTTGGATTTGCTATTTTTAATTTTTGTATTCGTATTTAGAATCAGCAATTTCAAACGCTCCCAGAAACAATTTTAGTGGAAATTCATACAAAGGGTTCCACCATTTAAAATTTTATAATTGAATTTTTGTTGAAATGTGTTCAAGTTTTAAATATTGGCCACCATCTTGGTTCGGCCATTTTCAATATTGTATTTTAATTTTTGACACCAGGATAAGGATTAGAGGACTTTAAACCCCTTCCCCAGACACCAACTCTTTGTTGAAATCCGTTCAAGTTTAAAAGTTTGGCCGTCATTTTGATAACGCCATCTTGATTTTTGTTTTTAATTTTTAACATCAGAGGACTTCAAACACCCATTCCCCAAACTTTTTTTTGTTTAAAACCTTTTTAGTTTAAAATTTGGCAGACATTTTGAATTTTTGATAGTGAATTTGGAATTAGCCACACTAATCACCCCTCCATACCAAATTTTGTTTTATTGCGAATTATGGAAGAGAAGTTATGAATTTTGGCAAAAAATGTATAACACTATGACTCTGGTATATAGAGGGTGTTATGTATATCATAGGCTGCGAGTCAAGAGATTGAATGTAGAAGAATCGTATTCCTACTATAAATAATTACAAATATATAAGCTATAAAACCAAAAGCTTGCAAAAGTGACCTTAAAGTGAAGGGCAGACTCGTCTGCTTGGTAATAGTCGATGAGGAAAAAATTAGCTTTATAATAATTTTTTCCTTTATCAGTCATTTTACGAACACATGGACTGCACTTATAATACATAAAATTCAGGACAATAAAGACGTTAACAAAATAACAAACTCTCTACACGTTACTTAGTCACTAACTCATTTCGATCCCACGTTTGTGGTAAGAACATTATAATATCAAATAGGTGGTGACTTAAAACTAAAAAATATTATATTATTTTTAAAGAATACGTCTAACGGCATTTCAATTAACTAAATTCAAACAATTTGTAAAATTTACATAACGTAATGAAAAAGAAATCTGGAATAATTTGCATTGCAGCATAAATCCAATAACACTTTCAACTAAATTATTCGTATCCTGACCCATGTTTAAGGGCAATCGATTGTACAAACACGGTTTAGGATTTGCCTGCAGCACAGAAGACGCATTTCACTGCCAATATTTTTCCAGCTTGTAGTAATATCCTTCTACCATCTAAATCCAATTATTTTTCTTCCACTTTGGATTAAAAAAATTCAATTAGTGGGGTGTTTAATACTGTGCCTGCATTGGTTTTCTGAGTGCGTTATAGCTATTCAGTTATTAAATGCAAACTCTTAGCATTTGGAGTTAAACAACTAAGCTTAAACAGAAATTCGAACAGCACCAGTTTTCAGTTAATCGATCTATAAAATAGGTTCATAACAGTTCCTGCATCATACATTTGACTATATTTTAGAGATAATTGCCGACATTTCTCCTGTTGCCTTATCAGCTTGCTCCATGTTTATAATTTATAGCAACACAATTTTACGTAATGATCGAATGTTAGTTTAAATTAACGTTGTCGTAATTCTAAAGTTTAGACAATAATCTTCAACGTATTTAAAGTTAATTGACTAAAATGCAGCAGAAATCGTTGAAATTTGTAGAACTTTCACATTCGAATTTAGGGAACGAAAATTCCTGAAAAATATTTAGTAGACGTAGATATATGGATCGATCGCTTTTTCCTGCTGCAGGCCGGATTTTCTTACCTTCTGTTTGAGTTTTTCCAATCCTCCACTCGAAGGTACTACATTGACCAGAAAGCGAGTTTTTTACTTGGAAATGTAGAATAGCTAAGTCTTCGATAATCCAGAGAAGGTAGGATACTTTAACGCGCATGACAACCCACACATGTGACGTATATTTGTCTCTCATCCGAACGAGGGCGTATTTTTGTGAAAAATGTTCGTCTAACCTTCTTTCAAGCGGTCCGTTTTAGGAATCAAACCTGACTGGATTCAGCAGCTATACGTGAGGACTTTTCTACTCCCGCATTGAACTTTTCAATACTACACCCGAGGGTCAAAAAACAAATTTCTTTAACTGGAAATTTTGAATTTTGCCGAACCCTTGCTATTCCAAGCAAGCTATAGATCTTAAACGTGCATGACAACTCACACACGGAACCTATATTTTACCTCCCAACCGAACAAGGACGTATTTTTGTGAATAATGCTTGTTTAACATTTTCCAAACGGTTCGTATTGGGAATCGAATCCTGGACCTTGGGATCAGCAGTCATACGCTAACCTGTCTAATCCTCGAAACTGCCTGGACATTTATCCTATATTTTGGATTATTTTTTCAATGCTCCACCTGAAGGTCTTATATTGGCCAGGAAACGAGTTATTTTTAACTAGAAATTTTGAATTTTACCGAACCTTTGCTGTTCCAAGCAAGGTATGGATCTTTAACGTACGTGACAATACTCACACGGCATCTACATTTTATTTCTCATCCCAACGAGGGCGTATTTTTGTAAAAAATGCTTGCCTAACATTTTTTCAGTAGTCCATGTCAGAAATTGAACACGGAACCTTTAGCTTGGTAGTAACACGCACACCAACTAAGCCACAAAGCCTTCCCGTACTTTTCTACCACCAATTTTGGGCGAATATAATACACAGAAAGTCATATCTACCTTTTTGCCTCAATAGATAAATCAATCATGTTCTTGTTTTTAAGAAGTCTTAATAGAAATTTCATTTCCAGCAGAAGCTTTAGTTTAAAACAAAATTTCAACACAGTTTAAAAGACAGAAAATCTCTCACCTCAAAGCTTTCCGAGCATGATCTCTAGTATTGCTTACAATCGAAAGTTTACATCTGGCGGGGTACTTGACCCAAATCCAGTGGTTTTCACCCTAAAATCAGAATGACATATCTCAAAAGCTTTCTGGCATATGGCGACTTACTTCTCTAAAAGGAAAGGTTTAGATTTTATATCGAGCAGTGTTTTTAACCTTGGAATAAAGTATGTTCTCAAAAATTATAAATGTTTTTCTAGCTCACAGAGCAGCCAGCATTTTTTATTATATTTTGGTATAAAATCGAGCTGGATTTAAATTTTATTTAAGGATTCCCCAAAACCTTGCAGTTGATAAATTTTTAATTTAAAACATGTCAATATTAATAAATTTAAAGCCACCAGCTTTATTGATCAACAACCCCATGTTACAACCGGAGGGGTGGGAGACGTAGCAAAAATTCCTCCACTGTTTCCTGAAACTAAAGCGCTCAATTAGATGAACATGCAAAACGTACTCGGTTTACTACATCTTTTGTCATATTGCTCAATGCCGCACATTATATATAGTCGCCTATCCGTAAAACGATTTCTGTTATTTTTTTGCTCCTTTTTGGATAAAGGAGCATATCTAGAAACGAGTTTTACTTAATACGCTGATTGGCTTATAAGAATATTGCCTGGGTGGGCTGAGATATGGGAAAACTTGTTTTACTGTTTCCTTCGGCTCAGAACAGATTGATTTTACGGATAAACCTTGCATCAGCGTTATTGTTAGACATAGCAATATTTTTTAGATAGCATGAGTAACAGTAAAGAAGTTTTGTAGAATACAAAAGAGATTTGCGACTAAGTGGTTTAAGTAGTTACTCAAGTCACAAAAGTAAAATAACATCCTAACATGTTTCACATGGAAAGAAATACGTTTTCTGCCACAAAGAACAGCTTAAAAAAGAGGTTAGTCACAATCACAGACATCAAAACCGACATGAAGATCTAACTCATCAGTAACCGCCGACCCAGCGAAACTAAACCTCCGCCTCTGAGGCTGAAGTCAAAAGAAGAAGCATTAGTAAGAACTCTGCAAGTACACGGACAGGCAACGGAACCGAAGCGCTTACGGGTCATCAAACCGGTACACGCACCGACGACAAGAACGCAAATACATCTACAACACAACAGCCTACGCCACATTACGCTGTTGCCCTCGTCTCTATCCCAACAAATGCGATTACAAAAACGTCTGTTGCACTCTCCAAAAGCACAAGGAACCTGCAGATTTACATAGACAGGCTTCCCAACTTCGTACAACACGCCAAAACCCTTACACAGTTGTTAAAGAAAACCGTCGACATCAGATGTAGGTGCTAGTATCCATGCTATCAGCCCCACCGAATTCCAAGTTATTCAAGACTACCGGAAAAGGGATGCTGTCGTGTTTTACTACGAACTGAAAACCAAACGCGAACCAAAGGTAGTCATCAAAGCCTGACAGCCTGCATCATGGTAGATAACGTCAAGGACAAACTAACCAGCCATTACCGTACACGCTGATATCTATAGGGCAAATGACACAAGCCAGGGACAGCACACCGATACCAACCTACGCGTATCCGTTTTCTGCCGTAAGACCATCTGCTGCACCGCAACCATGGTGCCAACAGAAATTACGAGAAAGTGCCACAACAGATAACACTGACAATCATACAACCAACAAAATACCCACACTACTACATAAAGTGCTGGAATGGCTACAGAATATATTCATATCAGACAACCCTTACAACCCCTGATATTGACGGCACTCGGTGACCTGCTCACCTCTCCTGATGGATAACATAATCCGTATTCAACTAAAAAGTAGATCCTGGAACGGTAGCGGCTTCCGAAAGAAAACAGGGAATTGAGACACTTCCTAAAAGAATTCGACATCGATGTAAACTCCTAGGCGAAATCAAACTAAAAAACAACACTCCGCTGAAGACCACCAACTACATCTCATACCAACACGATAAACCGATCGAAGCTGAACATTCAGCTGCCGGAGTCGTCGCGATTCTCATCCATAAGCGACCTTTGGATCTGCCTATACCCATATAGACGCCATTGCCATTACCACGCAGATAAACCGTACGCCTATAAAGATAGCAGTCTGACAAACCAGTATCTGCAACTAGAAGACATCGACAATTTACTACTCAACAACACGAACACGATCATCGCTGGAGACTTCAACGCAAGGCACAAATCACGGGAACTAACACCGAAAACTCAGACAAACGCATCCTACACGCCCATGCTTTGAAAAAGAACTGCGACATCATACGACCGGACTCGCCTACCAAAATTTCACCTAACCCACACCACCGCCCAGACGTCCATGAAGTGAAAAGCGCTCCCTACAACAATACGACGGATATCAAAAAAGACTTCAGTTATGACCACCTGCCAATCATTACCGCAACTCACATAGATCCACTTTGACAACAACAACACCAGAAAACATCATCAAACACAAACTGGAAAAACATAAGATATCTCTACAAAGAAAGATCACAAATGACAATCCGAACGTTAATAGCCCGGAAGAAATAGTCACCGCCACGGAACACATCACAAAAGTTATACAGGACGCTTTACAACAAAGTATCAGCACTCTAAAAGGCGAAGCTACCACAATATGTACAAGACGTCACCAAAGAGAAAGGGTCACTGGTCGCACTCTGGCAAATTACCCGTGATTCGAAAATCAGGACACGACTAAATGCCAAACAAGCAGCACTTAAGATACCCCTCGAAGAACACACAACAAACGCATCAGCCACGTACATCTACTAAACACTGGACACCAAGGAGGATTTATACTGCGTTAACATACTGGTGAATATGAAACATCAACTACCACAAACACTACTAAACATACCCACAGGCAAAATCGACGACGCCGCGGGAATTCAGAAACATTCGCAGCCCCATCCAAGAAACATTCTCACAAAATCCCATAACAGTCACAGAACAAGAGGCACTCATTAGCAAATCAACTCTAGATTACTTCATCACACCAAGGCAAACCAAGGAAACTAATCTTGGGACAAGAAAACCGAAAGACACCCGGGAAAAACAGGATTACCTACATCGCACAGAAAAACATCACGAAATGCATTTTAGCGTACATTACCAGATTGTTAACGGCATCCTTAAATAAAAATATTTCCCAAAATCCTGGAAGACAGCACTTATGAAAAGGTAAGTCGGAGAAACAAGATCCGATTCAACTACTATCAACCAATAACTCTCCTTAGCTGAATGTCAAAAATTTTTGAAAAACAGTTTCTCCCATGATTATAATACCACCTAGACGACAAACCGGAACAATTTGAATTCAAGGAAAACCACTGGACAACACTGCAAACATTATGAGTTATTGACCAGGTAGTAGAAATCTTCAACAAGAATATAGACACCGTTGCTGTTTCGCTAGACATCAAGTACGTTTTCGACAAGGTGTGGCACAGAGAATTTTATACTAACTAGATGTACTCCACCAGGTTCTAACATCCTACATACAGCCGCTGAACAGTTACCTCAAGCATTGACAGCTACAGGTCAAAGTTGGCGAGAAGCTATCCAAGACAATGAACTTGACTGTTAGGGTACAGAAGGGCGGATGTTTGTCGCCTGCACTTTTCTGCGTGTACGTCCAAGACATCCCGACACGCTACCGGAGTGGTTCGACTACTGAAGAATACTATTCAACGTTGAGGAGACCCTATTCGTCATGTTCTCCTATGACAGAGCACCCCTATATCCCGCACCAACCCTACACCACCGCCGTCTCACTTGGACCAACGACATAAAATATTTGGGAATCAGAATCGACCGCAAACTAAACTTCAACACACACATCACCTCTGTACTTAACAGAGCAAGACAAACCAAAGGCTATTTACACGCAGTAACTACACACAACAAAGACTTCCAAAAGAAACCAGACTACGAGTCTACAAAACAAACATTGACAACCACTTATGCATCAACCGCATAGATACCAAACAGCAACCGACGGAAGATGGAAGCATTCCAAAACACCATTCTGTCTGATCACCGGGGCACCATGGTTCGTCCGAAACGGGAATATACCACACGACCTACAGGTAGAGGCAATCACGGAACGCTACACAACACTCGCTACAAAAAAACTTTCCTTTCTCACCATCGACACATCTCCTCATCAGTCCATAAGTGCTAGAGCCTCGCTTGCAGGAATCCAACAACGAAAAAAGAAAAGGCCTAGAAGCATGCTAGACGATTAAGGCACCCAATGTACATATTCCAATTGTTTGAAGCGGAAATGCGTTATATGGAAAGAACAGAAAACCAAAGGAAACTGAAAGAAGTTATTTGTATTTTATACGATTGCAGAAAATGCTCATTTCACTTGAGTATACCGAGAACAATTAGTATAAATTACAAAACGTAATGAAAAATTTCCGGTAAAATTTGCATTACAGCATAAATTCAATAACACCTATCCCGTGTTTTAAGGATCAGCGATCGTACAAATCCCGGGTAGAAATTGTCTGCATCACGAAAGACACTGTCAATTTTTTCCATCTAGTAGTAATATCGTTTTTGCGATCTTAACTTAGTTATTTCCTTCCATTTTGAATTTAATAAATTCAATTACTTGGGCTGTTATTACTGCGTATGCATTGTTTATATAAATAGTGTTACTTTTGCAGATTATTGAGCTTTAAGTATGAGTTCATGACGTGTTTACATCATCGTGTGTGTATATTTTAAAGAAATTGCTGAAATTTTCTCTTGCCGTATCAGCTTGCTACATGTTTGTAATGTATAGCAACACAATCTTACTTAATGGCCTATTGTTAGTTTAAATCAACGCTGACGTAATCGTAAAGTTTAGAACAACGTGCAACGTATTTTAAATTAACAGTTTAAAGTGCAGTTGGTAACCTGTAAATTAGTGGAGCTTTCATAATTGATATATTGAATGCACGGCTGATTATGCGGACTTTTAAAATACTTGTATGCAGATTACAATACATGTATCTAACTTCTCTTTTTCTTGCAACCTAGACTTTCCTACCAAGGTTTTTAGGCGATTTTTGACCACCAAAAGTCAAATCTATGTTATTATTTTTGTAGATAAACCAATCATGTTTGTGCTATTTTATACGAATGTTTCTGGGGATTTTATTTTTGTCGGAAATTTTAACTGAGGACCAACTCCTGTATCGTCTAAAGATTAGGAAGTAAGTCTTCCGCCATAAATTGCCAATCATGCTTACTATCAGTTCTCAAAAATCGAAAACCTAGAGTTTTTCTGAAGAAATTTCTAATGTACAATCAACTGTTTAATCCGAAAAGTCTAAATAACTTCGGCCAAGGGTTTTGGAGCATGGGAAGTATCATTCCACGAAAACGGAGAGCCTAATGAATGTTTTAATTTTAGAGAGCAAATTCCAATTTCTGTAAACCGCCGGAAAATTTTCCTTCCAAGTTGTTCGCAGATTTTGTTGTTTCCTGTATAGACTCCTCCCTTAATCGACTGTAATTTTTTATTAATTTCCGTTCAACTACTTTTGCATTCTGATCTAATTGCGCTGTAAACTTTTCCTATAAATTCACAGTAGTGTCGTTCAGCTTTTCTTTGCAAGGTTTACGGCATTTTCCTGTATTTTTTCTGTAAACTTGTGTTCGTTCCTTCTAATTTCGCTTTCAAGCCCACAGAGTTTTGGTCTTGTTTCTCTGCATGTTCTTGCAATTTAACTGAAAAATCTGCGTTACTTTGTTCTAATTTCGCTGCAAGGGTTGCAAAGTTTTGGTCGTGTTTCTGTGCATTTTCAGTCATGCTCTCCGCAAGGCCCGATTTGAACTTCCTCAAGAACAAAGGAATCCGCTGTGCAGTTCCTGTTTATGACTAGGAGTGAGTCATGCAAATAGGAATCGTTCAAAAGTTTTGACACCAGTGTAACGAAAACTCTCTTTGCACAAATAACAGTTTTTATTTTCAAACTGGTTACACAAGCATTTTCAACAGCTCACAGTTACAGTGGAATTTGCTAGAAAGCCATCCCAACGATTTATTTTTAACCAATTGCTAACAGTCCAAGTACTAGCTTCTTGAACTACTGTGCTATCTTCTTAATTAACTTAATATCGAAACGCTACAATTAGATATCCAAGCACTACATATTAATTTATATACGAAGCACTGTAATTAATTTATATGGAATAGGGCGACATATCAACAGTAATTTATATAACGCCATCCGAAGCCTTAAACTAGAACATATTGTAATCAAAGCTTGACTCAGAATTTAAGTTCAATATCCACACCGGCAATTTATGTATTTATTCAAAACTATTCTAAGACGTACCAGAAATCAGGTAAATAAAATTCTTGGAATTTTACACTGTAATAAATGCAAAAACTGTACGTGTCAATCAAAACCATCTGAAGGGCGACGTTTTGCCGGGACGCGTAAATCATCTTTTGTGTGCAAACACCTGGCTTACGTTCTAATGTTATTATTCTAGTCAAACGCAAACCAATCGGCACTACAGTATACTTCCAAAAGTATTAATTCCTACCGGTTATTTGTTGCATTTACCATTCTTGTAGGATACAAAAGAAACGACGAGTCACATTTATTAGATGAAACTTGGCTTATCTCCAAAAGATTTCTACAAAATTAATACTTTCTACATTTTCGGATGTTACAAAAAATTCATGAGAAGTTTTCATTTACATTAAAGTGATAGAATTTGAAATCACCGACTTTCACCATGTGCGTCATCCTCTAGTACATACTTCAACTCTTCCCTACTGCATGCTCCGACAAGTCCAATAATTACTACTGCTTTATGCATTAAAAATGAATCGTTCCTTCATCAAAATTTTTGAGTTTTTTGGTTTTTACCTCTCACACTTCCGTGTCAATAAAGTAATTAAATTGGTATATTTGGTAATATTCACAAGGCTGCTACGTGCAGCGACGTAGTCAACAAAAAAGAGACAACAAAGAAGAAAAAAAGAGAAATTGACCGGGCTCAGTCGGTGAGTGGGCGGGGTATAATACCTACAAAAATTAAATATGGCCTGACATAAAAA
The DNA here is from genome assembly GCA_036346225.1 of Platerodrilus igneus. Lineage (NCBI taxonomy): Eukaryota > Metazoa > Arthropoda > Insecta > Coleoptera > Lycidae > Platerodrilus > Platerodrilus igneus. The sequence continues at coordinate 15,607,855 of JARFIW010001081.1, read as the reverse complement.
TAAAATATTAACCGCTCCGTACAACCTGTAGGAGAAATCCCCGCCTGCAGTTATAACTAAATAAAAAAACAAAGGAGATAACACATTAACAAATATAACCTACAATTACAAATACAATGGCAATAACGTCTTCCAATGTGCCAGCAAGTTTTTATCTTATTCCCGCATTAATATATAGTAGTTAAAGTTAAGCGTAATATAGTAATCCCATGGCAATAGTTCCCTGCATCATAAATCATTTTTGTATACACAATTAATTCGAAACCTGTATGAGCCCCAAACAGTAATATCTAAGTGGACAGGGTCTCGACACAAGCAGGAAAGAAACACTCACCCACGTCTCTACGGTGTTGGATCCCTCGTTCGCTTCTTGGACCGGAGCGGTCCAGATGGACCCGGGATCCCGTAGCGGGTGCAGCTTTCTGTACCCCAAGAAGCGGAAATTTAAGGGACTATCGTGTCCCCCGCAGGAAGTTAGAATGATTACGAAAAATATTAATTTATTTACCTCGCCAAGTACGGGTTTATAAAACCATCAATACACACCACGCTGTTAGGGGTGCGCGAAATTTTCATAAAAAAAAACGGAACGAAGAATGTAGCAATTACGACGAGTGCTTTTTAACATTTTGAAAAGAAAGTGAACATAAATTCGTTTAATTAAACAACCAGAGCTCCAAGTCGTATTTTATCGGATAGTACGCGACCTCAGTTCGACGAGTCTTTAGATTCAAACCATAGAGAAAGCAATTATACGTTATCGGAATGTTTAACAAATTAAAGGATACCTAAAACAAGGTATTGACTTATTTAAGTTTCCAAGCAAATAGATTTGAGTTTAACAATTATTGTAAAGCAGGCTCTGAACAGGTAAAATATACAGGATGTTGATGAAGGATTTAAGAATAGCAACGAAATTGTTTTAACTGAAAAACAAATTAAAGGGAAAAAGGAGTAATTAATTTATCCCGAAAATAAACGTAACAAGGCTCTTTATTGATATTATACTACGCAATATCGAAACATAAGATCAGAGAGAGGATTTTTTTGGTCTTTGATAGTTGTTCAAAATAATCTAACAAAACCTTCTCTTCAGTAACAACCCTCCTGTTAGTAACATTATTTGTCTTTATTCTGCTGGCACCATTTTTCATATAGATTTTACGCCAACTCAATTTACCCCTTGATTTTTCTGGAAGCAGTGACGTTATGGTCTGCGAAGTAGCCTCTCCAATATCTGAGGGAATTTCAGAATCAGACATATTCTATAGCTAATCAAATAAACTTTTAAAAAATTTATAATTTGTTAGTTTGACGTCAATAAGTTCTATAGTTACCGTCGCACTGCATCGTTTAGAATATGTTCAGATACATTTTTCGAATTTAGGAACTGCTTTTACTAGAAATTTATGAAATTTTTAATGATTACAGATAAAGTTTTGTACAATACACACAGGATATGGACATTATTATCGCACTCATGCGGTTACGTGACTCGGGCTAATGCTTTCTTCGAGTAAATTTCACATTGCTTGCGATAATAATGTCCATGTCCCACTAGCATAGTAAATAACTACTACGCCATTGTAAGAAATTAATTAATTTTATTAATATAGAACACTAACTCCAAATTAATATTTAAAAGTATAAGGATATAGATGACGCTAATAGTTTATTTTATTTTATTTAGCTTTTGGAGAGAATATGGTTTTGATAAAAAAAAGCAGTTTGATTTGATTTTGAAATGTGGTAAAGTAACTACAAAATTTATATGTTGTGTAATTACAGTTTTGTGAATATAAGTTGGTGTATTTACACACAGCATCTTTTCTCCCTTTCATTTAGTCAATACCCTGGGTACGGTCCTGTATTTTTATTAGGTCTTCGCAATATCTCCTTGTAAAGTCATTCAGTAAAATTTAAAATAAAAAAAATTTCTTTGTTACCAGGCCCAAATATGGTCAATTTTTAACAGGTGTTTTATCATATTCATTCTCACAAAATTGACCATATATTGCTCAAGCTACGTTGGTGCAGTATATACGAAATATATATTACCAAGAAAAATATATCTTTTATGTGATAAAAATACCTAATACCTAAAACTGTATTTCTAACGTACCAATGTTTCGTAAGTTCTATTTATATCATCAGGTTTTAACTTTCTTCGAAATAAAAGAAATAATGTTTAAACATTTTGAATCTTATTATTTATTATCGCAAGGACTCATACACTGTATCAAATATAAATTCTTAGGTATTAGCTTTTGAAGTCGTTTCTATTTGTTACAGTTCTGTGGCATCTGATTTATTAGTTTGCATTATAATATTAGAAGGAACAATTTCGTAATAGAAATACACGTTATTACCATTTAATTCGCTTTGAATTTATCTTAATAATATTTTTGCTTGTATCAAATACTCTCTATTTGTTCTAGGAACTGAACGTCTTAAAATACGCTATAAACAAGTCACTCGTGTTGTCTAATCTGTAGGCGGTCTGTGTCCATTTTTAAGAATTATTAAGTTAATATTACGCTTGTAAAAAATGAAACGAGGTGGCGTTTCGGACAGTTCACCTGTTTTTTATATTCATAGGAACGAGAGATAACTTGGCCAATTTCTTCAATGTAACGATAACAGAACGAGTGGGGGAAAATGTTGGTTCATTTATGTGCCAGTTGGTGCTTAAGGATAGGTATTTTAGGGCAGTATTAAAGCATGGTCGTTTAAAAGCGCCGGGATTTTAAAATATATACGTAGTGAGTATATTTTCTTCGGGTTCTTGATACTACGACCAAGATGTTAAGTAAACGTATCAACGTGATTATTTAAACACAGTATCCATTAACGTGCATTTTTATTTGTATTATGAAGAAACTTTAGTATCTAGGAATAATTGTGATTGCACACATAGTGTTTGTTTGATTGGAGTGTAATACGTCATGATGTTATCCGTTTGGTTCGGAATTACCATGACAGAAATTTTGTTGTCAAGATGAAGTCCAATACTTTTGGCTTGGAATTTTTTTGAGGCTGGAGTTTTTACTTGCGTGGAAGTCAGGTATTTAAAAACCATCATTGATACGAGAATCGATGCCTGTTGAGTGTTTAACTTTCATATGTTGTTTGCGGTTGAAATTTTATTATTGCGTTTATGGACATATAAAAATGTTCGTTCAATTATTAAAAATCTTAAGAGTTACGGTGTTCTACAAATTGTGGGTCAGATATTTTTCTATGTTAAGTGTTCAAATTTAAAGATTTATAAAAAGAAAGGAAACCTTGTTCTTTGAATGTAAATTGAATTATTTTGTGAAACATGTGAATAAGCATGTGACGTTTTAAAAAGTTTGTAAAGTTCACTTTCAACTAAATATCTCCATTTATTGTGTGCCTGATAATTAGTAGATTAACTAAGGTATTCTTGTGCCATCTCAACTTGAACAATTTTAATTTTATTAAACCTATATACTCTTGAATTCTTTTGTAGTAACAAATACTACGTGTGAAATTTATTAGACATTTATTGTGAACCAATCTGGCAAATCTTTCAATTGGAGTTATAAAATTTTGTTTATGAAAATAGTATCTAGTATCAAAATTTCAGTATTTAATTTTACTTTTGAATACCAAATTTGTGATTTTGTTTAGATGTATATAAAGGAAGGAAAAGAATTACTTTAAATTATATTTTTGGTTCAAAGCACTAAGTTTTTTACTTACCAGTATTTAAATTTAATGAGAGTACAATTTGAGAAAATAAATTCTGAATAATTAAATTTGAGGGACACTCCAGCAGAATAATTTTTATAGAAATGATTTAAGTGACTTTTTTTGATATCCATTTTTAGGTATTGTTACACTTTTTTATATTAATGTAACTACTCTACCTTATAGGCGGCAGAGCCTCTATAAATTGAGAGGGGTTCCTGTTTAAAATTCAAGCCCAGAGAAAATGTATGGAAAACGGCTTTGAGCACAATAGGACCCTCTTAAGAGAACTTCCAGCCAGCGAAGTTTCTTCAACTTAGGGCAGAGCTATGAGCCAGGGTCGTAGGATGGTATACGATAATAAAAGAACTTGTAATGGACGCCACCGTATCTTAATAATAACTGTAATGTCTAACAATCCGTAGATAAGATATGGAAATTTTCGAAAAAAAAATTTTTGAACAACTAACACGTATAACAATATTACTTACTAACCGCTAACACTGCGAGCTCAGCTTGGAACGATGACCTCGTACTATCTGAAAATTTAATCACCTCAAAAAGATTTCTAGAACTAGGGCTACATTAGAGCCTAGTCACTTTATCACAAAAAGATTAATTCCACAAAGATTAGCTAGTTAAGATTTTCCCTAAAAAAAAATCTTACCAATACAATATTAATGATTTTTCTTTCTACATTACAAAAGTTTTATGAATTTGGTTGCTTGCTTTTATAGAAAATTTATTGTTAACTTCAATGAAAGAAAGCTTTGAAACAACTTAGTCCACTTTCTATTGGTTTAAAGAAATATACAAATATACATCGTTTATACAAATTTACAAATATCCATGTTTTGTATTCATCAAAATACAGTAATAGTCAAGTGTTATCTCTTATTAGTTTTAAGTATTTCAACAATTTTATTTATTAAACTTCTTTAAGAAGGATATTGAGTTAGTATTAATATGATACAACTTTTACTAGTTACCGAAATAGGATCCTGTTTTGGCTTACAAAATTTAATAAATGAAATTACTTATTTCATATACGATTGGACTTGAATTTAGTAAAAATTTATTTCTTGAGTGAATTAGTAAATTTCCTTATGGTATAACATAATCTGGATAATAATTATACTTTTAAAAAAACTAGTTCGTACAATGTGACAAACAAAAGTAGAATATCAACTGCTTAGTTACAACACATTCAACTTTAATCTTTTAAAATCCTTAGGAAGTCATATTTAAAGTTTGCGTTCTTACGAACAATTATATTACATCCAACTATTAATTTTCGAACAAAAAGCGTAAGCCACTTTAAACCACTATATAAAATTTGCAAAAAAATTACATTTCTAGTAATGGTTTGATGAAACGAGAATTGAATCAGAAAACACTCACCACGAAAAAATATGTTTGCCAGATATATGAAATTTCAGTAGGAATTTATATTTACCAATTCAAGAATGAACGTTGTACCATTTTAACTATTTATGTGCTCCATTCTAACAACAGCTGTGCGACCTTCGCCTGCGCTTAGGAAGTTAAACTTGTTTTCCATTTAACAAGAACGTTCAGGTGTGGTTTACGACAGGATACTTTCAAAACATTTCGGGATCTGTATAATACCTAAACTGCAATACTCCATAAATATAATGAACTTGCAATACTCTCGCCAATAATAACTAAAATGTTGCCATGCGACGTAATAAAACAAAAAGCTTGCACTACAGAAACCAATGAATTAATTTAAATACTAAATAAAATAATTACATACCGTGATGATGTATTTCATAACTATATGTTGCTGAATGTACAGGTCGTCTCTTAGTAATTGTTTCTATCATGAGAGGCCAAGCAATTCTTCGGGACCAGGCTGTTTGCCGGTCGGACAACATGATTACGTACAACCTTTCAACCTTGCAGCAAAAACTTGTCTCCTTTTTACATCCTGTTATTTAAAATGGATTCGAGTACTACAACACTTTTCTCCGCGAGCAAGCGCAAAGAAATGAATTCATGCATCAACACGGATATCAAGGTAACTGCAAGGTTATTTTAATTCCATGAACACAGATGGAGTTGTATCTAACGAATAAGTATTATTTTTAAGAAATAGAAATTTTACGCTTATAATACCATAAAGGATCTTTATAAATAAATAATAATTACAAAGGCGTATATTAAGGAAGGACGAATTCGTAGTCGTTACAGTGTAACACTTTTAGTGCGATAGTTTCATGATTATTGGTTTATGTGTAGTGTTGTATTTTTTTGTCGCAAAACGTAAACAGTGTCTTTTGGTTAAAAATTTATTGTGTGACATTTTCTTTCAGGATCATCGCAACAGGAGATGAAGTAGACACATTTGAGAGGTTTCCAAAGGTGTTGTTTCGTATAACTAGTATGTTTTGATAGTCATAATAGCCTGTGGGTTTCTGCATCTTCTCATAGGTTACTTTGGTATTTTATTGTCCATATAGATGCGGTGGCGCTCAATTCCCCTTTCCCACTCCCCTTTATAGTTGAGTTTACTTGAAATTATATTTTTATTATCTATTATTTTCTCCTATAGAAAATAATTATACTCTCCCCAATAAAGGTAAAGAGACTCGCAGAGATAACTACGTAGACTCTTATTACACATGAGATGTAAGTTTTTCGCCAAAGGTCCTTTATGGGGTCCTCGGTCTAACTATGAACTCTAGCTTCAGCGGATTTCGATGAGACACGGGGGGGTCTGTAAAAGGACGGATTTGCCAGACACCACTACACCTTTAAATGTAACATTTTGTGATAGAAAAACCTGAAATGAAAGTGCAGAAACCTTTCAAAGTATTAACACATTGGTTGTTACTAGCGTAACAGTTAATATCTGTAACAAATACATAAATATATTAAAACAAATTATGGAAACAGCTATTTGCGTCTCAAAGCCAACTAAGGGTATTTATGTTAGGATATTCCCTGGATTTTAGCATCATACTACATTCATCTCTTTTAAATCACTCTCACTAAATGAAAATTACTAAATTGATTCAACATTTATAATAAAACTGAATAAGTATTCTCTTGGTTTCATAAGACAGATATGTACAAAATATTTTAACATCAACAGCAATTTTCTAAGTTATAATTATCTACTTTTTAAATAGTCAAAGATTAAGTTTCTTTTTATAAATTAACAACTAATAATTTCAAATTCCCCAAGAATCAGATCTGACAAATTGGTTCACATATGTTTCTATTAATTATATAGTTTGTTTTAGTTGAAATAACAAATTACTAAATAAGTGCAACATTGAACATCTAAAAATTCAAGTCACTGAAGGTTAAATTATTTCAAATCTGTGAACAACACATGCAAACAAGCTCTTAGATTTATTCACTTAAATTTTATTCATTGCTTTCCTTATGGTATGATTGACATTTATGATAACCGTCGAACAGGTATTAATATTATAATTTAAATCTTCATTCAACAAAATCTCCTTATTGACACGCTCTAGCAATATTTTTCAAAATTATCTAACCGAACGTAATAAAAAGGGATATTAGATTTTTAAGCTAACCATTACTAATATAAACGTTTTCGCAACGTGACATTATAAAATTCAAAATAGCTTCATCATCATTGTACGTTACCGATATATAAAATCCTCGCCAGCTTCTTGTTTTGATACATCATCCTCATAGCATGTTAAACTAACAGGCGACACAAAATTCAATATTCAAGCTTCACCAAACGAATCCTCAAACAGTTGTTGCCATCTTGCATTTCCATGCCTCGTGTAAAACGCCTAATGTGGTTTTGCCATATTGTGTTACTAAGATTGACTTTCTTTAAATGTGAGAATTTTTACATTCTGTTATCCAAGTTTATATTATTTTGTTTCAACAATTGATATTATTCTTTCTTTGCGCTAGAATTTAAGGCTTTATGTGATAAAACTTAAACATTAATTACATACCATTGATAAATGCTCTGTACCTGGAGATCCTCTACAAGCACCTAAGGAATACGAAAGTCACATCGCTTTTTCTTATCAGCTATGCTTACTCGTTTCGTGTTGCGACGTGACTGTCAGTTCGACCGGAAATCGTTGAGCATTAGTGATGACCTCGCGTAAGCTCTATTTTATCAATATCGATGCATTCTGATTCGGGATTTCGTTATGAAATACTTCGTATTTTTATTTTTAACCGTGACAATATTCTCTCAATTTAATTTCGCACCAATGAAGTTATAACTGCTTATTTTGAACTATTTTAAATACAGCATTGATACATTATTCTTTTAAACGGCAAAAAATTATGTTACATACTTATCGCCCAATCTCATTGCTTACTCTTGGAGTAATTCCCAGACTAATATCGTGAAGTTCGTGAGTTTATTGGAACCGATAACATTAAAAATAAATTTTTGTCAAATAATAAAAATTTACGTCGCGTCACTAACGTCCGACTTCAAAATAGTTGTACTGGTGCGCTCGACTCACCTAAAATTGTTTCAACACTGGTTTTTTGTACGACAATGACAAAAGGAGCAAAATTATAGTCCCGAAATATGACAACAACAATTATTCTTACGCGTGCATTTTACACAGTTGCAGCTTGGTACTAATTCTTCTATGGACGGAAAAATAGTGGTAACTGATCTTGGTATAAGACGACCGTTTTCTTCGTTGAATCCAGATAACAAAGAGTTAAGTGGTGTAACTCTTTTCTCAAGACAGTTAATTTGGTAATAAACAACATAGATAGCTCGCAAAATATGTAATTTTATGGATACAGTCGCAGACGGCAGCTGCGATATAGAAAATCTTTTTCTGTGATGATTCAACCAGTTCCTAAGTTCATTAAAGGTTTTACAAACATTATTTTTGCGAATAACTTGAACCAGGTACTCTTCGGCACATTGAATTGAGTTCTCGATGTTCTCTTCAGATTTTTCTATAAATAATACGAGACTGTAAAATATGACACAAAACTAAATAGCAAAATTATTTTATACCTCGAGCAAAATAACGAAAATATTTTGACGGTGCTGCAAAGAGCAATGCGTTTCGTTTCAACTTTACTGGTACAGTCTGTTTTAGTTACGTGATAAAGGGCAGGGAGGACAACACAATTCTGACCCATGAAGTGTAGCGATAATATGTAACGGGACATTTCTTTTCTTAGCCCCGGACCTCGCTCGTATCCAGAGTTCCTAAATAAATGATGCAATGTAGTTCTAATAATGCAAATAAATACAAACATGCCCTTCGTTCCATTGGCATCAAATGTTACTGGATGATACAATGACATTACTGCTATATCGGTGTCAGCCGATAAACGGTATATTTTACCATGTTGTTTATTTGCTGCATTTAGAATATGAATCATTGTACGCGTATCTGCTTCCTGTATATCAATCCTTTGAATATATCCATGCGTACTAGGGAACGTGTTAAATTGGACTGACGTGGCTCGGTATTTGTGGCACTGCAAACAAGTTCAACTTCAGGCCAAAAGATATGGCCATGCTGAAGAGTGTATAAAACTTTGAAGCATGACTCTGTTTCAAGTACAGCTCCAAAACTTTTTTGCTTGAACAGGTCGTAATCTTTCTGCAGACTTTAATGATTTTTCCAAGTAGCTGTCGAAAACAAAATCAACTCTACTAAGTTCTCCTTTTAATGCATAGCTATCATGCTACAAAATGCAACAGTCACATTCTTGAAATTTATGTTACGTTAAATTTTTGCATAATATAAATATTAAGTTCCAACTACTTCGCTTTAACGAATAATTTTGCCTGGCATGGAGAAAGTAATTCGAGCATAGGGGAACGAAATCAATATATAAATTGTTGGTTATTTTGCAAAAAGACAAGCCCGTGACCGGTTTCACTGTTCTTGCAGATCATCAGACGGACGCATATCTTTTTGCAAAACAACCAAGTTCTAAAATAATACACAAATTAAAGTGTATCTATAGTGCAAATATTTCTCATGCGTCCTCTATACTCGAGAATAAGCAACTAACTATCTAAGACTGTTTCCACTCTCCGACGTAATGGTGTAGATGGCATTGCCAGACAAAATTTAAATAGCTAGTCAAAAGACAAGATGAAAATTAAATAAACAAATGACCTGTTACCTACCTAGCAATGGCGGACCTTCTAAGAAGGTACTACACCCAGTGCTAATCGAGAAAGTTGGTCGACGGAAACCAATCCGTTTCCAATTAAACATTAACGAATAATTTTGCCTGGCATGGAAAAAGTAATTTGAGCATAGGGGAACGAAATCAATATATAAATTGTTGGTTATTTTGCAAAAAGACGAGCCCGTGACTGGTTTCACTGTTCTTGCAGATCATCAGACGGACGCATATCTTTTTGCAAAACAACCAACTAAGTTCTAAAATAATACATAAATGAAAGTGTATCTATAGTGCAAATATTTCTCATGCGCCCTCTATACTCGAGAATAAGCAACTAACTATCGAAGACTGTTTCCACTCTCCGACGTGATAGTGTAGATGGCATTGCCAGACAAAATTTAAATAGCTAGTCAAAAGACAAGATGAAAATTAAATAAACAAATGACCTGTTACCTACCTAGCACTGGCGGACCTTCTAAGAAGGTACTACACCCAGTGCTAATCGAGGAAGTTGGTCGACGGAAACCAATCCGTTTCCAATTAAACATTAACGAATAATTTTGCCTGGCATGGAAAAAGTAATTCGAGCATAGGGGAACGAAATCAATATATAAATTATTGGTTATTTTGCAAAAAGACAAGCCCGTGACTGATTTCACTGTTCTTGCAGATCATCAGACGGACGCATATCTTTTTGCAAAACAACGAACTAAGTTCTAAAATAATACATAAATTAATGTCAACAAATCTGAAAATTATTTTATTATCATCGAACGGGTTCAGGCCTACAATTATGATTCTGGAAAAAGATTTTGTTATGGCGTATGGTTGTTCAAATTGCAACTTGGTTTGCTCTCTAAATGAACTGCTGCGTTTATACATTCTTCATGCGCTGCGGTCGACTGCATTTCTAAATCCTTAATTTGCTTCCACTCATCGTCTGTAATTTTTAGTTCATCCTAGAAATAAACCATCTCAATGTGCTTCTCGTTGTGTTTGTTTACGGCGTCACCTCCAGTAAAATCGCTTTCACACACACACATGCACGCACGCACGCACGCACATACACACACATACACGCACGCACACACACACACACTGCATGAGATACTTAAGATGTTCATTCTAGAAAAAAATAATAATTAACAGTTTTGAATTATACATGTAAATATTAATTTCTTCAACGTTTACAAACGGGTAATATAATAGATATCTTGCAGATATAGTTACTGGATAACAATAGAAAATCGCAGTTTAAACATGAAAGTTTTAAAATGTTGTCTTACCCCGAAATTTTTAAAGGTTGAAAATTCTGCAACACTATTACACTTTGAACGATTTTACGATTTACAAAAATAAATTCAAAATGAACTTTTAGTATCATTTTTCCCATATTTATGCACATAGAGAAAGTATAAGTATGATTTGTCCTTACACTCACCTAATTTAAATCAAATTATTAGAATGTGTATTCCCATGTATTAACTAGAATTGTAGGAAAGTACCTTTCACAATTAATGGTCAAACGTCATTAGCAAAACAATGAAAGGCTGTGGATCATACATTTCACTAAATTTATTTAAAAAATACGTCTTATTTTGAACTACATTTAAAATAGATTATCGAACTACTTTCTAGCTCACCGCGCAGAATTAATATATATTTAACTTTTTGGTTTAATTATTTAAATGTGGATGCACGAATTGAAATTTTAACAATCCTAGTCAATATTTTTTGCAATATTATTTGCAATAATAGAATGTGCCAAAATTATGCTATAAAAATGGACTACTTTAAATAGAGAGAGTTTTGCAATTTTCAATTGGAATTTAGAATCATACAATTTACCGAAGAAGCAGCAAACGTAAGATTGAATGGTTTTTCTGGTGGAGATGTTTTAGAATTACAATTGGATCGTGAATTCAAATTGAAACTGATTGCCAAAACATCTAATAGAAGTGTATCGGTGGTGAATAAATTTCAAGAAGAAAATTTATATAATATGAAAATTACGAAAAATCGGAATGTTATTGGGTTACCTGAGAACGAGTGCATCTAGCTATTAAATTTGCGAGAATTAATCTGTTATCAAATGGAGGAATTGAGGTGTAGAAGCTTTCCAGAATAAAGTATCTGCGGTACGTGACCAAAACGGGTGGGTTAGCTGCTTGGAGGATAAACAAACCGGAGACATAACCTCAACTGTTAGCTTACTTGTAACAATCTGTGTGTTTGAAGAATTCTTATTGTATTTATATTTTATAATTAGCATGTTTAGTGATTATTATTACGAGTTAGATGTTCAGAGTACATCTTGATATAGGAATAAAGTATGAAGATTTCAAAGCATTTAAAGTTGGACGCCTACAAACAGGTAGCTTATGGTTGGATTAAGAAGGTTGCAGTAAATAAGTATGGTGAAAACATGTTACTTTTAGTCAAAGTTGATTCAGAAAATTTATAGACAAATAATAATTGAAATTTTCTATAGGCTATGCATTCGCAAAAACTAAATTAAAGGTTTTGATATTTTTTAGAATTGTATATCATAAGTAATAAAGGAACCCTGTCAGGATTGGTTGTATCGCATACTTTTGCAGGCTTACCTAGACCAAAATTATTTAAAATATTTAGTAATTATAAGTGATAGGTTCCACCAGAAATAAAATGTTTGGCACATATTCTTCCATATTTTATTTTGGAATCATTAAGATCTTTCCTTTACGTTTATAATCCAAGTATTTCGCCGTTCTAGTGCAACAGTATTTAAACGTATTCGATTATCGAATTCCGATGGTATTCTATAAAATTTAATTTGTCCCTTAATGCATTATTCTTGCTACCTACCACCATGCTAAAACTACAAAACGAGTGAAAATAATCAAATCGGTGCAGTCAACAAGGAAATATATTGAGGTTAATTTTTGTTTATTCTCCAAGCCAAGACCTTGAGATATATGACGTCACGTGCAGATGCCCTATTCTACGAAATATTTGTAGGTGATATAAAAAATGTATGTGGAAATACGACGGACGAAGAAAGGGTTTAAACATTATTAAAGGAAGAGAGCCGTGCCAGTATTTTTCTGTTTAATGATTATAACAATTTAAATTAGTTGACAGTGTTGGAAATTATTAAATGTCACCCCATCCAGTACTTAGAAAATGCGTCTGCGAGGCGATCGCTTTCGCAAATGTTTAGAGATTTGGCTATCCCAGATTCACCAGACTCTGGTTAGCACGGCGGTTTATAGATGTTGTCAATACATGTATATATTTTATTAAAAACGTAATATTTCGTGATAAAATTTGTTTTACTTCCAACATCAGCAAAAATTATTAATAGACGTATTAAACTATCTTGTTTTTGTTTATTCTTAGGTTTAAAGTGGTAGCACTCCTAAGTTTTTTATTGTCTAGATTAAAGTATATTTCAAAGGAGGTTTTAAAGATGGAGTTAAATATAGATGAGCAGAAATTATAAGTACAAGATGTGTTCTCCTTTGATCATATACTGAAACTGCAACCGATAATTGCATTTCTTTTAGCGTCACCAAATATGCAGTTAATAGTACCTTATGAAAAGTTACTTGTATTAGGGAAACGAAGTTTCACTTTCAAAGAAATCGACTGAACTGACCCCGTGTTAGTAATTATAGCTAGATCATAGGACAACGTTGATAAGATTAAGTGGTTTGCGTTTAACAAATGAGATACAAATTGTTCAAACTATTGAGTCGGCGATGAGTGAATTATTGAATCTAGTCAAGTATTCGATTTCTTTATTTACAACAAATAAGACTTATAATAATAATTTACCGCGTTCGTAAAATGAGAACCTAATGGTTAAATTTAATAACACTAAGCGTGTACTTTCGCTAGGTGATTCATTTGTCACATGCTTGTGCAATATCACACTTATTGGATTATAAAATTTTACTAACAATATTTGTTATTGTATAACATAACATTAAAGACAGACAAACTCAAAACCGTTCTGTACTCCAATTTGGTTAAAACATGAGAACAAAATCAGAGGAATTTGAAACACGTGGGTCCGGTTAGTCCTTGGAAAAAGCGCTCTATTTAGAAATAAATATTAATAAGTATAAACCGATGTGAGCAGCTCCAGGTTAAGAATAAAAATTGTGAATATGTATTTAGAAATGTGGTTTACAAAATTTAAACTGTATTAGTAAAAAATTGTCTGTAATAAAATTTTTAAGAATGGGTTTTTGGATTTTCTTTTAGGTATAAGCTGCATGAAAGTTATAATTTAGCGTGAATTTAGATATAGGACAGGTGAATAGAAAAGAAAAGAAATGAAGTGTGGAAAAGTTATTTTAAAAATTCTTGGAAATCTTAAGGCGCTAAGAAAAAGTTTGCTAGTCAAAGAAAACTCGTATCTAGGTTAGATGGTGGCGCGGTGGCGGTGGCACTGCACCACAAGGAGGGGAGCAAGGAGGAAATCCCTGCCGTAAGTTGGGAGCAACGAGGAAATCCCTTTAAAATAAGACTTTATAGTGGGAATTTACATGTAGAACCTAGGTTAGATGGTGGCGCGGTCGTGGTGGCGCTAGGTTAGATGGTGGTGGAGTGGCGGTGGTGTTAGGTTAGATGGTGGCGCGGTGGCGGTGGCGCTTGGTTAGGTGGTGGCGCGGAGGCGGTGGCGCTAGGTTAGATGATGGCGGTGGCGCTGTCCCAGGATGCCCATATCCTACTACTGAGTTATTTCGGGACCTTCAAATCAATACAGATTTGTAGCCTGCGTCTGTATTCATATTTTTATACTGGGTTTCTATGGAATTAAATTTACAAATTTTATTTGATGAGTAATTTTATTTTGTGATTGACAGTTCATTTTGTCTGTGTATTTATGTATCAATTTAATGATTCAGTGCTAACATATACAAAGTATACTTTTATGAGATTATTTAGAAATGAATGTAGTTTGCTAACATTTTGTATTTTGAAGCTACAAAAATTTTCCATTATAATCTAAGTTTTTAAAATTATTATATTAATCTGATATTTGTGGAAAAATTTGAAGTTTTTCAAATTTGCCGCTAAAAGGAATCTATTGATATTTTCTAGTTACTTGTTTACAGTGTAAATCATGTGTTCAGTTGCTCTTCTTAGTTTAAAAAAAGTATAGTATATGTTTGATATCCTGATTTATAATTTCAGCGCTGCAAACTCGGGCTACAAGTAGGGGAATATATTTAGTGTGCGTACTTTACTGATTAGTCTAAATTTATTTATTAATAGGTGTGACTTACATTGCTGTAGGATTCGAAAACGATTCACAAAAAAGCGCACTAGTGAACGCAATGTACAAATTTCAACTTCTTTTGTAAACGCGACGTATTTACATTTAAAAGAAGAGAAAACCGAGCGAAATTGAAAGAAGTTATTCTTGCATTGTACAAATGCAAAAAATGTTCTTAGGCGTAATTCTGAACAATTTGTAAAATTTAGATTAGGTAATGAAAAGCTTCCGAGAAAATTTGCATTGCAGCATAAATCCAATAACACTTTTAACTGAATTATTCGTATCCTAACCCGTGTTTGTAACAGCAATCGATTGTACAAACCCAGGGTTGAAATTGCCTGCATGATAAAAGACACGTTTCATTGCCAAATTTTTCCAGCTTGTAGGAATATCCTTTTGCCATCTTAACTCAATTTCCTTCCACTTTAGATTTAATAAATTCAATTAGCTGGTGTTACGTCGTCATCGAACAATTCGGTATTTTGTGACAATAAATACTTTGTGCGTGCATCCTACAGTTTGAGTGAAACATTTTATATACCGGCAATAACAGTGCATAAAGTGACAGTCGTACTCGAGCCTTTAAAGAAGCAAGTCGCCTTCGAACCTTTGAAAAGGACGGTTGTGTTAGAGCTTTGAAAGCGAGACCGACACCATTTTCGTGCGTGTTTCTGGTTCTCCGTAAAAGCTTTTGTGCGTGAAAGTGTCTATTGCCCCAGCGGCGCAGGACTTAAGGTATTTATACCCTTTTACTAAGTAGTTTGATGTAGTTTTTGTTTGTTATTACATAACCGCTCCACCATTATCGTTATTGCTATAAAAGCAATTGGTCCTTCATTATAATTTGCATATTTTTATCACACATTTATATCAACCTCCTTAACCCCAATCAATCATTGTTCCTAAGTCGAGCCGGATTCATTAGTCCTGTGGTATACGCATGTCCTAAATTAAAATATCACATTGCATTCAAGCGAGCTTTTAATTAATTAATATTTCAGTTTTAAATTTGTGCTTAAAGCCCATATTTAGCGGGTTAAAATGTGTAAACATTATTTATACTGTCTTTAGATTAAATTAAGCGATTTCGCCGTAATTGAAACCAGCAAGCGTTTTAATTACAAAGAAATTCATAATATAAAATTTGTCAGTTTTCAGTTTTAAATTCATTTTAGCGGCATAAAACAGAAAGCAACCTGAAAACTATAAATCGCTTTATACTTCTTAAACAAGAAAGGTAAAGAAATTTGCTTTGTATTTAAAAGCTATTGCACGTTTTGTATTACAATATTGAAAATATCTGCAGAGGAATAAGGTTGTAAAGTTGCATCTTTCGGCAAATATGTTAAGCCACATGTTTTAAACGTTTCTGTGAGCTTTTGATGGTAAGCCGCTCGGGTTGTTAAGCGGTACATCTTATATTCACGCTTTTGTTTGACGAACCGTTAGTCATAAAACGTGATTTATGGTTTATACCCTATTTTAACATTTTTCGTGTACATCTGAGCGTTACGGTTTTATAGCATTTATTGTAGTCCTTTCAGAATCTTTGAGAATGGCTCCAAAGAAAGCACATGTGGTAGAACTAGAATTACTGAAAACACGCATTTTAGAAATCTTTGAGCTTTGTAAGACTATACAAAGTGACCCAACTTTAAAGGCATTGTTCCTTATTCAAACAAGGGAATACATGACCTTTATGCAAATTTCAATACAATTTTAGTCGCTGTCTTGGCCTCATGTGACGAGGTAGACTCATTAACTTACAACGCTGTACGGAAGGAAGTAGATTCCGCTTATTTTTCATACTGCTGCATCTCGATACGATGCAAGAAATGAAAGCACCACAAATCATCGAAAATGCTCCAAGCAGCACGGTATCAAAATTGTTACCGTTAAAGCTCCAAATTTTTAATAATGAGGTAACTGAATTTTCATCTTTCATCGATTTATTTGACAGCCTGGTCTATAATAACGCGTCGCTGTCCAATATCGAAAAATTAAATTATCTTATCAGTTGTTGTACCGGGGAGTCTTTAAGAATCGTTAAATCTGTACCCATTTCGGGGATAATTTTATTATTTCCTATAACGCCTTGCGTGAGAGATTTAGCAATCCGCGTTTATTGGCAACTTTGCATTGGAAAGCAATGAAAGACTTTCCACCTTTAAAATCAGAAGACCCTAAGAAACTTAGGGCACTTATTGATTGTTTTCGGAGAACCTTGCTGTTCTAACTAACTTAAAGTTTCCCACTGAACATTGGAACTTTATTCTGGTCGATTTGCTTTTAGAAAACTTGATCCGTTCACTAGAAAACGCTTCGAACTCCAATCGGATCCGAAGCAAATACCTAATTTCGAGGATTTGAGATATTTTTTAACCCAACAATGTGCAGCGTTGGAAACCTTTTCTTCAACCGCACCTGTTTCTTATTCGACGACTGTCCATACATCGCACACATCAGTGCCTAAGAAATCCTCAGCGTTTCAATTTAAACCAAAGGTTTCTTCTAACGTAGTTTCACTGGACACACCAAGTAGCTCCAGTGACTCAAATAATTCATTTTCGCACCATTGTCCTTCCTGCAAAGGCAATCACTTAATTTATAGATGTCAATCGTTTCTAAAGAAAACTCCGACGGAACGTTTCGACATTGTCAAACGCTTACGCCTTTGTTTAAATTGCTTACGAACAGACCATGCGTCCATGCAATGCAAATCTTATAATTCCTGTCGAACTTGCGCCAAGCCGCATCATACCTTGCTACATTTTGAACCACAACCTGCTTCTAGCCGTTCAGCTGAACCGACCGCTACACACATGCATAAAAATGCCAATAGGACGCAGTCAGCCTCTCCTATTCCGGCAAATGTTTTGTCTTCACAGACGAATTCAAATCTTGGGGTTACTGTCTTACTCTCCACTGCTGTTGTGGAAGTTCAAGATCGTTCTGGTAGATACAAACCGATCAGGGTACTCTTAGATCCTGGTTCCCAAGCTAGCTTTATTCGAGACGATTGCGTGAGCAAACTTTGGCTTCCACGCATACGTTCTCAAGTTCCGATTTATGGACTTGGGCAGACAACTTCAGCAGTCAATAGGGTGCCGTCAGCTGCACCATTCGCTCTATGTTAGACTCTGAAAATCTCTAGAAGTCACAACTTTGTGCTTTCGTCAATATCTGGCAAATTACCTAGCGTTGAAGTTCCTAATAATTGGGAACACTTATGCGGCCTGCACTTTGCAGACCCGACCTGGAACTCTCCAGGAACCATTGACATGCTCCTAGGAGCAGATGTTTATCCGTTCATCATCAATGGCGGTGTTATACATGGCAAGTTTCTTCAGCCTGCCGCCATAAATACAATTTTTGGTTGGACTATTATTGGTCCCACAAAAGCTTGCAGTCTGATACTGTCCAAGCATTTTTACGTCTGTAGAAGATCCTATCGACCAGACCCTAAGGCGGTTTTGGGAGATAGAAGAGTTGCCATCCACGCCTTATACTTCTCCAGAAGAAGAAAAGGCAGATTTGATTTTGAAAACACGTTTTCTCGTGACCCTAGCGGTCGTTTTATTGTTGCGTTACCGTTCAACGATACTTTGCCCGTTTTGATAATTGCTTTGAGATGGCTAAAAAGACTATTTTCGTTGGAGCGCAAATTACATGCTCAACCGGAGCTACGCGCCCAATACAACAATTTCATGCAGGACTATCTTGATGCGGGTCATATGGCATTACTCGATTCTCCGCCCGTTGGGAACGATAATTACTTTTTACCCCATCACCCTGTGTTTAAAGAAGAAGGTCATACTTCTAAAATTCGTGTGGTTTTTGACGCCTCTGCAAAGGCTAAAACAACGTGTCACTTAATGACACTCAATTGGCTGGACCTAGTCTCCAAAACGACATTTCGTCAATCTTACTGAAATTTCTTCAACGTTTACAAACGGGTAATATAATAGATATCTTGCAGATATAGTTACTGGATAACAATAGAAAATCGCAGTTTAAACATGAAAGTTTTAAAATGTTGTCTTACCCCGAAATTTTTAAAGGTTGAAAATTCTGCAACACTATTACACTTTGAACGATTTTACGATTTACAAAATAAATTCAAAATGAACTTTTAGTATCATTTTTCCCATATTTATGCACATAGAGAAAGTATAAGTATGATTTGTCCTTACACTCACCTAATTTAAATCAAATTATTAGAATGTGTATTCCCATGTATTAACTAGAATTGTAGGAAAGTACCTTTCACAATTAATGGTCAAACGTCATTAGCAAAACAATGAAAGGCTGTGGATCATACATTTCACTAAATTTATTTAAAAAATACGTCTTATTTTGAACTACATTTAAAATAGATTATCGAACTACTTTCTAGCTCACCGTGCAGAATTAATATATATTTAACTTTTTGGTTTAATTATTTAAATGTGGATGCACGAATTGAAATTTTAACAATCCTAGTCAATATTTTTGCAATATTATTTGCAATAATAGAATGTGCCAAAATTATGCTATAAAATGGACTACTTTAAATAGAGAGAGTTTTGCAATTTTCAATTGGAATTTAGAATCATACAATTTACCGAAGAAGCAGCAAACGTAAGATTGAATGGTTTTTCTGGTGGAGATGTTTTAGAATTACAATTGAATCGTGAATTCAAATTGAAACTGATTGCCAAAACATCTAATAGAAGTGTATCGGTGGTGAATAAATTTCAAGAAGAAAATTTATATAATATGAAAATTACGAAAAATCGGAATGTTATTGGGTTACCTGAGAACGAGTGCATCTAGCTATTAAATTTGCGAGAATTAATCTGTTATCAAATGGAGGAATTGAGGTGTAGAAGCTTTCCAGAATAAAGTATCTGCGGTACGTGACCAAAACGGGTGGGTTAGCTGCTTGGAGGATAAACAAACCGGAGACATAACCTCAACTGTTAGCTTACTTGTAACAATCTGTGTGTTTGAAGAATTCTTATTGTATTTATATTTTATAATTAGCATGTTTAGTGATTATTATTACGAGTTAGATGTTCAGAGTACATCTTGATATAGGAATAAAGTATGAAGATTTCAAAGCATTTAAAGGATTGGACGCCTACAAACAGGTAGCTTATGGTTGGATTAAGAAGGTTGCAGTAAATAAGTATGGTGAAAACATGTTACTTTTAGTCAAAGTTGATTCAGAAAAATTTATAGACAAATAATAATTGAAATTTTCTATAGGCTATGCATTTGCAAAAACTAAATGAAAGGTTTTTGATATTTTGTAGAATTGTATCCCATAACTAATAGAGGAACTCTGTCAGGATTGGTTGTATCGCATACTTTTGCAGGCTTACCTAGACCAAAATTATTTAAAATATTTAGTAATTATAAGTGATAGGTTCCACCAGAAATAAAATGTTTGGCACATATTCTTCCATATTTTATTTTGGAATCATTAAGATCTTTCCCTCTTTTACGTTTATAATCCAAGTATTTCGCCGTTCTAGTGCAACAGTATTTAAACGTATTCGATTATCGAATTCCGATGGTATTCTATAAAAATTTAATTTGTCCCTTAATGCATTATTCTTGCTACCTACCACCATGCTAAAACTACAAAACGAGTGAAAAAATAATCAAATCGGTGCAGTCAACAAGGGAAATATATTGAGGTTAATTTTTTGTTTATTCTCCAAGCCAAGACCTTGAGATATATGACGTCACGTGCAGATGCCCTATTCTACGAAATATTTGTAGGTGATATAAAAAATGTATGTGGAAATACGACGGACGAAGAAAGGGTTTAAACATTATTAAAGGAAGAGAGCCGTGCCAGTATTTTTCTGTTTAATGATTATAACAATTTAAATTAGTTGACAGTGTTGGAAATTATTAAATGTCACCCCATCCAGTACTTAGAAAATGCGTCTGCGAGGCGATCGCTTTCGCAAATGTTTAGAGATTTGGCTATCCCAGATTCACCAGACTCTGGTTAGCACGGCGGTTTATAGATGTTGTCAATACATGTATATATTTTATTAAAAACGTAATATTTCGTGATAAAATTTGTTTTACTTCCAACATCAGCAAAAATTATTAATAGACGTATTAAACTATCTTGTTTTTGTTTATTCTTAGGTTTAAAGTGGTAGCACTCCTAAGTTTTTTATTGTCTAGATTAAAGTATATTTCAAAGGAGGTTTTAAAGATGGAGTTAAATATAGATGAGCAGAAATTATAAGTACAAGATGTGTTCTCCTTTGATCATATACTGAAACTGCAACCGATAATTGCATTTCTTTTAGCGTCACCAAATATGCAGTTAATAGTACCTTATGAAAAGTTACTTGTATTAGGGAAACGAAGTTTCACTTTCAAAGAAATCGACTGAACTGACCCCGTGTTAGTAATTATAGCTAGATCATAGGACAACGTTGATAAGATTAAGTGGTTTGCGTTTAACAAATGAGATACAAATTGTTCAAACTATTGAGTCGGCGATGAGTGAATTATTGAATCTAGTCAAGTATTCGATTTCTTTATTTACAACAAATAAGACTTATAATAATAATTTACCGCGTTCGTAAAATGAGAACCTAATGGTTAAATTTAATAACACTAAGCGTGTACTTTCGCTAGGTGATTCATTTGTCACATGCTTGTGCAATATCACACTTATTGGATTATAAAATTTTACTAACAATAGTTGGTTATTGTATAACATAACATTAAAGACAGACAAACTCAAAACCGTTCTGTACTCCAATTTGGTTAAAACATGAGAACAAAATCAGAGGAATTTGAAACACGTGGGTCCGGTTAGCCTTGGAAAAAGCGCTCTATTTAGAAATAAATATTAATAAGTATAAACCGATGTGAGCAGCTCCAGGTTAAGAATAAAATTGTGAATATGTATTTAGAAATGTGGTTTACAAAATTTAAACTGTATTAGTAAAAATTGTCTGTAATAAAATTTTAAGAATGGGTTTTTGGATTTTCTTTTAGGTATAAGCTGCATGAAAGTTATAATTTAGCGTGAATTTAGATATAGGACAGGTGAATAGAAAAGAAAAGAAATGAAGTGTGGAAAAGTTATTTTAAAAATTCTTGGAAATCTTAAGGCGCTAAGAAAAGTTTGCTAGTCAAAGAAAACTCGTATCTAGGTTAGATGGTGGCGCGGTGGCGGTGGCACTGCACCACATGGAGGGAGCAAGGAGGAAATCCCTGCCGTAAGTTGGGAGCAACGAGGAAATCCCTTTAAAATAAGACTTTATAGTGGGAATTTACATGTAGAACCCTAGGTTAGATGGTGGCGCGGTCTTGGTGGCGCTAGGTTAGATGGTGGTGGAGTGGCGGTGGTGTTAGGTTAGATGGTGGCGCGGTGGCGGTGGCGCTTGGTTAGGTGGTGGCGCGGAGGCGGTGGCGCTAGGTTAGATGATGGCGGTGGCGCTGTCCCAGGATGCCCATATCCTACTACTGAGTTATTTCGGGACCTTCAAATCAATACAGATTTGTAGCCTGCGTCTGTATTCATATTTTATACTGGGTTTCTATGGAATTAAATTTACAAATTTTATTTGATGAGTAATTTTATTTTGTGATTGACAGTTCATTTTGTCTGTGTATTTATGTATCAATTTAATGAATCAGTGCTAACATATACAAAGTATACTTTTATGAGATTATTTAGAAATGAATGTAGTTTGCTAACATTTTGTATTTTGAAGCTACAAAAATTTTCCATTATAATCTAAGTTTTTAAAATTATTATATTAATCTGATATTTGTGGAAAAATTTGAAGTTTTTCAAATTTGCCGCTAAAAGGAATCTATTGATATTTTCTAGTTACTTGTTTACAGTGTAAATCATGTGTTCAGTTGCTCTTCTTAGTTTAAAAAAAGTATAGTATATGTTTGATATCCTGATTTATAATTTCAGCGCTGCAAACTCGGGCTACAAGTAGGGGAATATATTTAGTGTGCGTACTTTACTGATTAGTCTAAATTTATTTATTAATAGGTGTGACTTACATTGCTGTAGGATTCGAAAACGATTCACAAAAAAGCGCACACTAGTGAACGCAATGTAGAAATTTCAACTTCTTTTGTAAGCGCGACGTATTTACATTTAAAAGAAGAGAAAACCGAGCGAAATTGAAAGAAGTTATTCTTGCATTGTACAAATGCAAAAAATGTTCTTGGCGTAATTCTGAACAATTTGTAAAATTTAGATTAGGTAATGAAAAGCTTCCGAGAAAATTTGCATTGCAGCATAAATCCAATAACACTTTTAACTGAATTATTCGTATCCTAACCCGTGTTTGTAACAGCAATCGATTGTACAAACCCAGGGTTGAAATTGCCTGCATGATAAAAGACACGTTTCATTGCCAAATTTTTCCAGCTTGTAGGAATATCCTTTTTGCCATCTTAACTCAATTTCCTTCCACTTTAGATTTAATAAATTCAATTAGCTGGGTTGTTATTACTGCGTGTGCATTGGTCTCCTGAATACGATATAGCTTTCCAGTTCATTAAGCTATCGATATAGTTTGTGACGGTTTCTACATCATGCATCTGACTGTATTTTAGAGAAATTGGTGACATTCCTTCTCTTGTTTTGTCAGCATGTTACATGTTTTTAATGTATAACAACAAAATTTCACTTAAAAACTTATTGTTGGTTTACATCGCTGTCGTAATTATAAAGTTTGAAAAATAAGGTGTAATGTATTTTAGATTAAGTGTCTAAGATGCGGCAGAGCTAAATATAAGGGTGCGCAGTTATTGAAACAGATTTCTGAATACTTGTATTATTTGCACTAGACGCAGATAGACAGATTGCGCCCTTTACTAATACTGGATCATTTGCAACTTATTTATTGTAAGAGATAAAAAATTCTATTTGAGTTATATGAAAACATTTTTCTGTGAATTAAATTTCTGATTAAATATTTTACTTTCCACCCAGTCCAAAGTTGGAAACTTTTTCCCGAAAATTTTAAAGCTTGTTACTTACCATTTCTGGCAAAATTGTTAACCCACAACCAACTACCCCAAAGCTTCCGAACATCTGTCATGCCAAATCGAAGACCTAGAAATCATTTCGTAATAATGTTTTCCACCTTATGCCCAAAACATCATTTTTAGTTTTCTTCTGCAGCATAGATAGATGTTTTCATTATTTCTGTTGCTTTGGTGTGAACTCTCAGCCTCTAGATAAACCTTTATTATAAAATGATGGCTAAGTTAAAAAATTCAAGCCACTAAAATTTTTCAAACAAATAGAAAAGGCCGTTTTCGTTTTGTCTTGACGACTACTTTAACGACCATCTTCAGCTAAATAGTAACTTAAAATTTTCTGAAACTATAAAATTTCGGACCGTTGCTTATGGAGCGGTTGCACAATAAAACCCTGGAGCACGTCTTGAACGAAATTACGCTAATGCGACCTAAGACAAGAATTCATCCCTTGGGTGAACTAGACTGCATGTTGAGTCTAACAGAAACAAAAAAACTTTGAAAAATCCGAGCTTTTGAATTAGCTCAGTATTGATGGTGTTAGCCCAACTAACTCCATTTTCTGATTCTTTCTGCATTTTTCAAAATTTAATTTTAACCCTGCTAGATTCAGTTCGAGTATAATTCTCAATCGATGCACAAAGTGCTGTGGTGTATTTTCACTAGATATCAGGATATTATCCACATAGTGGATACAGATTTCCTAATATGGTCTCAAAATGCACTACATAGCCTTAGCTAGGGCCGCGGTACTTGTAGACAAACTAAATGGGACATCTCTGAACTGATAAATGCATCCTCTACCGAAAATCCCGTATACTTGTTTCATTCTTTTCAAAGTGGAATTAACAAGAACGAAGTTTTAAGATCGGTTTTCGAAAAGAGTTCCTTATTGCCTATTCTTGCCAAAATACTGTTCGTACGCTGATTTGCTTATCTGGCATCCAAACATAATGTAATACTACCATTACTTTTCTTTCCCACAACTAAAGAATTTACAGTGTTTTTAATTTTTCTATGATTCCCTCACTCAACGTCTTTTATGTTTCATTTTTGACCTTTCCTCTATATGCTGTTAGTATTGGATAAATTTTGGCATTAAATGGTTCAGAATCCATAACTTCTAATTTGTGTTCATAATCCATGACAATCCTTGACTCTCTATTTACCAAATCGGAATATTTCTTCAGTAATGATTCTACCTCATTCTTCACTTCACCTGAACATTTAAAAGCAATTCCTACTTTTTCCTGTAATTCTCTTTCAAAGTGATTTATATTTATACTATCTCGTCCTCTTTCACTTCACCTTCTTTTTCTTAGGCTACCAATTTCTTCTCACATCTGCATAATTAAATGAATGTTTTGACAAACCAAACGCCATTCCTCTATATTTATACACATGTCAAAGACTTGATCCTTTAATCGAAATTATAAACGAATTATTAAGCTCCGGTTACCAAATTACTTTACTACATTATACATTTTATTTTTAAAAGATGCATTCATAGAAAGTTTTCTTTTCTCCACTTCAACTCCTGTAATTATGCTATTTTCATCCATTTCATCTATTATTTCCATATCTTCAACATTATCTTTCTAATAATTCTTAACTTTACTCTAAAAATGTGTAATGCGGCTATGGTGTATGCGAACATTGCGCTACATAAATTCGAATTTCGCGCCGCAATTTGAAGTAAGGAAGTGAGTGGGAAGGACAAGAGTGTTGGTTCGTTGTTTTGGTTGGACGAGCGGGGATAGATTGGTAAGACGCCAATCGAGTTAGTTAATAGTTGCCGGGCTGTACAGAAATAGAGATTAAGTTGATTTTGTATGGTATTTTTGCATTCTACGAATTTAATGTATCTTATTTTGAACCACGACATGAGAATAAATTACGTTATACATGATTGGTATTTATCGCTTTTCTTTTAGATTTATGAATACATAAATGCACAGAAAAGGGTAGCAACGCAAATGGTACATCTTCTTTTCTAACTTCACCAGAACACCTAATACTTAAACTCTTATCTCCTTTACCTTTCATCTCCTTCTCAAATTGATTCAAATTCATTAAATCTCCTCTTATTTCTATATGGACTTCCTCATCCCATTTAATCCTTTCATCCCCCATAATCGTCACTTCATTTTCTGTATCCATTATACTCTTTACCTTACTAATAAAACCCATTCTCAGGATGGCATCAACTTTTAACCTTAGTACTATTAAAAATTTTTGTTCAACCTCTATCCTTCCCAACTTAGCTTTCAGAATTATGATTAACGTTGATAACTGCAAACCTTTTGTTATTCGGCGATACTAAATTGTTTCTTTTAATAGGTATGACTTTCTGCATTAACTCCTCTGAATCCTGTTTTTTAAAACTTTTACTTACTAATGTTGCATCATCTCCTGTGTCTGAAAGTAATTTAATCTCTTTTCTTTCTACTTGTAATTTTGTACGTAGTAAATCATTTTTCTCATTAACTTATAAATCATTTTCCAAATCAAGTTCTATAAATTCACGCGCATGTTAATATTTATTAACTTCTATGCTTTTATCGTTTGATTTGGCTGTTCCTAAAAGTCCTGCCTACTGCCTACTCTGCGTATGCCTTTCTATATTATCATTGCGATTACCGATGCCATCTCTTGATAAATTTGTCATATTCTCTCTTTCTTGGGTTATGGTTCTATTCTCAACGGTACAGTATTCATTGTTCTTCTGATGGTATTTCCTCGACTCCGACTACTTTTCTGGCTATTCCGCTTTTTAATGTCCTGCCTTGGTATCTGTCCTGCCCATTATTCCTATTAATTCTAAATGCATTCATGGACTGGCTCTTTGGTCTGGTCCCCACCCTCCTTGGTTGACCCATCTCATCATATCGTTGAAGATATTTCAAAAAGACATCTATATCTACTATGTTTTGTAAGGCGATGCATTGCCTTACCACCGTTTCAAAGTGTCCTGCTAAGTATTTTTGAAATTGATTGTCCTCTAAAAGAGTATCAGGTTGTTTGACAACGCTAAATTACTTTATGGCATACAACTCTTTTGTCATGGTGAATCACAACTATACTTGCCCATAAGTAAATTATCTCTAACTTAAATTACTGGTTATCTCCCAGAAATGCATTAAAAATTTAATCTCGGAATCTTTAAAAGAACTTGACTCACTTTCAATCAATCCAAACCAAATTTCTGCATTACCTTTCAAGATGGACGTTACGATATTTAGCTTGGTTTGTTCATCCCAACTCCCCTATATTAAACTTTTTGTTATTTAAAAATATCTTAGGGTTAAACACTAATTGGACTCTATCCCATAAAATTTCGAATGTTGTTTCAAACACTAATTGGACTCTATCGCATAAGCTCCCTAACATCAATATTTTTAACCCTCTCTTTTAAATCTTCAAACTTTTCCCAAACCATTTATTTCTAAATGTTTTTCACTCATCTCTTTAAATTTCTTTGCAATCTTTTTACTGTCTAATCTTAAGCTTACCCCAATTTTGCCCAATTTTCTCCAAAATTCACTCGTAACTCTTAAGTATTTGTTACCCATTTCTTTAATATTCTCTTTCATTTCCCTCATTTCTTTAAAACTTCTTTCATCCTTTTCATCCATTTCTTTCGTATTCTCTTTCATTTTGTTCATGTTTTTTTCATTCCTCTCACTCATCTGCTTTTCTTCCTGCATATTTTAAATTAGACTTAATAAAAAAAACCATCATCTTCGATTCCTGGGTCTCTCCTACACTCTGTTCTTTTTTGACCTCTAAATTTTCCTTGTGCCCTTCTTCCATATGAACACCTTCCTGAGAACCAATTTCCACTCTTTCAGTTCAAACCTCTCAAGAACTTCTTTCATCCTATCAGTCATACTGGAAACCAAACAAACATATCACAAAGAGAAAACTTCTACAAAATCTTACAACACAAGAAACTCTACCGTTTAGACGATTCATTCAAGCCCTAGGTTGGGGATGCTACTAATATTGCGGTGACCAGGCCTCGCTTTGGCCGTCACTAATATTGTTGCGATGCGCCTCTGAGTAGGAGCGCCGCTAATTTTTATTGTCACTTAGGTACAGCAAACTGTACTAATGAGAATGCAATCAAAAAAATAGAACTATTATCCTACTTTCCTTTTACTTGCCTGGCTAGCTCAACAGAAAGATTCTACGGAATTTACGAAAATAAAATGAAACACAGAAATCTCAAGATACATCTACGCATTCAAAAACATTTTTTTTCACACAAAAGAAACTCTTACATTAAAAAAGCAGTTTACAGCTTAAGTTTATACAGAAAATTATTCCTAAAAGTTACTTAAAAGTAATTCTTACCTAATCTTTATCAGCAGGTATAAAAACCTCTAAAATTTATATGCGAATAATTTACCGAACCTTTATTACCATTCTGGGGTATACACAAAAAGAAACTAAGAAACCATGGATAACAAACGATATCCTGAATTTAATAGAAGAAAGACGAAAATACGGAAATAAATTAGAAGGAAAATAGAAAATTATTCGCAAATGCAGAAAGCTAAACAACAATGGATTGACGAAAAGTGTAAAGAGGTACAAACTAAAATGGAAATAGGAAAGACAGATGAAGCTTGCCAACCAATTAGAATCAATTTTAGGATATAAAGCCCTATACTAAAAATATAAAGGACGCG
Source organism: Platerodrilus igneus (assembly GCA_036346225.1). Lineage (NCBI taxonomy): Eukaryota > Metazoa > Arthropoda > Insecta > Coleoptera > Lycidae > Platerodrilus > Platerodrilus igneus. Next base: position 15,578,992 of record JARFIW010001081.1, on the reverse strand, counting down.
GGAGGAAAAGTCATTATAGAAAATGTAGAGAAAGTAATTAGATGGCAAGAATATATAGGTAATTTATATGCAGGAGAGGAACTTATAGCAGTAGAACAGGAATCAGACATTGAAAATGATGACCTGGGATATCCTATACTTAGAGATGAGTTTGAATTAGCATTAAAGGGTCTGAAAAATGGTAAGGAACCGGATACAGATAAAGTGCAAGCAAAAACTCTAAAAGCCGCTGAACAAGCAGGCACAGTATGTCTCTTTCAATTTGTAAGCTATATGTATGAGACAGGCGAGATACCCAAAGATTTCAAACGTAACATAATAGTAACTATACCAAACAAGAAAGGTTGCGGATAGATGTAACATTTTCGAACAATAAGTCTGACAGCACACGTGTCAAAAATATTAACTAGAATTGTACAAAGACGAATGGAAAAACAAGCTGAAGAAATACAAGAAGGGAGGCCATTTTAGCTCTAAGAGTGATATTGGAGAAAACAATAGAAAAAGGGGAAAGCGTGATATAGGGTTTGTAGATCTGGAAGAAGCATTCGACAATGTAAAATGGAAAAATATGTTCGAAATACTCAAAAAGATTGGAATGAGGTATAGGAATAGACGAATAGTACATAGCTTATACAAAGAACAGCCAGCAGTAATAGAGTTAGAGCAGGAACATAGAGAAGTAAACATTAGGAAAAGGGTGAGACAGGGATGTGCCCTATTCCCATTGATTTTTAACTTGTACATAGAAGAGGCGATGAATACTGTCAAATGCAGGAAGACCTTTGGAATTACTATGCAGGGACAAAAAATTGATATACTTAGATTTGCAGATGATATAGCGGTATTAGCGTCTAGCAAGGAAAAATTAGAAGCTGCTCTTAATGAAATGGAAACAGTTCTAACAGAGATATACGGTATGAAAGTTAACAAAACTGAAGCTAAAGTTCTAGTATGCAAAGGTGGGGAAAATGAATCAAAAACAAGAATACAAGTGTGTAACACAAACTTACAAGAGGTTAAGGATTTCTGCTACCTAGGAAGCCAAATAACGCAAGATGGGAAAAGCACAAAAGATATAAAACAAACATTAGCACAAGGTCGTGCTACATTTAACAAGAAAAAGCAACTACTGTGCTCAAAGACCACAAACATAGAAACAAGGATAAGATTGCTTAAAACATATGTGTGGAGCACAGCACTGTACGGCTGTGAATCCTGGACAGCGGACAAGAAAAAGGTAGAAGCCTTTGAAATGTGGCGCTACGGATGAAGATATCATGGACAGACAAAGTTAAGAACGAAGAGGTACTAAAAATGGTAGGGGAAAAGGAAATATCTGGAAAACGGTAAAAAATAGGGATATAGGACGATAGGCCACATACTACGGTATGAGGGAATAGTGCGGAATATATTACAAGGAGAGATAGGAAAAAAGAGAAGTAGAGGTAAACCTAAGTTAGACTATTGCACACAGATAGTGAAAGATGTAGGCTGTAGGAATTTCGGGGAAAAGTGTAGGCTAGCTCAGAATAGAAATCAATGGAGGTACGCATCCAACTAGGCCCAAGATGGATAAACTAAAAAAGAAGAAAATAACTGTACGTAAACATGATGATTATTATAAGAAACTACAGTGCAATATTCTCGAATAATGTTAATTGCGTGAAAGGATTTGCTGGAAAACTATTAATTCATCAAATGTCTAAGTGTTGGTGGATCTTGGCAGCCGCTGACTGCTTTAGCCCCTTCACATACTACTGAATCTCGGTGACATAGGGTATATTATCAGAAAACAATAGAAGGGGAGCCGAGCTGTATATAAGCTGTGTGGGAATATCAGAGAACTGTGTAGGCTAGTTCTGAATATAAATAAGTGGAGGTACGTGTCCAACCAGTTTTGAGACTGAAAACCTAATGACGATGAAATAAGCGCAGATAAATCTGATGATTATTATAAACAACTACAGGTGTTTATTGTGAAATATCTGTAACTAATGTTGACTGTGCGAAAAGATATCTTGGAAAAATATTTAATCGGCAATGGTTCAAGTGCTGGAGGAACTTGGCAGCCACAGACTGCTTACCCCCCTTCACAATCCTCTACATGTAATTTTCCAATGCTCCAACCGAAGGTACTACATTGGTCAGGAGACGAGTTCTTTTTACCTGGAAAATTTGGAATTTTGCCGAACCCTTACTGTTTCGAGCAAGGTAGGGATCTTTAACGTGCGTAACAATATTCACACACGGGACCTCCATTTTACCTCTCATTCGAACGAGGGCGTATTTTTGTGAAAAATGCTCGCCTAACATTTTTCAAGCGGACCGTGTCAGAATTCAAACCCGGGACCTTTGGTGTAGTAGTCACACGCATCCCAACTAGGCCACGGAGCCGCCCCTCCTTCACAACCACTGAATGTCGGCGAAGTCGGGTATATAACTGTAAAACAATAGAAGGGTATCGAACTGCACCTAACAAGAGAGAACAGCACCTATGATCAAAGACAACAAACATAGTAACAAGAAAAAAATTGTTGAAAGCATATGTGTGGGGCACAGCACAGTATGTCTACGAAATACGGGCAGTAGGAAAGGCAGACAGAAAAATGGTAGCAGCCTTTTGGAATGTAGTGCTTCAGATGTATGAGGATGATAGCATGGACAGACAAAGTTAATAACAAATAGGTTATAGAAATAGTAGGGGAATAAAGATATATGTGGAAAAAAATAGGCGAAATAGAAGAGAAGAAACGGTTCTAAGGCATTTTTGGGGAATAGTATGGGATATATTACAAGCAGAGATAAGAAAAGGAGGTAGATGTAGACCTAGATCAGATAGTGAAAGATGCAGATTGTGTAAATTTCAGGCGAATGTGTAGGTTAGTTCAGAATAGGAACAATGAACATACACGTCTAACCAGCTCCAGGACTGAAAACCTAACGATGATGATGAAGTTGAGCTATAAACCTGAACTTCAGCGACGCTTTCTATCTATATCTGATATAAGTCAAAAACATGACACTGTCATATATATCCAAGCAGAGGTAGAGTGGACCCCCCAAGGATAGTACATCCGGATGGGAGGGTGAGCCCTAAGTTTAAAATTTTGGCAAAATTATAATTCTGCAAAAAAAACTAAACGAAAACCCTAATACAATAAATTTGTTTCTCAAATGACAAAGTTGGATTTGAATTCCTATGGTCCTAGATTCACTCAGAATCAGAAACAGAAGTGCGTCTACTACTAGTGTAGCAAGCTTTTGAGAGACCTGGATAAATAACGACTCATTCTATAAATTCAAAATGGAATCACTACTAATTTTAAGCTTTTTTTGTTGAATATTATACTGAAAATTTAAATACGTTGCACATTATGGTCCAGGCTTCGTAATTAGCACAAGTTTGATTTAAACTAACAATAGATTGTTACGTAAAATCGCGATGTTATAAATTAATGGCATGGAACACGCTGATAAAGCAAGAGATGAAATGTCGGCTATTATTTCTACAATATTATGAAATGCATGATACAAATCCGTCATAAACTCATATTTATAGATCTATTAACCAGTGATAAATAGATTAATATTTAAGCCTTGAAGCACAACTTCCTTTACCAAATGTTTCCATTTAATAACCGGAGAGCTATAATGCATTTAAGAACCCAATTCAGATCCAGTATTAACAAACTCTCTAATTGAATTTATAAATACAAAGTGGAAGACGAATAATTGAGTTTAGACCCAAGAAGGATTACTACGAGCTGGAGAAGTATTGATAGTGAAACCTGTTTCAGAGCTGCAGGCAATTCCTATCCCATGTTTGTACAATCGATTGACCTTAATCATAGGTTAGGATACTAATAATTTAACTGAAAGCGTAACGGATTTATGTTACAATGCACATTTTCTAGAAAATTTTTGCATTATGTTATGTAGATTTTACAAATTTTTCTGGGTTAAGTCGATTGAAAATAACATTCGTTAGAATTGTACAAAACGCGAAAAGAGCCTTAGAGCTTTTCTTGGTTTTCTGTTCTTTTAAATATAATATGCTAATGCTTACTCCCTATCATGTTTGCAAAAAAGGTAGTAGAAAGTACGGTACAATCTGAACTGTTAACTTCAGCGGGATATGATGATACCAAGAGTGGGGTGAGATGTCGATGGCTAAAGCAATAGCTGAGCGCCACTGCACCTTTAAATTTAAAAAACACCCACGTAAGGGCAAACATAGGAACCCTTCAAATGCAATGGATACGCTTAAAAAATATACAGACCGTCATTGAATAAATTGATGACACCTGCAAAGAATAGTTTATCTACATATTTAACAATAAAGGAGACGACTGTTTGCGGTTCAGCACAACAAAAAGAAATAATAGGCTAAAGAATCTCCAATAGCTCACCAATATTATAATTTTATGAATCCTCACTTTTATTATTAATACCTATAATACTCCAATAAAACTCAAAATAGTGGATATGCATTATTAAATTTAGCACTGTAAGTTGAATTTACAAATGAATCCAACTTTACTTTGACAATTTTTACCACAAAATTCTTAGAACCATTAATATTTTACGATTACCCAAAATATTGAAAATAATTCTAAAGGGAAATTGAAAAAGATTGAAAATTTTCAATTAAGTGTGTTTTCTGTATAGAAATATTTTAAATTTGAAAACGACAAATATTATATACGTTTCGAAGATGTAATGGTTGATTAAGTTCATAATCAGTTTTATAAGATAAAGAGAACCTTATCATAAACATATTAACAAAAGTGTAGCTTTTGGCCATTCTCAGACTGAATCGTTACTCTTATAGAAGATTTCATGTATCATAAACCTTTTAAATTATATCTCCATTTATATAAGTTTTAGGTATAGAAAGTTTATCTACTCCTATCAAATTACATATTAACTATTCGTCTTTTTTAAGCAATTTATAATAGCTATAAACCAGCAACCTGAAATAATTAATCACTTTCGAGTATCAATCTCCTTCGTGTTGAACCTGTATAATCGAATCGGCGCAACGCGCAAAGGTGGTTCCTTACAATCCGATACAGCAAAATAAAGTGGTCCATTATACATATATTGGGGGAAGTAAGGCGACTTGACAATTTCGAATGGTTAGGTTTCATGTTTTAAAATCAAGTTTAATGAATTCAGATACATTTGACAGTAGTCCTTGCCTCTTCCACGTATATGTTAAAAATTAACGGGTATAGGAGATATCTCAACTCATCTCCTTCCTAATACATAGTTACTTCTCTACGTTCCTGCTCAAATTATATTACAGCTGTTTGCTCTTTGTAGAAGCTGTGTACTATCCGTCTCTCCCTAAGACTCATTCCAATCTTTTTTAGTATTTCAAACATTTTTTCCCATTTTATGTGGTCAAATGCTTTTTCCAAATCTACAAATCCTTTATACACGATTTCTGCTTTTTCTATACTCTTCTCCATTATCACAATCAGAGCTAAAATAGCCTCCCGTGTTTTCTCTTTCGCCTAAACCCAAATTGATCTTCTCTAGTATTTCTTAGGTCCGTTTTTCCATCGTCTTTGTACAATTCTAGTTAATGTTTTCGACACGTGCGCTGTCAAACTTATTGTTCGAAAATTTTCACATCTTTCCGCACCTCCCTTTTAGGTATAGTTACTATGGTGTAACGTTTGAAATCTTTGGGTATCTCGCCTGTCTCATACATATAGCTTACAAGTTGAAAGAGACGTGCTGTTACTTGCTTGTCCAGCAGCTTTTAGAATTTCTGCTTGCACCTTATCTATACCCGGTGCCTTACCACTTTTTAGACCCTTTGTAACGTTTTTTTTGTTTGCAAAATAACATTTGATAGAGCAAGTACCTCTAATAGAAATATATGTAGTTAATTTCATATTATGATTTTCAACAATTAATTTAAGATTCGAATCTAATTTTTTAAATAGGTTATAAGATAAGCAATTAGCTTGTGCACCGCTGTCTAATTTTCCCTTAACTTTCTGATTATTAATCAATAAATATTCAAACCATTGATTCTCATTGTCAGAATTTGAATTAATATTACCTACAAAAAACTTTTCTCGTTTTGACCCGTCATCCCTTTCAGTTAAATGAATGGAGCGGCGGCCATTGATATTCTACTACGCCCAAGGTCCCGGGTTCGAACTCCGACACGGTTCGCTTGATAAATGTTAAGCGAGCATTTTTCACAAAAATACACCCTCGTTCGGATGAGAGGTATAATGGAACTCCCGTGTGTGAGTGTTGTCCCGCACGTTACAGATCCCTACCTTGCTTGGAACAGCAAGGGTTCGGCAAAATTCCAAATTTTCCAGGTAAAAAACTCGCTTCCTGACCAATGTAGTACCTTCGGGTGGAACATTGAAAAACCACATGTAAAGCCATTGCTATTAGAGTTTTAATTTTTGCATACTCGAGCGTAATGGTTCTTTCCTTTGCATTTACGACATATTGCACCAATTGCAGGACAGTTATGAAGCGGAAACCATCTATCACCACATTTAAGACAATGGGTAATTTTCGACGAGGTTCTTATCTTATTCTTATTACCATTTGATGTGGTTTTCTTGTTTACGAAAAACATTATTCCATTTTTATCGGGTTCGGTTATTCCTTGAACTTGTTTACGAAATAATTCTGCAGCCTTGCATATGCTTACATCTTTATCTAAGTCAAGGTTGTGTTCACGTAATAATCTCTCTTTAACGGTGATATTGTTTATTCCAACAATTAAAATATCTCAAACAAATTCTTCGCGCATATCATTAAATTCAGATGTCAGACTTTCGTTGTGCAGGTTTGTTAAATAATCATCATAAGGGTCATTAACATCTTAAACATGAGTAAAAAATTTATGTTGTTTTAACGTAATATTTTTTCTAGGAATAAAGTATTCTTCAAACAGTTTCTTAATAACTTGAAAAGTTTGCCTTTCTTGCGATAAATCATACGAATTATATATTTGTCGGCCTTTCTCACCAATACTATGTAATAACAATGCAATTTTACGCTTATCGGAGGCATCTTCCAAGTCACAGCAGTTAAAAAAAATCAAATTTTGTGTGGGTTGATAAGGTGATCTAGATATGGTAATTATAGGGAAGGACCAATTGCTATTATGTAGCAATACCGATGGCAGTGTAGCGGTTATGTAATAAATAAAGCAACTACGACAAACTACTTAATAAAGGATATAAATACCTTAAAGCCTGTGCCGCTCTGGGCAATAAAAGTCACACACAAAAGGTTAGCGGACAACCAAGAACACGCACGTTCGGTGTGGTGTCGCCTTCAGGGCTTTCGTACAACTGTCTTCTGTAACCGTCCGAGTACGACTGACTGTCACTTCACACACTCGCACTGCGGCATAAATGTTTCACTAAACTGTAGGGTACCCGCACTAATGGTATTTATTGTCACCACTACCAAATTGTTCAATGATGACGTAGCATTTCGGATACCATTTTTTTCAACCCAACGCATTGTTTCTTCTGTCCAGCTTTAATTCACTAATAGAATTTAAGTTGGCTATTGGTATGTGATGGCCACTAACAACATTTTCTTTGGACATCTTGCACGGAAAAATTGTTTATCACACAAATGCTTAAAATTGTGATAATTTTTTCTTATTGATTCTACACCGAACTGTATCAATGTATTGACACGTGTCTCGGCCTTCAATGTTTCTTTATAATACTATAATTTTACAATTTTACACCTGACACCATGTTTAATATCAAAAGGGCTGTGCTAAAATTTAGAATGTCACCGAAAAAAATTAAAAATTTTTAAACTTACCCTTGACCGAACGCATAACGAAATTAACACACCACCATTACGACAATTCTGCGCCTGTCAAGTACATTCCACTGCCGCCAAGAGTTAATACTTTCTCATCATTTGTCTAAATAGTGAGTGCACAAATTAAACGACAATCGAATCATCTCCATAAACGTAAGAAACATCTTACAAACAATACAAGCTTGAAAACATCATGTCATTGAGCACCACATTCTGTGAGAAGACAAACCCGAACATAAAATTTTCCAATATTTAAATTTTACCCTGTATAATATTCTCGTAAGATTCTTTCCCATGATAAATAACACGCTGTTTAATGTTATAACGTACCATTTAAAAAATGAAGCCCAATCTTAAAGAACTTTAAAGCATTCATTAATCCATGTGTAAATATTTATTCTTCTGAAAATATCGGTTTTATGCATTTCTAAAGACCGTAAAATGAGTCTATAGGTTCACCCACTTCAAAAATGCCAAATAATTTTAATGTCAAGCTCCTTTAAGATATGTCATCTAGAACAAACTCTAAACGGCAAAAATATAAAAATTCGCACTTTTCTAAAATGTAAATTTCATTATGCATTCGTTGTTAAAAATATCATTTAATAAACATTATAGCACAATTGCGAGTTTTTAGTGAAAAATAGTTTTCTTTCAAAGAAGCCCATTTTGGAACGGTTCTAGAATAAATTATATTTACGTTAACAAGCAACGTAAATAGATACACGTCAAATTCGTGGAACGCGATAACACCGACAAACTATAAAACAGATAAGCTAACGAATTTTAATGGCTATGCAAAAGCTCGTAAAATCACAATACGATAAAGATATTACTCTTAGTTTAGTTCATTAATAAAATATAGACATTTTTTATGATCGCCGTAGATTTAAACTGACGAATCATTAAAGATATAAGAATGCGAAATTGTGGTTAATTGTTATATCATGAAGATGACTCACAGTCGAGAACATGATCAAAGTTCGAAAAAAATAACGTACTAAGGATGTGTTTATATAAAAAATGGAAGTAATGAGAGTGATTCATTCGAGATTTAGCATTGAAGTTTCGAACATAAGTCGGTCGACATTCGTTCATTGATAGATAATTATTTTATGGAATGCAACGATGATTGATTGCTCCAATATAAATAATATGTTATATTGGTGCAAGGTCACCGGTTATTTTAATCTATTAAAAAAAATACTTTCCAAAAATAATGGCATTTCGACTTAAGAAAATTGATTAAAAAGATAAAAATCTAAATTTTGAACCAGGAATTGTGTAATGCAGTTAATTCCAATAAAAACGATCTGCTAAATAGCAATTATAGGCAGAGACAGGTAGTCATAACGATTAGGATATCGGCAAGAATTTGACGATCCAAACCGCAAGTAGCGATAAAATATTATTTCTTCTAAACTAAAGCGGTAAAATTGCATTCGTAAGCTTTCTTTATATCTGTGTGTGTAAGTGGACTTCTTATATAGTGTGTGTAAGATATTTTTGAATGTATAGAATATTATTCATAAAATTTTGTTGGGATTTCTTTGTTCCATTTCATTTGCATAAATTTCATAGCATACTTATCGTTGAGCTAGCAAAAGAAAACAAGCAGAGGAAGGTAAAAATCCACGTCAAATCATTTTCACTTTTTAATTAGTAGTCGTTGCGCCTTTATACTACATGGTGGCTGTAGCCCAATATTCATAACTATATATATTAGAGTACAAGAATTCGCATAATTAAATTGTAATAATTTAAATCAAGCGCATGGAAGCAGAAACTGAGCTTTCAGGTATAGAAAATCAATAATTTAAACGCATATTTCCATTTACATAAACGAAAACGTTCATTTACAAATCCTAAGAAGGGAATAAACTCGGAATTGTTATTTGAAACAACAAGGGGCTTTGTGGAAGCACCTGTTAGTTAAATGTCAGGTTTATAGAACTTGATTACACATTGAGACAGAACTTCTATGAAATTGTTTGCAACGGTCGGTTTGACAAACTGCTTAAAAAAACAAGTGCCTTGAAGACTAAATGAAATGAACGATCTATAATGTAAAACAGACAAAGAAACGTATAAGAAAGCGTTGGTTACAAGTCGCGTCTAAAATACAAGGGGAATGTGAAGGCCAACAACAATATCGATTTTCTGTAGTTTGAGAGGGGTTTCTAAAAGAGACAATAAATATGGGCGCAACGGAGAAAGATAGCTGAGAGGTGGAGCGTTATAACGAGGGAAAACTATATCATTGGTCTAAGGTCAGCAGTTTTGAGAAGCGCTCGTCCGTTGAGGTATTAAGCGAATTTTAGTGTAACATTATGATGATCTCGGAATTTTTTCAGACGTTACGGTTAAAATTTGTAGAAGTAATTTCAAAAATAACCTTTTTGATGAAGAGAGGTTTCTTGAGGGGTGTGAAAAGCGTATAAATACTCTGAGAAAGATATTAAAGCTCTTTCCCTTAGATCTTGCATCGCGCTTAGAACTCCAACGTAATTGATAGTATATGCTCTTACGTGTGTTAATTATTGTTTATTCGGTAAAGTAGCATACAACATCCTGTTTTAAAGTAGTAACGTACCGGAAAAGTAGTAAAAGTGATTTGCACGAGTGGGTGCTAAGGTCTAGACAAAAGGTGCCGTTACTACACGACTCAATTGAATGATGGGATGGTACTTGGGTAAGCGAATCTTAACGCTTAACTAGTATGTTGAAGTGTAGTAGTATGGAATGTTAAGTTTGGACAAGTCAAGTATCTGGGTTGAAGGTTAAAGGCGGTTGCAGAGATTTGAATAGTGGGGATCAGTTGGATTCAGGCATAATCGAAGTACATGGAAACAACGACGAGGGTTTCTGGTATTCATCTTCAGAGGTGACGAGGGACGAAGCCTACTCCAGGTAAAGAAAATTAATTTCCTGCTTTTTGCTTAAACATTTGTGCTGATATTTTTGTGTTTGAGTGTTTTGACTTATTGGGGGTGTATTTATTACCATAAAAACTTGTTTAAAGGGGTATATGTGCAGGACAACTAATATTGATTATTTAAAAATGTTTATTGATGATATAAAAATGTTAATTGATGATATAAAATGTTGTTTAAGGAGTAAACGGGTCTTTAGATTTGTTTTTAATAAAAATGCGAGGTTTAAAAGCATTTACAGGAACTGGGTTATAATGAGCTCAAAATAGATCAGAATAAAATCAATCTAGGGCTGCACGACGAGCCCATCTACTCGTCTAAAAGAAATTTGTTGAAATATATTAAAATCACGAACTTTAAAGGATTTAATGATTGAGATGGCCGCAGTTTATCAAACGGTCTGTACCAAGGTGTAAATATTTTCTTAATAATGGAAACTTGTTAATATGTGTAAATAAAAATGTTGTAGGTTTTGTTGCATTATTTGAGTGGTAATTTTATTTGACTGTGTTAGTGAGAAAGGAAGGTACTTAGGATAGTAGGTATGCAAGAAGAAGCCGATAGCTGAGCTAGCCAGGGTGAGCAGAAATAAGGAGGCGTTCCAAAGAGTAGTGTAAGAAATTATTTTTTTATTTTTATTTTCAGAAAAGTGTATGTTGGTGCAAGCGTGGGCAAGATTTTAAAAGGTTCCACGGCAATTTTATAACGGCCCGACGCTGGGGCTTGATTTAAGAGCATAAAATCCCTGTCCACGGCAAATTTTATGACGACCCGAACGTGAGGGCTCGATTCCCAGATAAAATTTAAAAATTTTATTCCAGGAAACTTGCAAGCTGAGAGAGAGAGTGTGTGTGTAGTATAAATTTGTAAATATTTTTGAGTGTGTGAGGAAGTGACTGAAACGTATGCAGAGAAAGGACTGGTTAAGAAGCCAAGGAGTGGAAATTGGAAGTGACGATAGTGCGTTATTTGAAAAAACGGGAAAAATGGAGGAGGCCGGAGGTAGTAGGGATCAATCAAAGACAGAGTCGAGAGAAGCTGGTAATGAATTGATGATGAGAATGTTAGATGAAATGAGACTAAGTAGGGAAGAATCAAACAGAAAGTTTGATCGGATAAATGATACATTAACTGGAGTTAGGGAGACATTAAGTGATAAAATAGACAAGACAACCAAAGAATTTGCTGATTTCAAAAATAGCTTAACTGTAAAAATTGGGGAAGTCGAAAATAAGGTTGATAAAAATGAACGTGATATAAGAGGCTTGAGTCAGGAAATGGGACATTTAAGAACGGAGGTTAGAATCTTCTGTGAAGACGAGATCAATGTAAAAATGAGGTGACAAATTCATGTAGAGATCAGCTAGGAACGGTTGAGAGAGAGGTAAGCGGAATTAAACAAAATGTATCGACTTTGATGGGAAATGGTCCCAGATTTGTAACAGGTAATATGTCACTGGACCAGCAGATGAAATTTTATGGGGATAGTAGGGTAAACCCTCAAACTTACCTAGTGTAAATAACTGCCTAAAATATACACACACACATACACACACACGCGCACACACGCACACACGCACACACGCACACACGCATACACGCACACACGTTCACACGCTCACATGCACGTACGCACCCACGCACGCACGCACGCACTCACGCACTCACGCACGCGCGCACGCACGTACGCACGCACCCACACACAAACACACAAACACACGCGCACACACACGCACGCGCGCACGCGCGCATGCGCACGCACACACACACATATGTATATATTGTCATGGGACCACCCTGGAAGTAAGGCGATTTCACAATTTTGAATCGATAGATTTGACGTTTTCAAATCAAGTATAACGAATTCGGATAGTGAAAACGAATTATTGTGCACATCTCCAGAGTTAAGACAACCAGCTATTACTACTGTGCAGAATTTCTTACCCGAAAAATCACAGAAAAAATACAAAAATTGTTACGTGTTAAATGATTTAACCCGCAACGTGCTTTTTCAATTAATGGATCACCAGTTTCCACTTTTTATGTTCATTAAATTTACTGTGCTTTGTATCACAATTAATAAATTCCCTTTATTTCCTGAATCTGGTCCTGTTTAATTTATAAATTTTATCGGTGTAGTAACCTATTTATCGTCGCCACCTCTCTTAATCTTACTCTTTTAGTACGGTACTAGAAGTGAATGATACATGTGACAAAAATCTGCTGAGAACCCTAACCGCGATCTCTGGGAACTTCACTTCGTTGCCGGAGTGCGAAAGTGTAAGTAAATACCTGTTATAGTTTATTATAGATATTTGCATGCTTTAATCATGAAATTTATTATGAAAGGGTTAAGGCTTATTTAGGGGGTAGTAAAGTTTATACTAGTATATTATTTAACGTTTTTATCGTCAGTTAAATTGTATTATTTATTTTACGTTGTTCTAATAATGTGCATTATGGGTGCTTGTTGCGCATCAGAATTGCAAGGATAATTAAAAACTACTAAGCTGCATTACACACGCTTTTGATTTTTGTATCATAGTTAAATATTATTTTGCACCGTGAATGTTTATCAAAACTTGTTACTGTTGTGCTTATAATTGTAGATGAAGTATAGTATTCAACATACGGTAATGGCAATAACTCACTTAATGAATTACGGCACTTACCTTCAATTCGTGCCGCAAGCTTCATCTGCGAGAGTTACTGCCCATATTACGTTGTAACGTATTTTTTTTTGTTACGCTTCGTTCTTTAATATAGAATAAATCAGCAATAAAATAAAATATATAATTTATAACTTTTCGTTCGGTAACAAATTAATACATAAAATTAATAATAACATATAGACTCCTTTACCTTTATGGTCTAAGATTCGTTACTAAGCTTCGTCGAGTTGTCAATTCGTCACTTCTTTATCAGCGTTCGAACGGGTAAGCTGCTCGGCAGGATAGTGAAGTCAAGATGGTCGTGTCTAAACACGTGGCCTCTAACAGAGTAAGAAAAAAGATGAATAATTGATTGATTCTTGGTGTCTGGAGGTCGAACCTAGCAGCGGTAGCGTGAGGATGTTTTTCTATAAGTTCCACCTAGAGCGGTTCGGTTGATCCCTGCAGGCCTAAGGAGATGGAACCTTCCCTTTTACATCATTAATACATGCAATATCATAGAAGGCAATTTCATATATGTTTCGTATAATTCAACTTTACAAATAAATAATATCGAATAAGTAAATCTTGGATCTAGAAATTTTGTTGGAGTATTAAATTTAATCAAGCAGAAGTTAGTTTCGTTAAATAATGGTTGTATTCAGAAGAACTTTGATAATCGATGGTTATGGAAATTTCCGACAGATGAGGTCAATGTCCTATTTCTTTCGTTCAGAGCAGTATCACAACACGTGAGTGTTCCTTAGAATTTAATCACTTTGAATATTAATTAAGTTGCAATAAGAAAATAGAACATTAAAAATTTTGTAACGTAAAAAGCTTTTGAGGAAACAGCGAGTTAAATAACAAATCTATTGTTTGTCAGAATGTTTGCACATGCACACAAAGTGTACATTTAAAAAGTTGTGAATGACATTTTATGTCATATAAAAAAAACATAGATTCAGTTGTCCTATTTAGACCTCACATGTCGTCTTACGTTAATTTAAAGTATGTTTAAATATTTTGAGGTCATGAACTTTCATTTTTAATCGACATGTGGAATTCGCGTATTAACTGTTAAGTAAAAGTAACTTAGGATAACTACATACTATTTTATCAGCGCTTAGGTAATTAAATTTCACTGTGAAGGTCGAAGAAGTACTTCTATGGCTTAGAAAGAATATTATGTAATATGAATAATTTAGAAAATCGCAAGTCAGTACATCTAAATTTTGTAGAAAGATCCATTCAGAGATCTTTATATTATCGAATACAATTCTTTACTAGTATATTTCTGTTCCATAAAAATTATTAAGTGAAAATATTATAGAGATACGAATTAAAATATTATAGTAACATGAATTCAGAAATTTATTCAAATAGAATCTATTTTGTTTTTGAATGACTTTTTATTTTTTTAAGGTCAAGTAAAAGTTACAAGTCATCCCTAATTAGAAATTGTGTGTAATGAAAACAAATTCCCTGGGTGTATATTTTAGAAATCTAAATTCCATTATTTTATTTTTGGCAGATATTTTTGAGGACACAAATGGTGTCCATGTTGTACCTTTGTTTGTTCACAGGTCAAGCTGAGACATCTGTATGACATCTGGTGTTTGAGGTTTTGGTAAGTGTGTTTAAAAGAGTGAAATTCAGGTTTTATGGCTATGTTAGTGGCGTTGACATAAGGTTTCCGCATTCCCCTAATACAAGCACAGTTAAATTTTGGTGGTTATTGTATTGAAAAATACGGTGGCGCTCATTAAATATATTTTTGGTCTTTTGACAACCCATGACCCAAGCTCATGATCTACCCAGAGCTAACACTTGACTAGCCGTTTATGTCTTAAGAGTTTTTCTTTTTCTCAAGCCATTTTCCATCCAACTTTACCTTGGGCTTGCATTAATAATAAGAAATTCTTGACCTTGTGATATCAGGTTAGGGTTTAGAAAATTTAAAGGTGTAATTTATTAGCTGATAGTCACGAGGATAATTAAACTTAATAATAAAAAAAAACAAGTTTAAGAAAAAAATTTTTTATTACAACGTTATGTTACGTTCAGTTAGTTCCTGATTCGAGTATTTGCCGCTCCTACTTAACACAATTTTACATTTCTCACTGTATTTACGGTTATTTGAGTATTCAAGAACAATTTTGACTGCTTTGTAAATTATAATGATGGCTTGTTCAACACCCTGTAGGTTCTATTAGTACATGTAATTATAATTAAAATACTGCAATCTTATTTCATTTCAATATGGCATTCAAGCTGGTATTTTCTTAAAGATTATATTAAGTTTAGAACGTGGTTTAGTTATTAGAACATTTGTTTTTAGAAATATTGCAATCAACTATATACGTGTTTAATACAAGATTATTTCTGGCCCGCTTAACTGTAGACTGTATTTAATATAACATTTCCTATAATTTTATACGTAGGATAGGCAACTTTTCCTACACGGCATGCATAAGTCCTTGGGCCAATCTACTTTCGTGTTGTTTTAGAACGTTTACAACCTGTTTTACGGAACAAGGGGTAAACGTGTTTTTTCTATTATCGATCAGAGCTCGTTTGTTGAAGGGAGTCAAAGGGTTTTGAATAGGTGTGAAATTAACGCATTCAGATTGTGTCGGTTCCTTGTTTAATATTAAGTTTTCTATTGCAGCGCTTCGAGTGATGACTGCCTAACTGTTATTTTAGGTGATCGTAGGGTGAAAATATGTTATTAAAAACATGGATTTTGTGATTAAACAGACGTAGTACCAAGTCAAGTCGCTAAGTTCAAATGGATTTCTTTTGTTAGAACAGTGATCTCGAATGATCATTTTTAGAAACATGAACTTGTTTGTGCAAGATTAGAAACATTCTATGTACTTTAATAAGTAAACATTTAACACATCTTGATTGGAAATAAATAAATTCGCGTGAGAATATTTCCATATTTAGGAATGGTACTAAAAGGATTTTTGAGAGTTTCTTCTGTCATATGCGGCTTGCCTTAATCGGTTAATAGCGTATCTAAAATTTATTCTGATATATGGTTGTTAATAGAGAAATAATTGTCTATAAAAGTGAGTTTCCGTTAAGTATGGTTTTTATAAGAAGTCGTCGGAAGGGAACAGCACAGTGGGTTACGATTCTGAAAGTTCTAAGAATGAATCTGATAATTTCATGCAATTTTGATTAACACTCATAATTTTACTATTGGGTTTATTAAGCATCGCTTATGTATCCAAACAACAATTACCAGTATCGAGGGGCAGAACGTCATGCCAATCTGTACGGATTCTTGTTTCTTCTCTACAGTATTATGATGATTTCCTTCATGGAAAATTAGGTCTGGATTTTCTTAGTTACATGTTTTACTTGCTTCGTTCAAATTGTCAAAATATGTTGATCCGACAACTGTTATATTGATTGAGTATTTACTAGGTAATAGTTCAGCATGGTCTGCCCTATAAGTTTGTTTATGTAAATTTTTTTAGAGTTATTCTACTGTTTAGATGGGATATTAATACATAATTCTGCACCGCTGCAGCGGAAATGCACTGCCGTTTCTAGATGGTCTTCCTTAATTGCCGTGTCCACTATTACACAATTTTTTTTTACTTACTTTTAGGAAAGGTGGACACTAAGTAAGTATTTAGTTATTTAAATTGTTCTTTAAATCAATATTTCTTTTTGTGATTTAACAATTGTAGTAAGCAAGCGACTGAAATTAACCCATAATGTTTTTTTAATTCTTGTTCTAGATTATAGATTAATTTGAGGTAGTTGAGTGTACTAATTGTTTTGCGTAGATTTTGTGTACTATGTAAATTCTCTGGAATAGGATGAATAAATTTTGTTTTCTGCGCGAATTGGTTCTCCTTTCCTGTAACATGTTTCTTTAACTAAAGGTTTTGTAAATGTTCCCTTTGAATCATGTTTTTTAACTAGAGGTTTTGTAAATAAAATTCCTTTAATAAAGTTTCCTGTTTCTTTGTTTCTGATCTACCTCACTCTACGACGTTTTAGCTAGCACGGCATTACTTCTTTGGATTGCTTTTTTTGTTGTAGTATTTGGTGTGGGCACTATTTCTTTACTGGCTTTACCTCGCGCAGCGTTATGAGACATGGTTACTCGCGCGGGTTCCGAAAAACCCCCAACTGTTTATTATAGTTTTACCTGTAGTCTTAACCAACAAAGTAATTTTAAGACCTTTTATTGGCACATTTTTCTAGATATAAAATGAACGAAAAATTAGGAGCAAAGGAAAATTAATTACAATTCTTCTGCGGAAGTGTTCTCTTCACTTATGATGGCAGTGCACGCAGTACAGATGACTTGGTGAGTTTTACCCGTCCAATTGTTACATTTATAACAAATTATTAGTTTTCCTGTCAACCTTCTTTGGACATATGTGGCACATACCTTTACCAGTTGCCCCTTTAGCTTGTGGTTTGTCGCCTATTGGAGCTGTAGGTAGCTTTCCTATGTTTAGCAGGATCCTACACTTTGTCTGAATTTTTCTAGGTATATCCTTTATATACACCAGCCGCAAAATTAGTGGTTTTATAACATTATGTAAAGGAAGCTAGTTTAAATTTTATTTATGGCAGCTAATTTTTATTAACCTCAATGTAAGAAACGCTTATTAACACCAGTGTCTTTATTATAGTTGTATTACTTTTTTAGTTATCCTTTGAGAAAGCATTAAATAAATGCGAAAATTTAGGCCATAAAAAAGAGTTTTCTTTTACGCCAGCAGACCTAATACCCGCTAACATAATTATAATCAATTATATATATTGCTGTGATAAGGGGTTGTTTAGGGGTGTATTCAGCAGCAAGGGTCGTGCAGTAACCTTAAATTGCAATAGGAAGCAGAAAACTCCATTTCTTTAGCAGAAAAATTAAGTAATTTATACATTATGTAAATAGTAGGCATTTAACACCCTGTACATAGACCATAATTAGTTTTAAGCGATGCAAATAAACACATCTTACAACAATAGTACTCGTATTTAGCATAGAAATAGGTAATTCGTACATTAGGTAAATAACAAGTATTCAACACTCGGTATATAGACCTTTATTAGCTGTATACAATGCAAGTAAGAATATCTTTCAGTAAAAGTACGCTTATTCAGAGGAAAGGATAGTACATGTAATTAAACACGCATTGAAAAGGGTTCTAATTAGTTATAAAACGAATACGAAGATGAGGGATAAAACTTAACAAAGCTTTGTGTAAGTGCGTAGAAACAATAAACATTTTTGATAAGAAAACGCAGTTCAAAAACGCATAAAATAAACGAAAGTAAAATTGAAATTACATCATGTTGTAACGTATTTTTGTTGTTGTTTGGGCGCCAGTAAAACTTATTTTTATTAATGGGCGCCAGTGCACAAAAATCTTCCGCTTCCTTCACAGAGAATCGAAGAAAGGGCCATCTTCCGACATAGCTAGGGGTCAATTCCTAGGTAGAGCAATAAGAAGTGGGGGGGGGGAAGTCGAGAAGTCGAATTTTGTTTGCAAACCAAAGCTAAACTAAGTTAAATAAGCGCCACCAAGTCCAGAGATAATCACGATAAGAGCAAAGCACAATTCTAAGGGCGGACGTGGAAACCCAAAGATAAAACGATCGCCTTCATTGACAAAAACCTGTCTTATAAAAATAAGACGCAGCTCCTGTATGAAATTACAAAGATTAAATAAAAAATATGTAGAACACCTTTTGTGTCCTATAAAAGTATCAAAATTAAAAAAAATGTATATCCAATATGATATTGGCACAAAATTATTACCCAAAATTCTACCTTTATGTTATTAGATTTTATCGCATTTGACCAAAATAAAAGTCTCAAAGTTTAACTAATTGTTTACTGAAGTAAAAAAACTTTCTTTTAAAAATTCATAACATTTAAACATGTAAAAAAAATTCTCAACAATAACGTTTGCAACAAAATCAAAATGTTGTCTTTTTAAAGCAAAAGACTGCTCTCTAAACATAAGCTTGTTTTCAATATTTGATCAAATTAATTTGTAACCACAATGCATTGAACTATCATTTCTATCCTGGGCAGATCTTATCAGGTTGATTACAGTTTCATAATTATTACGCAGCGTGTATTTAAATTTTGCAATGAAGTGAAATAAACTCCCATGTACTTAACAAATTAAGAATAAACAAAAGTTCACTGCGATTACTTATCAAATACTTCTTGTATTAAGTATATAAATTTTGATAACCTCAAAAATTTTGTGTGAACACAAATGCAAACACTTTGCAATTGTCACTAAACGAATTTAAATTTTTATACTTAGTTTTTATAATTTATCTGTGAACAAAAGCTAATTTCAAGATTGCAGAATGTTTAATTTGAATTTAAGGAAAGCTGCACGAAACATCTGTTTTCACGGCAAACATCTGTCAAATGTTGCTACATCACAAAAAAGTATAACGCCGAAAATATACCTTGAAATTTATCTGAAGTTCAAATGGAACAAAGCTTACAAATATATAAACCTAGCCTGACAAAATTTCTTTCTACGGTTTGTAAAACCAGTTCAACAATAACCGAAAGTGAAACAGGTGATATGGTCATAAACATGATAGCAAATTGCGGGTTTTTTATATAACCGTCTGTGTATCAAAGACTAACGACTTCTAAACACATGCAAAAATTTCTTAAACTTAATAACGAACCAAACTGCATCTGATTTTCTAAGACAAATCCGAACAAAAATTCCATCAGTTCCAAACAATACTATAAGCCATTTCAAACTTATAATAACAGCAATTACGACCACATGTCTGCAATTTGTACTTCTCTATTGTTTTTCGTAGGCGCGCTAAATAAATGAAACAAAATTAAATTAAGTTCGTAAAATGTATATATTACAAACCGTTAGTAGAAGTTATTGAAATCTATTCAAGTCTACCATGACTTGAACCACTCACTCAAATAATTTAATCGAAGGTCGCAAGCCTCTACTATGGAAAACATCTTGATGAATTGATAGCTAGGCTGCGACTACGAACAAAACTAGAAACAAATCATAGCGACGGTTCAAAAGCTCGCCGTTAGAGGTGGGGAAATACGAAGGCAACAAGATTGCTAGAGATGCTCGACAAAATAACTTTATGCCACACAGATATTTTATTACAAGAATATTATTAAAACGAAGCGTTCCATTATGTACTATATGGAACATTAATAAAGGATAAGGCACGCTTGGCGCATTATCCTCGTAATTCAATGCGAATAAATACTGAGCAAATTAAACATGTTACAATGTATTTTTGTATAATATGGAAAACGCGATATCTGCACAAAACAACGTATGGTCTAGATAACAAGGTATCTGTGGCAAATAACCATTACGCGGAAAACCGATAATATTACATCAGAAACCACTTCAAATGCATGAAATACAAAGACCTTATTGGTTAAGATATCTACAGACTTGTTGAAAACCCAGTCCACATGCAAGTGGGATGAGCTTATATTAACACCGAGTAATGATAATACAGTTCAGTTTTAAACTCAAGCAGGGCCAAGCTGTGTCACTGTGAATTAAAAGTCACGCGTAATTTTAAATATTTAATAAAATATCAAGTGATTAAGTGCTACAAGTATGAAGACTTGTTTTGCGTTTAACGTTAGTAGAATTTGGGGTAATATATTTAAACTAATAATATAACAATAGGGCTCCTAATTGGTTGATAATAATTTTGAATGTGATGTTAATAATTCGAATCTATGGTACATTTTTATAATTCTAATGTGAGGATACTTCTAATTGGTGTATGATAATTCGAAAGTGTGGATATTTCTAATTGATGGTAGAAGATATAATAATTTAAATGCATGGATAATTCGAATGGATGGTATAACATATCGAATCTTGGTGAAAATAATTCTAATTGATGCGTCGACCATTTTGGTAAAATTTTGGTACAATTTTGGGTTGCGAGAATTAATGCAAATAAAATAAAGAAACACGAAGTAATCTATGGAAAACGAGGGGTTTAATTAAGCAGAGCAGCGATAGACGAATGTAACAGGTCAGATCTAATTAGTTTTAAGATATTTTTCTATTTAAATTTCAATACTGACTTTACTTAATTTATATAAAAAGTGTAACAAAGTCAGCAACAAACATTGCATACGTTGAAAGTACGTAATATATTATAAAGGGGTCCAGAACGTTCAGGTCTCTTTGGTAAAAAGAGGTAGTTTTTGGTGACTTTAGATTGGTTTCAAAGCATATAAATTTGGGGATAAATAATATTTATGATATTGATTGATTGAAGGGTGTACCTTAAAATTTTAAAACTTGTAAATAATATTTCTTTTCATTAATGGAATTAATTGACTTCGTTTTATAATTCAAACAAGTAGGTAATCAGAAAGGAGTGGAGAAGAAAACAATTGATCATCAGTAGATGGATGGCAGGGGAATCAGGCCAACATTTCCCCCAGCATCCACATTTCCCCACACAACTGGACCAAAAAGTTTTCTTCGACTAACCATTTTCATCTTTCGAGATAAATATATCTTGTTTGGTATCAATTAATATTAGATTTTTCTCAGCTATCTGAATCTCTAGGAATTTTTTAGATTGTACCATCCCCAAGGGAGCTACACATACACACATACGCATTTTCATCTTTCGAATAAAACCTATCTTGTTTGGTATCAACTAATATTTGATTTTTCTCAGCTACCCGAATTTCTAGGAATTTTTTAGATAGCATTACCCCCCAGGCAGCTACCCGCATTTTAAGATTTTTTTACCGCTAACATTCTGAACCAAATAGTTTCCTTCGACTAGCCATTGCATCTTTTGAGATAAACCTATCTTATTTGGTATCAATTAATATTAGAATTTTCTCAGCTACCTGAAACTTTAGGAATTTTTTAGATAGCGCCATCCACCAGAGAGCTACCCTAATTTTAAGAATTTTTACCGGTAGCGATTTTTGACCGTCTGCATAAACTTTTTTATACATGCAATACATCAAATTAGTATAGAATTTTATACAGAATTTGAATATGCAAACAGATTTAAAATAGGACCACGCCTTACAAATTACACATATACCCTCTGCGAGATAAATCTTTCTCCACATTTCCACCCACGAAATAAATGTACCTTGTTTGGTATCAATTAATATTAGATTTTTCTTAGCTACCCGGATCTATAGGAATTTTTTAGATAGCATTATTCCCCAGGGAGCTATCCCAATTTTAAGATTTTTTTTATCAATTTCGATTTCTAATCAGCTATCCTTTTTAATATCTACAATCTTTTAACCAAACACGTAGCAGTATTAACATAAATAAATTAAGCACGCAAAAATTTAATAATTTATTTTATCCGATTTACAGTTTAATAAAATAATTGAATACAGTATTTACAAAGTATAACATTATTTTCTTCGTTTAACCAAATCCAAGCAGGTTAAAGTAACCTGTACCAAAAAATAGAAATTAATGTGTTGTTTAAATAGAACTGTAATAAAAAGAGATTAATGTAAAAAGAGGAAAAGTGTTTTTGGTCAATAAGACATATTGTCGTTAATCTAACAATATGAGAATAATGTAAAAACATTCCAATGTAATGTGTTTTTAACGTCATAATTGCCCCGAATTACATGTGAAAGCTGTATATAATTTCTTTTCAATGAACTTTCTATTAATTATGTTTGAATACAGTGCATCAGAAATTGACGTATAATTGCTGGGGATTTACACAAGGTATTTTCTAGCAACCAATATCGACTACGTATTTAGGGAAATACAAATTTTAATAAACACTTTATACCTTTACTAAGGGAATACCAAACTTGTTGTCTACAGGATACTTACTAATAAAACAATTTAATTTTAAATACCTTCTATGTCATATTTCGGAAATGGTAGGCTTGAATATTTTCTTTGGAAACAATCGAAGATTGCCGAAGATACTCGAAGAGTGCACAAACGCGGTCACTAAACCAATTAGCATTAATATAAAGTATTCCGTACTTTTGTAGGTTGCTCATTTCCTAGAACCAAATCTTCTGCAATGTACAATGTCCTTAAATTATCTACATTAATATTCTTAACTACACTTCGTGAGACCCTTTTAATCTTTTTAATTGTGTCTTTCTCGCCAAATTTTAATACTAGACCCACATTAAAGTTGTCTTTGAATTTCTAGCCATACGGTTGTTAAACGCAGTGCTAACCATTTCTACACCATCGTCGCTAGTAGCGGTAACTGATGCATTTTTATGTCTGTTGCTCCGTAGATGACCAGGATATGCAGACTTTAACACCTCCATGTCGCACACTTTACACATAATTTGTGACTACCTCGGGGAAGGCTCTCCAAGTGCTGACGGAGCTGAACGTTTACTGCTTAATGACATACCATGCTGTTTTTCCTTGTGTCGCTGTAAGCTGTCCATTCTCGTAAAAGCGATACCGCAAGACCCACAGTTTAAGTACTTTGCTGCGGACGGATGTATAAGCTTAACCGTGGACGATGTTACACCACGACATTTGTTCTGCCGTTTGAGAGCATTTTCCAGGTATAGGAAGCACCGCAAGAGTCGCATTTAAAAACGTTTGCTGGTACCATTTTTGTACAAAACAAAATCCGCACTATAAGACTTTGGTTAAACTTGTAAGCGAACTAACTTATAACTAAAGAATTTACTCTAGCGTACCTGCTTTATGTACCCTATAGAATGCAAACCGAAGGTTTCCGAAGACACCCGAACGAAGTTGAGGATTCAACGGGGAACTAAATGACGTCATAATCCTTGCTGCTCGTCCAATACATTTAGCACCAATGCATGCACCTGGTTCGCATCGTCGATGGTGCGAATGCCGTTAGTAGAAACATCGGAAACGTCTTCCATGTTATACGGATCGCGTGCATATTAAAAATCCAAAAGGGTGGTAGCACACGCACACAAATTGTGTGCAAGTCGTGCTGTAGAAGATGCAGTGCTACTGTAACCAAAAACTTAATAAAAACACTTTAAACCTTTACTAAGGGAATACCAAACTTGTTGTCTACAGGATACTTACTAATAAAGCAATTTAATTTTAAATAACTTCTACGTCATATTTTAGGAAATGGTAGTCTTGAATACTTTCTAAATGAATCACCAAGCGAAAGTATATGCTTAGCGGTATTAAAATTAACCATTAATTTCCCATTTTTACGACCGTGGTTAATTATAGATTAAAATTTAATTTGTTCACGTTCGAGCTTCCCGTAAACTAACAATGCGCTGTATAATACATGCATACCCCTTCGCAGCGCTACTGCTATTCTTGTAGTTGCTAGAAAAAGTCACTCTCCTTTTTTACTGCTAGGAACCGATGCAAAGCACCATTTTATACTTTCTATAGCACGTCGCGCACTTTTTCGTCTGATAATTAAATTATGCTTCTGTAGGTTTTTACACTTTCGCATATTTAAACATCTAATACGATCGATTAACCACTCTCGATTATTCTAACGGGAACCGCCATACATTCCGCCACACCGTTCTTTTTGAATCCAACGGTCCGGTGAGCTTCCACACACTAACGCCTAACGTATCTTTCCTACTATTTGTTAAACAAAAACTACCGGTATCGCCATTGTGGACGTAAACAGATGTTTGTGGATGTGTACGAGAGTATGTAACCATATACATTAACCAGTCTAAGCTATTTTATTTAGTCCACGAAAACTACTATTTTTCTAAACCGCAATTAATAATCGCCTTTATAGGTTTAACATTTCTACCATTACCCAATGACTGGTGCTACGTACATAGAAACTTTAATTTCTTATTGGAGAGAATTCTTATTCTCCCACGCACTGCTGCGTAGTTGCATGCCCATCCCTTTTGGGGATATATGCTCGTTATAGGTTGTAGGACTTTCGGTTTTACATAACTACAATTCGTGAGACCCCTTTAATCTTTTTAATCGTATTTTTCTCGCCTACAATACAGTAGGACTTAGCCCTACTACCAACAAATTCTAATACTGGACCCCCATTAAATTCGTCTTTGAATTTCCCTACAACTTTTTCGTCGACAAGTGTTATATTGTATTTATTATACGCGGGGTAGTCACTCTTTTAAGATAAATATATTTTGCTAGGTATCAACTAATATTAAATTTTTCTAGGGACCGCAAATCTGTAAATAGATTTTAAATAGGACCACCCCATACAAAGTTATGCCTTTTAAAGACCCCAAACCTCTAATTTTTACCCATCTTTATTTAACTCCATCTTTAGAACCTCTTTTTGCTACGCAAGATATGCCTTAACCAACCATTTCCCGAAAAATCTAAAACCGATGTGTTCCGCGAACACCACGTGGAGATAACACGTATACTCTGTCAACCAGGATAGCAGCAGGAAGGATTTGGAAGGTGGGCGAGGAGCTTAAAAATTATGGAATCTTAAAACTAATATACACAATAGATTTACAAAATCTATACAAATATAAACAACTATCTTATATCTTTATGCCTCCATGCGTAGATTGCTGTACTATTAGGAATGATGTACCTTTTGTTATCTTCCCTCGATAAACTAATTTTATTAATAAGCTGCGTGTACAAATCGTATTTTTTACTCCGGATACATACGCAGGCAAGTACTCGATACCATCCAAATAAAGAATTGGATGCTTGGTGACTGTTAACATCCGCATCCCTCGTGTACGCCTAGACACATCCCAGCCCATGAGCACCCCTGCGCATGCACACCCCTGCCCAAGCGCACCCCTGCGCGTGCGCACCCTTGCCCATGCGCACTGCCCATGCGCACCCCTCTCTGTGCGACTGCTATTTCGGGGTAATGTCACAGCCTTTTATAAATAAAGAGCAACGTAATACTATTCTAAAATTTTTATTCTTACATTATACATAACAAAATTTAAAAAAAATGTAATGCCAAGCATGGAGTTATTTAAACTTAATTTTAATACAAAGTTATACACAGAAGACAGTCCTTTCTTTATGTTTGTTTGGGGCGGTTTTAATTTTATCTAATCTTATTCGAAGCTTAAAATTTAAATCGACACCCAAGTCCTCTATCTCCTTTTCTAGCCAATAGTTTGATACATAGAGACCGTCTAGGTTTTCGAATTGCAAAATGTGCCGAAGTTTGCCTCTATATATAAAGTCTTTGATTCCACCGACAACCAGATCCATTCCTTCGTGTAATTCTTGCAGCTTGTGACAATCTTTTAATCGCGGCTCCCCCACTATATCCTGCATACGTATCTTGTTAGCTTGATTGACTTCTTCTTGTCGATATTGGAGGAAATCCTTTTTCTCCCACACACTGTTGCGTAGTTGCATGTCCACCACTTTTAAGAATATATGGTTGTTATAGGTTGTAAGACCCTCGGTTTTAAATGAACCGAAAGGTTCTTTACTAGGCAAATATACAATGTTTAACGGAACCCCCTTTGCGTGTGGTGTACGCACAGGTTACGAAACTCGCATTCCTTAGTTCGTCTTTGTTATCTGCCATTTTGATAAATACGTTATAGAATAACCTTTTAAAAAGTATACGGATTTAGTAACATCTTTTTCGCAAGGACGCCTAGATAACTAAAAGAGTCTTTCTTACTAACCGCAAATGCATACAACTTGTAGAACCCGGATGTATTTAAGTCAGTCCATCGGCACATAAAATAATCTTTTAATTCTTCCTCATTTCTCTAATAAGATGTTCTTTGTCTAACACATCTTTGTTCGCGTATTGTCGCAGTGTTTTCCATGTAGTCCAATTTTCGCCTTGTTGCATCCATTTCCTCTAATTCCAATTGTCTTTTCCTTCCACTTACACCGTATGGTATATATAATGGGGCAGTTTCCTTTAGCGTAAACGGATAGAGTTTACTACCAATATTTACGCGTTGTCGTACAACCTCTGGACGAATGTTAGGCGTATCTATCAACCTCAATTCCGAAATGATTTTTTTTTTTTGGAATTGTAGAATATGGTGTAGCAGACTGTGTAAAATATGTACTACCTGCTTTAATGTAGCACGTGTATAGGATTTTTATTTTATATTGGCTATCTTCCTCCTCTACTATCTCCAAATAATTTAAAGGTAAATAGTTAAAACTAAAAGCCGAAAGCACATACGTTATCAATTTTTCTCTTTCCTCTGGTTTTTCGGACAACTTAATTTGCAAGCCCGTCAATTTCTTTGTATTGCCATTACCCCAATACACGTACTGTAGCAGGTTATTATACACTAAACAGCTGTTATTTTGTAGCTTGACCGATAGCTTACTCCACATTTTGGCAAGTGATACCGAGTACATTGGCGCCTTTAGGAAGTATAACTTACTATCTTCCAATAAGGTTAAACAGTCTTTTAAGGGTTTATACACCCGTTCCGCACTGACATAGCTTCCAATTGCACAGTTGTATATTGTCGCTTCCAATCGCGTAATACCATGTTCTTCGGCCAAAGTAGACGCAAAAGTTTCCCTTAAACGTACATCTGGACAACGTAAAAAATCTACTATATGATTGCCAAGTTGTTTATTAACACCAGGACTTGTTATCTGACACACAAATTTGTTGTATATCTTAATTCTTGCAATCGTTGTTAGCCATGTTAAACAATCAATTCCGCAGTTTTATCGTTGTCAACTATAATATTACACTTTTCTTTGTATTCTCCTTATAGCAAAAGTTATGCTTTGTAGTTAAATAATTACACATCTCCATTTTGCTAAATATGCCAGCAAAATCTTGGGTTACATCCATGTCAAAAAGATAGAAATAATCTTTTTTGAGTTCGTCTAATATATCTGGTAGTTCGTCCAATAAAGTTTCCAACTTAGCATCTGCTAGTTCCACTTTTATGGAACACATATAGGATTTTGGAATTTTTTATTAATGCATTCGGGGTCTTCTTTTCCGATAATTTCTTTTACTCTCTGGCCCATCTTGTTAGTGCTATAGAAAGTATAAAATGGTGCTTTGCATCGGTCCCTAGCAGTAAAAAAGAAGAATGACTTTTTCTAGCAACTACAAGAATAGCAGTAGCGCTGCGAAGGGGTATGCATGTATTATACAGCGCATTGTTAGTTTACGGGAAGCTCGAACGTGAACAAATTAAATTTTAATCTATAATTAACCACGGTCGTAAAAATGGGAAATTAATGGTTAATTTTAATACCGCTAAGCATATACTTTCGCTTGGTGATTCATTTAGAAAGTATTCAAGACTACCATTTCCTAAAATATGACGTAGAAGTTACTTAAAATTAAATTGCTTTATTAGTAAGTATCCTGTAGACAACAAGTTTGGTATTCCCTTAGTAAAGGTTTAAAGTGTTTTTATTAAGTTTTTGGTTACAGTAGCACTGCATCTTCTACAGCACGACTTGCACACAATTTGTGTGCGTGTGCTACCACCCTTTTGGATTTTTAATATGCACGCGATCCGTATAACATGGAAGACGTTTCCGATGTTTCTACTTACGGCATTCGCACCATCGACGATGCGAACCAGGTGCATGCATTGGTGCTAAATGTATTGGACGAGCAGCAAGGATTATGACGTCATTTAGTTCCCCGTTGAATCCTCAACTTCGTTCGGGTGTCTTCGGAAACCTTCGGTTTGCATTCTATAGGGTACATAAAGCAGGTACGTTAGAGTAAATTCTTTAGTTATAAGTTAGTTCGCTTACAAGTTTAACCAAAGTCTTATAGTGCGGATTTTGTTTTGTACTAAAATGGTACCTGCAAACGTTTTTAAATGCGACTCTTGCGGTGCTTCTATACCTGGAAAATGCTCTCAAACGGCACCAGAACAAATGTCGTGGTGTAACATCGTCCACGGTTAAGCTTATACATCCGTCCGCAGCAAAGTACCTAAATTGTGGGTCTTTTGGTATCGCTTTTACGAGAATGGACAGCTTACAGCGACACAAGGAAGAACAGCATGGTATGTCATTAAGCAGTAAACGTTCAGCTCCGCCAGCAGTTGGAGAGCCTTCCCCGAAACAGTCACGGATTCTGTGTAAAGTGTGCGACATGGAGGTGTTAAAGTCTGCATACCCTGGTGATCTACGGAGCAACAGACTATAAAGTTAAAATTTATAACGTTAATTTCAACCTATTAGTTTAGGCAGTCTTTTACGTTATGTTAATATTTGACATAATTATTACAATTAAAAAATAAGTAGGTATCAACAGGTTCAAAGTTTAAACATTCGATACTACTTCTAGGTATCACTTCAAATTTCAAGAATAATTCAGTGTACTTACCCCTCGGCCAGGTTCAGCGGTACAAACGGCAATGATCCCTTGTCCAAAAATATGAACAAGTGAGACGTCTTGATTCAGAAAAGGGTTCCTTGGCTTGAATTTATAACTAGAGAAATAAGACACAATTTAAAGTGATCCGTGTTGTATATTATCGAGGTTAATTTCCAGTATTACTCCATTGGTATAATATTCCTAAATTATTTGCCACATAAAACAAATGGGTGCCAGATGCATGCATGTGGTTTAACATGTGTGGCTAAAATTGTACAAATAAGTATAGAACGACAGATGGTATACAACAGATTAAAACACAAATAAGTTTTTCTACATATGCACTGATACCGAACATATATTTCCAGATGTAACCTGGTCGACAAGCAGCACCTGAGTCTTCTTTGGGTGTTAGGATAGGTGGACAAACAGGAAATGGTATTTTCTGTACTCTTCAATACTAATCTACAAAACGACATGAACCAAGAACTGTAAATTTGTAGCACCTTGTGATGAGTTAGATGAGTGCCCAAATGGAATGATCGAAGTAACTTCTAATTTCCAACATACGCTCCTATAAAGCTTCTAACAAAATTTCTATTGTTTGAACCAATCCACAATTGCATAAGACCAAACGGTATATAAAACTCTTTAATACAAAAGCCAAAATGGGTAAAGATCAACCCAACTAAATTAACATAAACTAACAAAAAAGGGTACCTACGAAAAGGTAATTACTTGTGCAGGTTACAAAAACGTGCTTATACTTACAAATCTTGCAGATGTAGAATAGACGCAATTAATAATTTCTTCCAGCACATGCTGATTATCCGAAATCTAAAATCGGAATTTAGGGCTTTGCCAAAACACAATCCCAACGACTAAATAAATGTTGGTTAAGTTCCACAATTAGTTGAAGACACTTAAACACTTTTGGCAATTTGCCTATTATTAATAGACGTCTAAGCTGTTCGAAGATTTTTGTAAAAGAGAACCAACGCTGTTTCTCCATTTTTAACAATAATTTTAATCAGAATAAAAAAAACGTATCACCTGATTGATAAATAACTAATCCATAGGCGGATCCCTTTTAGAATAATATTGAAAACTAGGGTGGGAATTATGAGTCCTTGAATGAACTTATAAAATTGTTGCAAGCAATGTACCTTTGATAAATGGTAATTCTACACTACAAAAATTGATGTAATAAATTCTGTGAGACTAAATAAATGTCGTTAACAGTATTAATATAAACATGACCTTCCAAAACAGTACGTCATTGCTAAGAAAGTTCAGATGATCAGACGCGGCACAAATGCGCAAGTACAGTCACCTGTGGAATTCTGACAGAAACGTTTAATGAAGCATAAACATACTCTAGCCTATTTACTCATATATATTTTACAAGATAATTGAAAATAATAAGAATGATTGCATAAGCCTTTTACAAAATATATTTAAACACGAAGGTATTTGAACAATGATATAAAGCTTGTTAAGAATAAATCACAGCACAAACTGAATGACTAAAATGAATATTAATTTGTAAAGAGATAATTATATAACCAATGTTGACATTTATATTCCTTGCTTGAAGAATAATGAAATGTAAATATACCCCAAGGTTTCAGAACTATATACAAAACCAACCTTGATAAT
This sequence comes from Platerodrilus igneus, assembly GCA_036346225.1. Lineage (NCBI taxonomy): Eukaryota > Metazoa > Arthropoda > Insecta > Coleoptera > Lycidae > Platerodrilus > Platerodrilus igneus. The sequence continues at coordinate 15,547,620 of JARFIW010001081.1, read as the reverse complement.
TAATAGCATTCCTAATTAGATGTTATAATCTACCCCTGAAAATATAGATCACCCAACTATCATACATGCAAGTGAAAATATATACAATAACCTAGTAACAGCATAACATCCCAATGTGGCTGTTACAAGACATACAAATGCATCAGTTACCGCTACTAGCGACGATGGTGTATAATCCACATTTGGAATGCAAATGAATGCTTAATATATATTAATCAGTTATTAAGCTGAAATTAAAGACCCAACTTTAATGTATGTTAAGTTAAATTACACATTTCAAATCGAACTAGTAATTGAAAACCACTAAAAGATTAATTAGATTAATATGTATTAAGCATTCATTTGCATTCCAAATGTGGATTATTTTCTATTAATAATAATATAATTACATAAGTTTGTATTATTCCGAACGTTGCAAAATGGGATGATCAAGTTATTAGTACATGAATTATGATATATAACTAGATTCAATTTCCTTAAATGCAAGACGTAATTGAATATCATTAACAAGAGCCAAGTCTTCGAGTTAGTATTAAGTATAACATCATCTAAACAATTAGGCTAGATAGCTCAATTGGTTAGAGCACTGATCCGGAGAATCAGAGGTTGCAGGTTCAAATCCTGCTGTAGCCGTTCTTTAGTGGTTTTCAATTACTAGTTCGATTTGAAATGGTAATTCAACTTTAAAGTACAAAAGTTGGGTTTTCATTTCATCTTAATAACTATTAATATTATCTATATATATATATATATATATATATATATATATATATATATATACCAATTTTGGTACGATTGTATTCCATTATTATTTGTGGCTTATTCGTAGTTGCATCTATTTCATCATCATGATGCATGGTAGATATTAGTAATACGTTCTTACACTTTTTTGGAACGTTCGACGCAAAGTGAAGTTTCTTTGACATCTAAACATAATGGTTTCTACTAGTGAGCTTGTATTTACAAACTCTGGAGCTCTTTTTTGTCGGATCTTATTGTACCAACCTCAGTTAGTTGCTTTTCATCTAGCAGTTCCATAGCCAGTGAAATACTTGTAAATCATCTGTCCATTGTTATATTTCTATTTGTTTTTTCTACCACCTGTACAAGTCCTTTGACAACGTCGGCGGGAGAATTGATTTGTTGTATTCTAGGGTAAATTTCGACGTTAATTGTTCTCATAGTTCTTACATCTACCAACGTAAAAGTTTTATACCATACTTAGCTGGTTTCAGTGGTATATATTACTGGAAAAAGCATCTCACTCTAAACACAGTCAGTCGTTCATTTATGGTCAAATCTACGCTTGACTCGAATTTTTTGGTAGATATTTACGAATATTTCAAAAGCATCTCTTATGGGAGCTAGTTTGTCCAGTTTACGGTTTGCTTCTCTGTCGTGTATATTATCAAATCCAATACATCGGTATAAAAATCTGAATCTGGTATAGCTCAGAGTAAGGTATATTATATCAATCCGACAGCATCAGTGTTCCACAGTTCCAGAACGTTTAGTCTTCCCACCCTTTTGATATCTGCAAGGTATAAGTCCTTATTTACAAGAATATGTATTTTTGCATGTCTGCCGCGCTCAAAATTTGATTTATGTAGTACGATATCGCTAATAACAATTGTAAAACATTCCATGATGGTTTATGAGTTTCTGACAGCCTTTAAGGCCCAATTTTAGTGGTCCTTTTTAAATTGTTTGCTTCAAATTCTGTTAAATTTTATATTGAATATTCATGTCAATTTCTGATGCACTGTATTCAAACATAATTAATAGAAAGTTCATTGAAAAGAAATTATATACAGCTTTCACATGTAATTCGGGGCAATGATGACGTTAAAACACATTACATTGGAATAAGTTTTTACATTATGTCTCATATTGTTAGATTAACGACAATATGTCTTATTGACCAAAACATTTTCCTTTTTACATAATTTGGTTTTAGAATACATTCTATTAAGTACGGAATACATTGATATTAATGCTAATTGGTTTAGTGACCGCGTTTGTGCACTCTTCGACTATCTTCGGCAATCTTCGATTGTTTCCAAAGAAAATATTCAAGCCTACCATTTCCGAAATATGACATAGAAGTTATTTAAAATTAAATTGCTTTATTAGTAAGTATCCTGTAGGCAACAAGTTTGGTATTCCCTTAGTAAAGGTATAAAGTGTTTATTAAAATTTGTATTTCCCTAAATACGTAGTCGATGATGGTTGCTAGAAAATACCTTGTGTGAATCCCCAGCAATTATACGTCAATTTCTGATGCACTGTATTCAAACATAATTAATAGAAAGTTCATTGAAAAGAAATTATATACAGCTTTCACATGTAATTCGGGGCAATGATGACGTTAAAAACACATTACATTGGAATGTTTTTACATTATTCTCATATTGTTAGATTAACGACAATATGTCTTATTGACCAAAAACACTTTTCCTCTTTTTTACATTAATCTCTTTTTATTACAGTTCTATTTAAACAACACATTAATTTCTATTTTTTGTTACAGGTTACTTTAACCTGCTTGGATTTGGTTAAACGAAGAAAATAATGTTATACTTTGTAAATACTGTATTCAATTATTTTATTAAACTGTAAATCGGATAAAATAGATTATTAAATTTTTGCGTGCTTAATTTATTTATGTTAATACTGCTACGTGTTTGGTTAAAAAATTGTAGATATTAAAAAGGATAGCTGATTAGAAATCGACATTGATAAAAAAACCTTAAAATTGGGATAGCTTCCTGGGGGATAATGCTATCTAAAAAATTCCTATAGATTCGGGTAGCTGAGAAAAATCTATTATTAATTGATACCAAACAAGGTACATTTATCTCGTGGGTGGAAATGTGGAGAAAGATTTATCTCGTAGAGGGTATATGTGTAATTTGTAAGGCGTGGTCCTATTTTAAATCTGTTTGCATATTCAAATTCTGTATAAAATTCTATACTAATTTGATGTATTGCATGTATAAAAAAGTTTATGCAGACGGTCAAAAATCACTACCGGTAAAAATTCTTAAAATTAGGGTAGCTCTCTGGGGGATGGCGCTATCTAAAAAATTCCTAAAGATTCAGATAGCTGAGAAAAATCTAATATTAATTTTGATACCAAACAAGATGTATTTATCTCGAAAGGTGAAAACGGTTAGTCGAAGAAAACTTTTGGTCCAGATTGTGGAAATGTGGATGCTGGGGAAATGTGGGCCTGATTCCTGCCATCCATCTACTATCATCCTAATGTTGTGCACTCTGTGTAGATTAATAAAAGCTAGCCGTGGCATAATAGTAAAATTAGTGAGATTTAAGTTTGATTAGAAAACACAGAGAGGTGGAGTATGAAAGCCATACGAACGGCGTACATTGATTTGAACCTATATTATATTCCGGATCAGTAGCTATAACCAATTGAGCTATCTAGCCTAATTGTTTAGATGATGTTATACTTAATACTACTGAAGCTTGGCTCTTGTTAATGATTTTCAATTACGTCTTGCATTTAGAAATTGAATCTAGTTATATACATAATTCATGTACTAATAACTTGATCATCCCATTTTGCAACGTTCGGAATAATACAAACATGTAATATATATTATTAATAGAGAAATAATCCACATTTGGAATGCAAATGAATGCTTAATATATATTAATAGTTATTAAGATGAAATGAAAACCCAACTTTTGTATTTAAAGTTAAATTACCATTTCAAATCGAACTAGTAATTGAAAACCACTAAAAGATTAATTAATTAATATATATTAAGCATTCATTTGCATTCCAAATGTGGATTATTTCTCTCTATTAATAATAATATAATTACATGTTTGTATTATTCCGAACGTTGCAAAAATGGGATGATCAAGTTATTAGTACATGAATTATGTATATAACTAGATTCAATTTCCTTAAATGCAAGACGTAATTGAAAATCATTAACAAGAGCCAAGCTTCAGTAGTATTAAGTATAACATCATCTAAACAATTAGGCTAGATAGCTCAATTGGTTAGAGCACTGATCCGGAGAATCAGAGGTTGCAGGTTCAAATCCTGCTTAGCGTTTTTAGTGGTTTTCATAGTTCGATTTGAAATGGTAATTCAACTTTAAATACAAAAGTTGGGTTTTCATTTCATCTTAATAACTATATATAATATATATATATATATATATATATATATATATATTATACCAATTTTGGTACGATTGTATTCCATTATTATTTGTGGCTTATTCGTAGTTGCATCTATTTCATCATCATGATGCATGGTAGATATTAGTAATACGTTCTTACACTTTTTGGAACGTTCGACGCAAAGTGAAGTTTCTTTGACATCTAAACATAATGGTTTCTACTAGTGAGCTTGTATTTACAAACTCTGGAGCTCTTTTTTGTCGGATCTTATTGTACCAACCTCAGTTAGTTGCTTTTCATCTAGCAGTTCCATAGCCAGTGAAATACTTGTAAATCATCTGTCCATTGTTATATTTCTATTTGTTTTTTCTACCACCTGTACAAGTCCTTTGACAACGTCGGCGGGAGAATTGATTTGTTGTATTCTAGGGTAAATTTCGACGTTAATTGTTCTCATAGTTCTTACATCTACCAACGTAAAAAGTTTTATACCATACTTAGCTGGTTTCAGTGGTATATATTACTGGAAAAAGCATCTCACTCTAAACACAGTCAGTCGTTCATTTATGGTCAAATCTACGCTTGACTCGAATTTTTTGGTAGATATTTACGAATATTTCAAAAGCATCTCTTATGGGAGCTAGTTTGTCCAGTTTACGGTTTGCTTCTCTGTCGTGTATATTATCAAATCCAATACATCGGTATAAAAATCTGAATCTGGTATAGCTCAGAGTAAGGTATATTATATCAATCCGACAGCATCAGTGTTCCACAGTTCCAGAACGTTTAGTCTTCCCACCCTTTTGATATCTGCAAGGTATAAGTCCTTATTTACAAGAATATGTATTTTTGCATGTCTGCCGCGCTCAAAATTTGATTTATGTAGTACGATATCGCTAATAACAATTGTAAAACATTCCATGATGGTTTATGAGTTTCTGACAGCCTTTACAGGCCCCAATATCTTTAGTACTAATGTTCTCTCCGATATGTCTTCGTCGCCGTCAGGATCTTCTGCTTCTTGTTCAGTATCTGAATCATGCACTATTGTTTACAAAATCTTCTTCGTCGGTATCACATTCTGGCGTCGCCGTGGATCAATGTATTAAGCGCAAGACTACGGATCCTAAGGTCCTGGGTTCAAATCCCGTCACGGTCGACTGCTTGAAAAATGTCAGTTGAGCATTTTCACAAAAATTACGCCTTCGTTCGGATGAGAGGTTAAATGGAGGTCCCATGTGTGAGTGTTGTCATGCACGTTAAAGATCCCTACCTTGCCTGGAACGGCAAGGGTTCGGCAAAATTCTAAATTTCCAGGCAACAATAAACTCGCCTCCTGGCCAATGTAGTACCTTCGGGTGGAGCATTGGAAATGTAAATGAACGGTATCACATTCTGCTAAAATTGCATTGTCTTCAACACTTTCAAGTTTCAAACCATATCAATCACTATTCAGGATTACGGCTAGCCATTCTAAAACACTAAACAAACCACATCCTTTCAAAACGTATACTATGGGATACACCAAAGCAAAAACAACGAGACAAGAGTAATTACGTAACGTAAATACTCAAATGGGTGGAGACCCCGACGAACTTACAGCTGGTTTCGTGCTTACAATAACTATCGGCCCGACGTTATAACTAGGGGTGGGCGATACGGGATTTTGCGTATCGAATATCGATACATATTCTATATCGATATGTATCGATATATCGAATATCGATATATATCGATACGTATCGATGCGTATCGATACGTATCGATGCGTATCCACATGTATCGATGCGTATCGGTGCGTATCGATACATAACGATTCGTATCGATGCGTATCGATACGTATCGATGCGTATCGATACGTATCGATGCGTATCGATACGTATCGATGCGTATCGATACGTATCGATGCGTATCGATACGTATCGATACGTATCGATGCGTATCGATACGTATCGACTCGTATCGATGCATATCGATACGTATAGATATATATAGTGATTCGTATCGGAACGTTTAGATGTGTAGATTAAGTATACATATCGAGACGTAGCGATACCTATCGGTACGAATCGATACGCATCTATAAATTTTTCTACTCTTTCTTTGGGAATAAAATCACAAGATCGTTTTAAAATAATGTATTTACTGACAATTCGATCTTTCACTTAAGATTGTTTGTTATCAAAATAATTAAAGTTTTAAGTTTAATATTTGTGACATAAGTATGTATATAGGGGTGGGCGATACGGGATTTTGCGTATCGAATATCGATACATATTCTATATCGAATATCAATACGTATCGATACGTATCGATACATATCGAGTATCGATATATCGATATTTATTTTTTGCTGTATCGGGGGTCGATACGGGGTCGTATCGATACGTATCGATATATCGATACGCCGACCCAGCCCTAGTTATAACACCACGAACTTGCTTTGACGACTGTCGTTGAAGATCACTGGAAGCGACAAGAACCTAAATATCCACACTACCGAGATATCAACCAGCCATGGGGTGCCTTAATACCCCGCGTGAGTAATACAGTGTTAACAAAGAACACAAGTGTTTCTATAAGAAACATGTTTTAGATACTTTCAAGTAAATATTCCAATAAAACGTAACATTTTTGTGGAGTCCGTTATGTCTGAGCTACTAAAAGTTGTTCCAGTAACTTTTTCGGCAACAAGTTGACGAGCAATTTTCACAATTTTGCACACAATCTCAGTAGTTAGTGTTTGACATTGTTATTTTGGTTCCACTGCTACACACTTTAACCGCAGAATGAATTCTGAAAAACGGTATGCATTATCTCTATCACTGTAGCAAATGCTTTTTCAATTTTCTGAACCCAGCACAATTTCAAATATTTTCATAACGTAATGTAGAAGCACCCGATCAATTTGCATTACTGCATAAATCTAATAAGGTTTTCAACTAAATTATTAGTATCGTAACTCGCTGTTTAAGAACATTCGATTGTACAAACACGGGATATAAATTGCCGGAAGCGTAAACGACTTACGCTTTCTGCCAATATTTCACCGGTTTGTAGCAGTATCCTTTTTCGATCTAAACCCAACCATTTTCCTCCCACTTTAGATGTAATTAATTCAATTAGTGGGGTTGTTATTCTTGGTCGGTAACTGTTTTGTAAATGCGTTTTTGCTTGCCACTTATTAAATGCATGCGTTTTGCATAGCCAATTATATATTAAGGCTTAAAATTAAATACGAACGTCAAATGTTAATTGATCTATAAATTTGAATTAATGGTGGATCCTCTATCATTAGTTTAACTGTATTTTAGAGATAGCTACCGAAATTTCTCTACGTCTTTAATAAGCGTGTTTCATTTTTTAAATTTATAGCAACAAAATGTTGTTTAAAGGACAATGGTAGTTAAATTTTAGAGTTGCCCTAGTAACGACGTTTGAATGTAGTTTCCAACGATTCAAAAGAAGTAAGATGACTTGAAATTAGTAGACCTTTTTACACTTGGATTTAGAAATTTATGCAAAGTTGTTAATACAGGCCCAGATACTTTAATCCTGTTTGAGATAGTGTGTCGTGCAAATATCTGCACATTCAAGTTACTTTTAAGAAGATTGAATTTCAACCGAGCTCGTTAAACGAACGAATTATTTCTGAAATATAAGTATCACATTAAATTTTTCTTGTTTTTTTTTTATTCTGAATATACAAACCAAATATATGTTCATGGATGAGTTAATGATAAAAAAACCCATCAACTGCTATGTTGATTTTGCATTCAGCGGTGGAATTCGAAGTACAGAGTGAGAGATTCTGCAACTATCAAATTAATTTTACACTCTAAATAAAGATTTATTTTTAGTACTTGTCCTGAAAGTGTGACTTTGTTGGTGGATTTTGCTAACATCAAATTAATTTTGGATTTAAAATGGATTCTACTTTTAGTTTTTAATCTAAAAATACGAAACCTTTCAATTACTTTGTTGGGAGGCAAGGTTGATTTTCGGAAGGGATCTTTATTTAACAACTACTTTTCACACTGTCAGTGTCTACTATGCTACGGGATTCAAATTTAGATCGAAATTTTCTAAAAATAAAACATCTTCGCCACTCATACGAACCATATCGCACCCACGTATCCATAATGCAATTAACAGCACCTCCGCATAGTTAATATACCTTTATTTAGCGCTGTCCGACATGTTTTCGCCTTTATTTGACCGAATTGCATTTGAACAAATCCAACAGATATCTGAACGTACCACCAACATATATCTAAAAAATGTTTCTAACTTTCCAACAAAACGCTACATGTCGAAAACTAAATCTCATAAAATCCTTTGTCAGAAATCTTCGTAAAACCAATCTAAATTGGCTATTTTTTAAAGGAATAAACTTCTCAGTGGTGCCAGGAAAATACCCATAAAAACAAATCATAATTGTAGTTTAATTACCTTCACGACTACCCTACATTTGATTTTCCAATGCTCCACCCGAAGGTACTACATTGGCCAGAAAGCGAGTTTTTTTAACCTGGAAATTTTGAATTTTGTCGAACCCTTGCTGTTCCAAGCAAGGTACGGATCATTAACGTGCGTGACAACACTCGCACACGGGACCTCCATTTTTACCCCTCATCCGAACGAGGGCGTATTTTTGTGAAAAATGCTCGCCTAACTTTTTTTTAAGCGGATCGTGTCGGGATTTGAAGCCGGAACCTTGTGCATAGTAGTCACACGCATACCAACTACACCACGGAGCCGCCTCGCGACTTCTACCGTGGGGAATACACCAGCCTAGTATGCATGAAAACAACAAAACATCTACGAAACATCCAAATTTTCCTAAAAACCTAAAAGGATAGAAGTCTGCGTAAAACAGCTACGTACAAATCAAAATATAAACACAATGTCACCGCAATTCTAAATAAGACAGAATGTGAGAAAAACAACTCAGTACTCAAAGGTAGTCAAAAATCCAAGCACCAAATTTTAACGCGAAATTCTCACCCCCATTAAATTCAGTAACATTTTCAAAGATGTTTCAAATTTTATAATACTTTTGCTAGTCTAAACCACCTCGCTTATACGGTTTTCAAAAGATCTAAAATCAGACATCCCACTCCAACGAATTGTAAGCACAACGAATTCACCATTCTTTGGCAAGCTTTCTAGGGCATTATGCTTGCAGTAGTCCATCCCATGTTTTAAATTAATTAATTTTATCCAATTAATCGCAGATGTGACCCTTAACTCCAATGATATATTGATCAGTTGTGGCGTAACATCTTTATTAACAGATTTACACGGACAATATTATCATAATAAAGCTACTTCTCTCACGAATTGATGAGTTTCAACACCTGATTACCTTGATCAATATATTTGATATCCACGTATTTTGTCTTTGGTATACGTGCTACCAACAAATCTTTGGTGCGCTCAAAGACTTATCACGATCATCTCCTATTATGACCTACATTTTCATCGAATCAATTGAACCTATGGCTCTAATGCCTTCAGATCAAAAACACAAGATTGTTGTTTTATATGTATGTTGCACCTCTGTTGTCTGACCCCATGATGAACAAACACTTTAGAACTTTTTAAAACACTCGCACAACAACAATTTTATTTATTTCTATAACATTCTGGTTAGTCTGCTGTCTAACATTTAATAAATCAAAAACCCTAATTACATTAAATCAATCAAATAAAACAAAAAAACTGTAATAGAGTGAAACCGCGCATCTTCCCAGGACTTAAAAGTGAAAGTGGCAGTGATTGTGACACACCAGGACGTGTAGTGCATACCCATCAAGACTTTAGCAGTACATATCAACTCCCATTAGCAGTAAGAAATAAATAGGTGAAGGCAGACGACCAGATCTTCGGATACTGGAGAAATGTATATACGAGGTATGAATAAAATTGTAGAGGCTGTACTCGCATAAGCATTGCTTTATATTAATAACTAAATTTTGAGATAAATTTTGAACGAGCACGTTTTTAGTGTGATGGCGTTAGCTGACATAAGGCTTATGCGAGTGTACTTGAAAATTTTGGTGATGTTTTTTGTTATTTTATGCACTGTTATATGCTTAATGCATACTTAGATATTTATTTATATACTAATGTTAAATTTATATTTATTTTTATATTTATATCTGTATTTATTTTTATACTTATATTTATATTTTTGCCTATATTTTATTGTTCTGTAGCTTGATTTGATTTCTTTGACGTTTTACCGCCTATTGTTAGTCGCAGTATCTATTGAAAGGAAGACTGGATTTATAATATACATCAGTTAGGGAACGTTGCTTATGGAGTTATACGCCGATCAGGGCAGAAATTGAGTCAGCGTTAAGTCAAGAAGTTTGCCGGTTGCTGGGAATGAGAAAGATCCAAACAACACCATTGTACCCGCAATCAGATGGGCAAGTATATTTCCAAGGTGGTCTCCCAACATTACAGAGACTGGGACCAATATTTACATCTATATTTTATTGGCCTATCCGTTTTCTGTTCACAAAAGCACTGGACAGACACCTGAATGTGCTATGCTGGAACCCGAGGTACGTCTACCATGTGAATCTAAGTGTAAGTCCGGAGATGAAAATTTGTGGGCAAGGGCTACGTTGAGACGCTCAAGCGCAAAATGCATAACATTCTTGATGACGTTAGGAAAAATTTAAGATTGCAAACGATCGGATAAAGACCAGAACCGAGATCAGGCGCGCAGTAGTCTGATTTTAAAGGAAGCGCCCGCGCCTGATTATACAACCACAGACGAAAGAGTGGACTGTCGTCAAAGTTACAAAGACATTGAGAGGGTCCGTACGAAGTTTTAAAAAGGATAATCGACATGGCATATCGAATTCATAAGCTTTAAAAGAGAAGAACAATCGCTCTAAAAAGGAAGACAATAATATTGCACGTTGATCGGTTGGCGCCTTAAAATAGTGATGACGTCGAGGAACAACAGAACAAACAGTTCCACTTATAAGGATGGACGAAAATCTTAACCGAACTATGATTCGTTCATTTCTCTGTACAATGCCACAGGCAAAGCGAGATGTGAGATTACGGAAGAGATTCAAGATGATCTATTCAATGTGCTATCGGAATACTCCCTGGCACAATGCGTTACAGCGGACTTTGATATGTTCCGAAAACTTACTCGTGTGTTTAAAAATAAATTTGATAGTCGGGATGAACTTCGCCGACAACAACCAGAGATTGGAAAGACCATGCAGCTAAAGGACAGACATTGTGGCATCTACTACTTAGTGACTATGCAACAGTCTTCTGGTAAACCAAATTACCAGGATGTGTGGAAAACGTTACTGCACCTCACTGACCAAATGATCAAATTTGAAGACAAAAAGTTGGCCATACCCAAGATCGTTTGAGGGATCGATGAGTTGAACTGGAAGGTGGTACGAAATGTGCTATAGGTACTGTTCCAGAAAACCGGGGTTCCAAATTTTAGAGTGTGGTAATAGTCCAAACGGTATAGTGCCTGCTATGAAAAATGTAGAGTGCTACTTTTATTAACATGCACACTGCAGAATTGGTTTCAATTGTCGTTACCGCCATAGAGAATTCCAACGTTCGGGCCACAGCGTGTTCTGGAACATAGCAGCTTTAAGTGGAGAACAATGTAGCTCTATTTAGTCCACTTCTTACCAGAAAAATTACATTCGAATGTAACCGAAACGATTGTACACACCAAATGATTGATAAGCCACTGCGGCGAAAAACTTTATTGACAGGTATAAGAGTTTTGCATTTAAGTGGTTTATTTGGCTTACAATAGATACATTCGAGATACTGTTTACATATTCTGGTATGTTGTCAAGATTATGGATAAAATATAAATTACCGTGATGAGCCTTGGTCAGTTTAGTTCTAATTGACGCTTTGATTACAAATAGGAGTTCTAGTCGTGATATAAAATAAATTAGTGGTAAATAACTGTTAATATAAATTACCTTATGTGACATAAATGATTGTAGTGATCGATATAAATGTATTGTAGTGCTTTGATATTAACTAATTAAGAAGATAGCATCGTAGTTTTTAGAAGTTAGTATTTGTACTGTTAGTGATGCTGGAAAGAAATTGCAGCTGCGAGTTGTTGAAAAGGTTTGTATAATCAATCTGATAATAAAGAACTGTTGTTAGTGCAAATAAAATTTTATTTGTAATACTTTTAGCATACACACACACAGCATGAAAACAAACGACAACGCACATATCTAGTAAGGGGAATCAATAAAAGTATGACTAGTTACTAGAAACGGTGTAGAAACACTTATAACCAAAGGCAATAATTGGAAGAGTTCTATAGGGCCCTGAAATAGTCCTCAAGTGATTTGATTAGCTGCTGCACAAGGATGAGTCATCATACGCCATCATACACTTTGTTGATCCTTATTGGTCTATACAGCCACCTATACTTTGTAGTTTAACAATAGCTCCAGCTTGCGCAAAACAATTTTTTTTCAGTTGACGGACCTAACCTGACGCTGTTTCGCTTGTCAAGCAGACAACAACCGCCTTCTCATCAACTACAGCAATTAACTCACTATCACAAATCGTTGACCACCTCATGTCGACAGAGCATTTCCTTTACAAGTACTTTGTAAAATAGTCCATGACTACCAAGATGTACTTATTCCCGGAGTAGGTCTCAGCAATATCCATTCTTTCAAAGGAGCTTCCCACGTTTTATTGTATCATTGCAGCTTTACGGTTTCTCAATGATGCACACAGCTGATACTTGTGACACCACTCTTTAATATCGACCTTGCAGCCTACTCAGTAAAATTGTGCTCGAATCTTTTTCAGGGTCTTCTTAACGCCAAAGTGTCTCATTATGTAGATGTTTTAAAACCTTCGACATCCGACTTTTAGGAACTAGGACCTGAATTGTACTTGCGGATCCATCACCATTCTTCAAGGATCGCACCAAGATCCCATTCTATACGTTCAAGAAATTAAATCATCTCCAGTACGACTTCAATGTGCTACTTAACGGACTAGTATTCCTGCCAGGAAGGATGTTCTCCTCCGGCTTTCAAATTAGAATGGCATCTAGGTCTTTGTCATTCTTCTGTTCGGTTCGTAACTGTAGAGGTTGCCAATCATCATTGACCAATAAGATCTCATTTTATCTGCGGTACGCACACGGCACCAATGTAGTACCTTCGGGTGGAGCATCGGAAAATCACATGTAAGATACGCAAACGGCTATTTTCGGGTCAGAATCTGTGCTTCGTCGACCTACTCTATTAATTTCGACTCCTTGCGTTCTTTTTTGAGCCGTTTATATCGGTTCTGCCTGTGCACAAATTCACTGTTCTCGCGTCGTGGCTGATCACCAAATACCCTCCACACTTTCTTGGCTCCGCTCCTCTCCAGAGTGATCTGCCTTGTCACATATAAGACACGTCGCTTGCTTTGCCGCTTCAAGCTCTAACGTATAAGTCAACGCTTCATTTGAAACTTTTGGTGGGCCATCCCTAGTGCTTGTTCAAACTCTTCGTCGCGTATTAGATCAATAAAGATTTGCACTACCACCTGTTTTAAATAGCTGCACAGTGCTGTTGGATGGGCTAGACTTACCAAGGGAGCAAAATTTGCTTCAAACTCTTACAAATTTTAGTCGGCCTTTTGGCAACGGTTCTTCACTTGGGCGTAGTACACTTGTTGGAAACGAGAGTTGTTGTACCTGATTTCCAGCCTTAATGTTTGGGCTCCGTAGCATCTTTGGTAATGATCTTGTAACGGGCATTATTATAGTTCAACATTTTACGCTATACTGAATTCTTAAAATACATCGTTTTTGGATCGCTGTTTGTATCAAGTAAATACTTGAGAATTATTCAAAATTGTATGCAATTTAACTCGTGTGTTTTAATTAAAGATAGATAAATTGAAGTTTGATTCTCATTAATAAAATGTTAAACAGCTTGTAATTAATTATAGATTGCATCGTTCTTGTCCGGCCGTCGTATAAATTTTGTTCCTTATGTGAATATACAAGTCTAGATAATAGGCGATAAGCGGTAATAACAACGAGTTTAAAATAAACAGATTAGAGTGAAGAGTTGTAGTTTTGTGCTTGGTTCCTATGCATTAATTACGTTGAAAATACGGTTTCTTCTTTGCTTTTGACAATAGTGAGAATTAATGCGGGACTGTTTCTTTTTGCCTTCATGAACAAGCACGACGCGATTTTAGTTGTATATTACCTGTAGGCAGTGTAGTTCTGATGACATTTGAAGGAAGTAGGCTTTATATGTAACGTTTTTGATTGAGACAAGTGCGGTTGTAAGAACATTGACTTTAGTGATACGCGTTGCTTTACTAATTTGTGGTTTTAGTTGTTTGTATTGTGAAATAATAGTCGTAGAACTTACTAAACTGACCGATTCTTTCTTTAGGATTAATGTGTGTGCGATCTAGTCTAGTGTCCCTTTGTTTTATCAGATTAGTGCATACTTTGAATTATTTAAATACAGTGGATACTGTAGTTTCTGCATTTTCTAACACCAAAGAATCTAAAATAGATCATTGTTTGCACAAATTTCGTTATTCAAAAGCATCAGATTTTTCTTTGTTACCATAGGTAGCAAATATAACACCTCACGTTACTGTTAGTTTGATGCATTGCATCGTGGCTTGAAAGCCCGTGATCCTAACTTTTTATTACCATGTTTTACGATTTGTGTTACAAAATATTTCGAAATTATTGTCTCAGGAGATAGAATTAACAAGAAATTTATCAACGCTACATAGTACCATCAGCATGATAATGTCTGCTGCTAACACCAGTGATTAGTGATTAGTGTAAAGTGTAAGAGATTCCATCAACACCCTCACAGTCAAGGGTGAAGTGCTTCATTAGTGCAGGACATCGTGAATCCCACACTTCCATTGCAAGGAAGCGTTGCTGAAGGACTTTTGTAAGTTGAACTATTTCCTACTGGTTATTATTTTAAATATCTATCCGTTGCTTTACCATATCTTTGTCGTTCTGATACCTTTTACAATAGACTTGCATGCTAATTTTTTAAAAAAAAGAAAGAAAGAACAATCAATACTACTGAATTACTGATACCAATTGTGTCTTATCTATTTATCTTTTGTTAACATTTTGTCTGATTTATGTTTAATTGGTGTGTGAGGAAACGTTTCTGCTACTCCCCAATATTACCTCACTTTGTGATAAAAATTTTTTATATTGCTTTTACCGTTGTTATATTATAGAGATTATCCAAACAGTTCTTTTTTTTACATTCTACAAGGTACTGAATAATTTAGACTTATCTTTTTTTTTGAGGTTTGCTTAACTATTTTTCTTGCAGGTACTGTCACTAACTCCTTACCGCCGTATACATTATATGTTAGTCTGCTTTCTACAACCCCCCCTAATCTCCGATCGAGCCCGGTCATTCCGTGATATCTTGGTGTTACGCACGGCTACGAGCCAACGTAGCATAACTTTGGCGCCCGAACAGGGACTGCCACGAATTACGTAACAATCTTGTATAATTTGTAGAATATTCAAAGCCTCGCCTCATAACGCGACAGTCAACGCGGTTGTCCTTTCACAATCGGTCCAGTTTAGTAGATGGTTTTAATCGAAACCTCGACGTCAGTTTGCATTCCCGAACATTCTTAAAATCTGGGGCGTACTGCTGTATTTCCGGCACTGAGGGCTCTGGTACTTGCCCTGTTTTTCCATCTTCGGCACCTTTTTTCCCATGTTTCGCATATTTTCAGAGAACCTTGCTTCCAATATCTGTAAGCTACCGGAAAATTTTGTTTCCAGTTTTTTCGCGGTATTTGTAGTTTCTTTTAAAATCTGCTCTTTTAATTGTTCAAATGTTTTGCGGTTTCTGTAGTTTCCTGTATAAACTACTTTTTTAATTGATTGTAATTTTCAGGTAAGTGTACGGTGGTTTCTAGTAATTTTACTGTAAAATTTGTTTTTTTTTGTTTTAACTTTGTTACGGTCTGGTTCAGTTTTCTGTAAGATTTACAGCTTTTCCGCATTTTCTTCTAATTTCACTGCCAGGTTTGTAACGTTTTGGTCCTGTTTCTCAACATTTTCATGTAGATTAGCGACTGCCTGTTTCAGCTTATCTGTAAAACATCATGAACTTTTATGGAATTTTCACCAAGCCTTTCGCAACCTTTAACTTAAACTCGTTGGGAAAAGGAAGAATTTTGCTATCTTTTTCCTGTTGTTGAGTTCGAATTACAGGCATACAAATAGAAATCGTTTAAATGCCTTTTTCACTACAACTCCACGACTTGGAACCAGTGTGACGAAAAGTCTATTTGAACTAACAACAGTTATTTATTATCAAACTGATTATATAACCTTTTTCATCAACTCGCAGCTACAATAAAATTATTTAAACTCTCAACAATTTCCAGTCAATCGTTAACAGTTCAAATATTATCTTCTAAAAACTACGATACTGTCTTCTTAATCACGTAATATAGAAGCATTTTAATTAGTTTATGTCGATCACAATAATAGTTTACGCCAATCACTGCAATAATTTGTATCATAGAGAGCAATTTTTATTAACAGTTATATACCACTAATTTATTTCATATCATAACTTTCACAACGCTAAATTAGAACTCGTATTGTAATCAAAGCTTCAATTAAAACTCAACTGGCTAACGTTTACAACGTCAATTTATATTTTATCCAATTGTTCTAAATATCTTAAGAACACACCAGAATATTCAAATAACTTCTCGAGTGTATTCTCAGTAACGCTCTTAAATGCAAAACTCTTGTACCTGTCAATCAAGTGCATCGCCAGCAGGAACGTATGAATGGTCCTTTGTGTTCAAGCGCCTCGCTTACATTTCAATGTAAATTTTCCGGTTAGAAGTAGACTAAACGGCGCTACAGTATTGTGAATTTGCATTTTCCTTTTCTTTCGAACAGAGGATGTGAAAATGATTCAATTGCTTATTTACCGAAGCAGTTTTGAAATAATATTTGTCTGTCATTGTCCGGCAGTTGTAGAATTTGCTACATTGTTTTTTGAAATAAAAAAGAGTAAATTTACCTTACCTGTAGACTGCTAATTTATTTTAAAATCTGTTTCTATAATTCTGTATTAAACACTCGGCATTCTAAAAAATTAACACACTGCAAGGAAAAAATTACCGACGAAACGTTCATTCCAAAATCAACATAACAATATTCTCTGCAAAGGTAATCCTGTTTTACCAAAGTCCATTTATTGGTCCAACACAAGCTACAAATTGCCTGCAACTCAGAATTTCCATTTCCTAGCCAATATACTAAAGCACCGATATCCTTCCTTCATCTAAGTCCAATTATTTTCCTAGATTCCAGATTTAATGAATTCAATTAGTGGTTGCGTTATTATGAGGGTCTGCCTTGATTTTCTAAATACGTTATCGCTCCTTATTAAATGCAGACATTCTAGCAATGAAGGATATATACATTGGGAGTCAAAATTAAGTACGAACCCACAAGTTAATTGATCCATAAATATGAGTTCACGGCGGTTTCAGTATTTCTACATCATTCATTCTACCATATTTTAAAGATAACTGCCGACGTTTCTCCGCTTCTCTTATCATCGACCTTTCTGCTTTTAGTTTATGAGAACACAATATACTTTATAATGAGCAATATTATTTTATACCTTCGCTGTCGTAATTATAAAGTTCGGAATTTAATATACGGTACACTTTACCTTGATGTCTCAAAACAGCGATAAAGAGGTTTAAAGCTAGGAAACTTTTTAGCATTCTATTCTATAGAAAACGAAGCGTCAGAATATTGTCTGTACTTTTACTAAATTGGGTGAGCAAACGTAACTTCACACATAAAAAATAAAAACTAACAATGCAGCATCGATGGTGAGTGCTTAAAGCATATGCTATGCGAGCTCTTCGTAATACTTCGGTAAAGGTATATTGGAAACTTAATTACAACTGAGTTTTCGTAGTAATCATTTTCATTGCAAGATGTGAACGAAAAGAGAATTTGCTTTCACTGTGAAAATTGCTTACGAAGAACGTGTAAGTATTATAATGAATGAGTGGGAAGACCGCTTCTGAGTCTAATCCTTGATCACTTTGGACTGTTCAAGATTTATTACAAATAATAGAAACCGAAGGTATACTTGAACCGTTGAATCAGGACCATGACGTTATATGGTTATGTGTATATATATTGCCGTGGAACTTTAGTACGAATCGAGCCTCACGAATTGGGCGTCATAAATTTAACACAATGGAAAAAATTTTCTATAAAATAATTCTTACCCATAATTCTGCTTCCATCAACTCAATTACATTAACAGTTCCCTGGCTATTTCCTCCTCTTGGAAACCTAGATGCACTATCATACTCGTTATCGTTCACGCACACTCTCAATAAAACCACGAAATAATACAACAATTATACAATATTTATTTACCACTATTTACAAATAAAAATTCAAGATTATTTACATTTCGTTGTTCAAGTTACACCTCAATAAATTCTATTTTTGTAATAGCCAGGATTTTTAACTTGAAATATCAAACACATTGAATGGAACCGGAGTAAATGGGCCCTGAATAATACCTTATTTTTCTTTCTTTATTTATAATTAATTTTACTTAGTACACTCTGGAGTATGGTGAGCTCATGATAACCCAGTTAATTATGAATAATGTATGTTTTTTACTTTGCATACTCTTACAACAAACACAAAAAAAACCAATGTACTCTTAACAATAAAAAATTAAATTCCTGAGGAACGTTAATAAGCTTTATATACACCTTTAGATTTATATTTAAATACCATAATAAAAGTTAGTTATACGTATTATTTTCAATACGCAAAATAATGTAAAATACCTTCATAGTTCACTCTCACACATCACCACAATAATTTTCATAGTTTATAAAAACAACAAATTCTAAAGCGTTACCTGGAATTTCTTGAAGATCCCTACTCTGTTGACGAAGCGGTTAAGTTGTTTTTGCTCTCGGTTTCGTGGTTCTGCTCTGCTGGCCGCCTCTAGCTATTTGTAGATGAACACCATCTAAGTTGTGTTGCATGCTCTGCCTTCACGATGCATCCAAATCCAAGTTTATTACACTTCTTTTATAATTGCGTACTTTAATTCAATTTAATTTAATTTACGTTACTTCACGAGCTTGTTAAGATATATGTTGCACCTCAATAAAGTTTAGACTCGACACTATCCGCGTATCAAATTATGAGGCCAACACAGTACTATTTAAATTAAAAATTTGTATATACTTACAAGCTCGTGGCAAATTTCTGTTCGTAGTCTGTAGCGATGCAAGTGCTAAGAACGCGAAGTTAAAAGAGAGCGATGCTAATTCTCTTAGAGTATTTATCCCATTTCGAATGCCACCTCTCGGCCACTCTTCCCGCGAAATCCTTCATTAAAAATAATACTTCCCCAAATTTTGGTTCAACCGTTTTTGAAATCTCCGAAATTTAGCGCGTCGTTATGATATTTTCCGAAAAGTTCGCATTCAAATTTTCCCGTACTTGTCTGTTCTACAACTAACTATATCGACCAATGATATATCTATTGACGTCTTAAAAACCCCGCCTATATTAACTTTATTCTTCCTTATGCATATTCTATGTTTCTTTCTAACCTTGTTTGAGTGGTAGAAAATCGATATTACTGTCTGCGTGCTATCTAACCTATGTGGACTGAATACGTGCGTTTTGAAGTGAACTGCTATTATGCCTGTCTCATTCCGAAGCATATCATTGATTGTCTATCCCTTCTGCGCTTTAAAGAAACTTTTAGTTAGCATTTATACGAAACATTCTACCGTTGCACAATATACCTCGAATTTCGTCTTTTATCTACACAAATAAGGGGAACATGACCTTTCCAAAACACGCAGGTGTTCTTTAACAAACGTTTTTAAAACAACATTTCTAGGAGTTTACGTTTCAAGGTATTTTATATTCAACGGCTGGTTATGTGTTAGTACAGTGTTTCACCTTGGTATTATCGATTTTTCAAGCTCTTATGCGTATTAGACGTAATAACCCTTCCAACTAAACTTAATTAAATTAATTAATAATTTATATTGGCTTCTACAATTTATTTTCTTTACGAACCTAACTAAATTTTAATCCCTACTTGTAAATTTTTGTTAATACTTGTTACTTTAAATTCACTAAATGAAATAAATTTCTCCCGTAATTTCTGGGTGTTTGAAATTGCCTTGTTTATACTTAAATTTAGCCCTTTAAAACCACTACAATATCTATATATATATATATATATATATATATATATATATATATATTGCTACGATATCGCCGTACAATGGTGTATTTAACGTTCAGTTGCCTGCTGCTCGCCACCGCTCTGTTTTTAAATAATCTAGAATAAATTTTAAATTTCACACTATTAGATTTATGCCTCGACTAGCTCAGTTTAACTCGACACAGAGTGCACGACGATACGATAACAAAGAAATTTTTATTTCCCTTTTTCTCTAATACTTCATACCTGAATAAGATAAACTAAATAACCGAAATTTGTACACTAAACCAAGAAATATGTACAATTTGCAACTCCACAATCTTTGTAATATTACTTGCTATTTAAAATCATTGAATCACAGAAAATAATATAAATCTGTTCGTCACCAAATTATAACCCAATTTAAGCAGTTAAAACCAGCAAAAATAACTCTGTATTATTTTAGAAGCCTCGTTTAACGTTCAATGGCCCTTCTTCGTCTTAACGCAATTTCTAAATATCAACAAAATTTTTGATGACCCCTCACATAAATATTTAAGTATATGCAAGTTTTAAATGTTCAACAAAATAAGTTTTATGCTATTAATTTACTATGATCTCTGACCTGGTATATTTCCTGGTTGATTTCCTGGTTTGAACGTGTAGCTCTGCGTACATCCCAATCCTTTGAACTGCCGCTACGTGCTGTTAACCAGTGACCTTAGGTTGCTTTCAGCTTAACGTCCTGATTCAAAGTTTTCCTTTTATTATGTTTGGTACTTGAAGTATTGGAGTTTTACATTAGATTTCTTATTGAATTTACCGAGTGAATTGTTTATTGAATCGCTTGGTAATTCGCTCAGTAGATTTCTACGTAGAATTCTTAGTGAATTTATCAGAGCCCCAAATTAATAAATGTTAAAGCTCATGTTTACTTTAATTAAAATTTGTACTTACGTTTTATGTCAACAACGTATTTCTATTACACTTGTATATTGAACGTTCACTTGTACTTGAAATTTTTAATTACTGGCTTTCACTTATAATTTCGTAATTGAATTTCGAACTTGAACTTTGCGTAGTATATTAGTTTAGACCAGTACAGTTCACGCTTCAGTTATGGAAAGACTATTATCAGCATGGCGTAATATATAAAAACAATCCAACCTACCTGCTGAAATTGGTTTACCGCGCTTTATCTTCGATGTGGTAGAGGTGTTGCACTTGGCTTATCATGTAATTATTCGGGTTTTACACGGAGATACCTATTCTATATCTTGTTGAAATGCTCCAAAATCACATAGACGCGAACGCTTTGCGTGTAAAATTCAAATTAACGTCCTTTGTATTTTAAATATTCAATTGTATTAGCAATATGTTTTATAACGCTTAGTATAGTATTGGAATTCTCCTGTTATTTAATTACGCGCGACCTTGCCCGTGCGACTAGTTTTGTTATCGCGATCCCTCTTAGGACCGGCAAACGAACGTAAACTTACTTCGATCATGGCATTTTACGCTTTGATTACGCTAAGTGTAGTTGTATATTCTGTTTTGAGTTGTTTAATTTGAAAATCGCCTAAATTAGTGGATTTGCATGCATTTAGAGTTGAAGTTATTTAACTCATTGTGAAAAAGGTTTTTTTTGTTTACACCTGATTTAGTCAATCTTATCATCTAATTATTAAGCCGAAGAACGTAAGTAGCCAATCCTGCGATTATATTAATTTATCTTTTATATTTTTGCAGCGGCTTTTCTTTCCCCCTTTTCTTCTGATTAGCTCTTAACTCTTCCGTGTTGGTTTGTCGTCCATCTTTTGTTATTTCTGCGTTTTGTCGTTGAACCTGATGGCTATGGGATGATCTTACGCTTTGTACGTGCGGAACCTGTTGCAAATTGATCTTGATGGACATACCCCCCTGTCGTGGTCGTTGACGCTATTCGTCGTAGACATCAAGGCCCAGGTGTGCTTGGACCCGCCTCAACTTGGTTAAGGTACTATTAGACAGTCATACAGGGTGAGTTAAATCTTTCATTCATTCACCACCAGTGTTTAAATAGGGTTGCACTCGTATTTTACTCACCTATTTACTTTTACGATTTATACCATCAATACTGGGTGTTCTGAAATTTATATTTACAAAAGATTTACTTATAAATTAAGCTATACAAGTAAATTAATTCAAGATGTAACAATTTTTTAAGAGCCCGATTGCCGTCACTTAGTATTTGTGCGAATATTACCCATGTTAATTTAAATGCTTATGCCTAATCCCCCTATGTAGTACTGATTTAAAGTTTACCTGTATTTAATAGTCGTAACGCCTATTCATATCTGTCGCTAGCTTTTGTAAATGTACAGTGTAGTTTACTTCCCCCACCGACATTTCTTTTTTGGCTATATTCCCCTCAATACAGTACGTATGTTATTGAACGGGTACGGAACTCCTTCCGCTATGATTCCATGCAACCCTCTTCTGTTATTATGGTATTTCATTTATTGAAATCAGGTCTGTGTTTGTATACTAAAACGTCTATTACATACTCCCCCCTCTAATATTCAGCTGCAGCGCTACATGCTACGTGAGTTAAGGTTCGGGCCTTTGGAGCGGTGTTTTTAAAAAACGTTTCCAAACTCTTAACACATTTATTTGTTCTTAAACAGAAATTACAATGGAATTTAGAAAAACTGTAAAATATAACTTTAATTCGAAAACATTTAATTAATTGTAATGAGGTGAGTAGCTTGAACAACGAAGTATGGAGTTCGAAGACTGACTGCCGGGCATTGAGCTCCTGGGCTTTTTATAATAACCTGCCCCTCACACGGCTGTGGGAACTTGCAGATCTCATGTCTGCTTTTCTCTTAATTCTACACTTTATTACATTGTAACAATCTTATTTTTAAGTAATTACGGTATGTTAACCGCCTGTGACCTGCCACCTGCAGTATCACTTCCCTCTCGGATGCAAAGTTGCATATCCGTTCTCATGAACTGTTGATAACCCCTCTGGGTTAGCCTTGTATTACATTGTTGCAATGAACTTATACTTTATTTAACAATTTCTAATAATTCCCATTAGATTCAATATATTCAATATATATAGACAATTGGGGGATACATAACTCGTGTAGTGCTCGATAGTGGCTCACATCTAAATTAACAAAAATTTTAGCGGATCCGTACCCGCACTATGCAATAGTTTTACATAGTTAGACGTTTACTTATTCATGTTGTTTATTTTAGCAACCGTTTGTGCCATCTATTATTTTGCCTATTGCAAATAAGTTTATTTTCACCATTTATTATTTCATTTACTGCAAATAGTTTATGCTTTAACATTATATTACTTTACAGGTTATTTTGTGATTATTTCAGTCTTGTAATCCATGTAATTTTGCCGTTGGTATTAAATTGTGTATTTAATCCCTCTGAGTTTGGCTTTATGAGATTTGTTATTGTGGTAAGGAATTGAGATTTTGGGACTTTGGGAGGCTATTGCTTTGCCTTGTGCTTGCTCGGAACCCAAGGTTCTAGGTTTTTAGTAGCGGCTTTGACCCTGGCTCCCATTCCTGCTTCCGTGAACCATAACGGCCCCCCTTTTCGGAAGCCAACCGCCCGCCCCCTTCTGCAGCTGAGTCTAGCCACCGCACTGCCTTGCAATCGGTGTATCGGGACCATAGCCCCAATCGTGATCTCATTTTGTCGCAACACCCACGACCGTCGCATCCGTTGTTGAGTTCGTTGGCCATGGTAATTTGTACTTTTCAATATCATGTATTCGCATTTTGTATAGGAATTTGTTAGCTACTATTCTTATACTGTCACGTAGCCAAACTTATGTTCCACATTTTATTTTCCTCATATGCTGGATTTCTAGCGATTTTATATTTAAAATATCACGTGACATAATTTTATTTTATGCTTGAACTATATCCCACACTATTCCCCAAAATGCTTTAGAACGTATTTTGCTTTTCTATTTTTCCTTGTTCCCCTACTATTTCAATAACTTATTTGATATTAACTTTGTCTGTCCATGCTATCATCCTCATAACATCTGAAGCACAACATTCCAAAAGGCTACTACCGTTTTTCTGTCTTCTTTTCTTAATGCCCGTATTTTATATGCATACTGTGCTGTGCTCCATCCCCACATATGCTTTCAACAATTTTCTTCTTGTTTCTGTTTGTTGTCTTTCATCATAGGCGCTATTCTTTCTTGTTGGATGCAGTTCGGTCCCCTTCTATTGTTTTACAACTATATACCCCATTTCTACGACATTCAGTGGTTGTGAGGGGGGAGCTGCGTGGCGTAGTGGTATGTGTGTGACTACTACACCCAAAGTACCGGGTTCGAATCCCGACACGGTCCGCTTGAAAAATGTTAGGCGAAGCATTTTTCACAACAATACACCCTCGTTCGGATGAGAGGTAAAATGGAGGTCCCGTGTGTGTGTGTTGTCACGCAAGTTGAAGATCCCTACCTTGCTTGGAACAGCAAGGGTTCGGCAAAGTTTCAAATTTTCCAGGTAAAAAAAAGTCGCTTCCTAGCCAATTAGTACCTTCGGGTTGAGCATTGGAAAATCACATGTAAGGTTGTGTAGGAGGGTACGCAGTCTGTGGCAGCACTTGAACATTTGCCAATTTAATATTTTTTCCAACATGTCTTTTCTCACAGTCAACATTAGTTGCAGATATTTCACAACCAACACCTGTAGTTGTTTATAATAATCATCAGATATATCTGCGCTTATTTTTTTCGTCATTAGATTTTCTGTCTCAAAACTGGTTGGGTACGTACCTGCACTTATTTATATTCTGAGCTAGCCTAGACAGTTCTCTGAAATCCTCACTCTGCCTATATACAGCTCGGTTCATCTTCTATTGTTTTATAATTTTATGCCTCATTTCACCGAGATTCAGTAAAGGGGGTTGAGCAGCCTGTGGCTGCCATGATCCTACAACACTTAGACATTTGCCGAATTAATAGTTTTCCAGTAAATCCTTTCACACAATTAACATTATACAAGAATATTGCGCAACCTATACTTGTAGTTGCTTATAATAATCATCAGGTTTAAGTACAGTTACTTTTTTCGTCATTAGTTTATCGATCTTAAGACTGGTTGGATGCGTACCTCCATTGATTTCTATTCTGAGATAGCCTACACATTTCTCTGAAATTCCTACATTCTACATCTTTCACTATCTGTGTGCAGTAGTCTAACCTAGGTCTACCTATTCTTTTCTGCTTTTAATATATTCCGCACTATTCTCTCATGCCGTATCTCTCCTATTTTTTCCGTTTTCCACATATTTCTTTCTTCCCCTACCAATTTTAGTACATCTTCGTTCTTAGCTTTGTCTGTCCATAATATTTTCATCATTTGTCTGTAGCACCATATTATAAAGGCGTCTACCTTTTTCTTGTCCGCTTCTCCTACTGTCCAGGTTCACACCGTACAGTGCTGTCCTCCACACATATGTTTTGAGCAATCTTTTCCTTGTTTCTATGTTTGTTGTCTTTGAACACAGTAGTTGCTTTTTCTTGTTAAATGTAGCACAACCTTGTGCTAATCTTTGTTTTATATCTTTTGCGCTTTTCCCATTTTGCGTTATTTGGCTTCCTAGGTAGCAGAAATCCTTAACCTCTTGTAAGTTCTTGTCACCGATCGGTATTTTTGTTTTTGATTTATTTTCCCCTCCTATACATACTAGTACTTTAGTTTTATTTTTGTTAATTTTCATACCGTTTCTCTCTGCTAGAACGGTTTCCATTTCATTAAGAGCAGCTTTTAACTCTTCCTTGCTAGATGCTAATACCACTACATCAACTGCAAATCTAAGCATATCAATTTTTTGTCCATGCATAGTAATTCCAAATGTCTTCATGTATTTGACTATTCGCTGCGTCTTTAATGTACAAGTTAAAAATTAATGGGGATAAGGCACATCCCTGTCCCACCCATTTCCTAATGTTTACTTTTCTACGGTCCTGCTCTAATTCTATTACTGCTCTTTACTCTTTGTATAAGCTATGTACTATTCGTCTATCCCTATAACTCATTCCAATTTTTTTGAGTATTTCGAACATTTTTTTTTCATTTTTCATTGTCGAATACTCTTTCCAGATCTAAAACCCTATATACACGGTTTTCTTTTTTTCTACTGTTTTCTCCATTATCACTCTCAAAGTTTAGATAACCTCCCGTGTTACCCTGTTTCGCATAAACCCAAATTGATCTTCTCCTAGTGTTTCTTTAGCTCGTTTTTCCATTCGTCTTTGTACAATTTTAGGTAATATTTTTGACACGTGTGCTGTCAAACTTATTTTTCGAAAATTTTCACATCT
This sequence comes from Platerodrilus igneus, assembly GCA_036346225.1. Taxonomy (NCBI): domain Eukaryota; kingdom Metazoa; phylum Arthropoda; class Insecta; order Coleoptera; family Lycidae; genus Platerodrilus; species Platerodrilus igneus. The sequence continues at coordinate 15,520,797 of JARFIW010001081.1, read as the reverse complement.
ATCCGAGCATTTCTTTTTTGGTATGTTTACTATGATGTTACGTTTGAAATCTTTAGCTATCTTGCATGTCTCGTACATATAGCGTACAAGTTGGAAGAGACGTTCTGTTACTGCTTGTCCAGCGACTTTTACAGTTTCTGCTTGCACCTTATCTGCACCCGGCGTCTTACCATTTTTCAGAGCCTTTAGTGCTAATTCAAACCCATCTCTTTGTATAGGAAATCCCAAGTCATCATTTTCAATATCCGATTCCTGTTCTAATGCTGTTAGTTTCTCTCTTGCATATAAATTCCCTATATATTCTTGTCATTTACCCACTTTCTCTACATTTTCTATAATGACGTTTCTTCTCGCGTCCTTTATATTTTTGCTATACGGTTTTATATCCCTAAAATTGATTCTATTTCTATCTTAGTTTGTACCTCTTTGCACTTTTCATCAATCCATTGTTTTTTAGACTTCTTGCATTTGCGAATAATTTCCTATTTTATGGCTTTGTGTCTCTATTTTCCTGTTTCGTCTGATTTATTTTGTATTTTGTCCCTCTTCTATTAAATTCAGGATATTCTTTGTTATCCATGATTTCTTATTTTCTTTTTGTGTATACCCCAGAAAACTTCTGGCCGCCATGTCTAGACAGGATTTAATATTATTCCATTCTGTTTCTACTTCCTTAGTATTAGATATTTTCTCTTTCAGCAATTCATTTGATTTTTTTCGCATCTTTCTTGAATATTTGTATCTTTTAGATTCTCAAAGTCAAAGTGCCTTTTTCAGTTTCTTTTTTTCAAATGTTGAAATTTAAGTGCGGCCTTCATAATTACGATGTTGTGGTCAGTGTCTATATCTGCTTCTGGGTAGCTTCTACAGTCTTTTACTTGATTTCTATACCGTAGTCTAACAAGAATGTAATCTATTTGATATCTTCCTATATCTCCTGGCATCTTCCACGTATATCGTCTTCTAGCATAGTGTTGGAATAATGTGTTTGTGATGATTAAATTGTTCTTGTCGCAAAATTGTACCAGTCTATTTCCCCTGTCGTTTCTTGTGCCTCATCGACTCTTTCGTTGTCTTGATACATTGTAAACTATAGCTGTAGTTGCTTCGGTGTATTATTAAATGGAATATTTTTTATGAACTGTGTGCAAAAGCTTTCTTAATTTTAGCAAACAAACTTTTAATATTGAAATATTTTCCTTTTTTTGTAGTTTTGAAATAATTTATGGATCTAAGTTACGTTCTCATATGTATTATACAGAAGTACAACTATACCTTTAAGTTTGTAAGTTTATGACTTGTATTTCCTTTAACACAACTAAAGATTTATTGAAAGATCATGCTTAATGAACTTTACTATTAACGAAATACACAGGGTACTTTAATAGTTACGTTTGTACCAAAATGTGTTGAACAACTTTCTTATAAAAGTAATTATCTGCTAACGCAGTCGGAGAGGCCATTTCCTAATTTTTTTTTTCACTTGTACTGGCAGACTTTGCACTTTAAAACTCGATAGAATTTTTCGAACTAAATTAGTAAATAGTGTATATTTTTTAAGTCAAATAGAAGTTGTTAGTAGAACATCCCTTTAGATTTTTGCTGCAATTGCATCTGGATTTACAGGATCTCTATTTTTATTATCTCCAATTTAAAGTGACTTTTGTATACAAATATTGACATGCATAAAAGTAGACGGAGAAATCAATTCGAGGATGTAATCACTATTGAAATTGAAAAAAAAGTGAACGCAAACTCTGAAATGGCGGATAATCCCTTGTTATTATTCGCAACCTATAACGCTACAGATAACATTACAAAGTCAAATTTAATTATTGCAGGCATTTCTAAGGGGTAATCCATATAATTCATATAAATTCAAGTCTGCGTGCAACGATGGAAATTCCTGAAAGGCTTTCCTGTTTTATACCTGCTCTGTTTGTATAAAATTCCCTTTCCTGTATTATATTCTAAAGGAGCAGCACTCAACGACTACGACTATAGAATACATTCAATTAATCATGAATGCAAACGCTCATTTATGTACTAAAAAATCGTTTAGACAAACCTGTCTAATTATATTCGTAATGTATATAGTCAACCCTCTTCCAATTAAGTAGACAATTACAATTCTTAAAACGCCGTCATCTGTGATTTATTTTATTGGGCAAAGACGACATGATTGGTATTCATACAGATAATACCATTCAATGACGAGAACATAACCTGAACAATAAAAAAGCATTCATTTGTACCTTGAATTTCAGTTTAATTTGTATTCGCTCAGGTTTATTTGCGATAAAATATCGACCGAATCAAAGCAAGACTAGTTAACACGTTCACTGCCAAATTTGAATTCACCCAACGTGCCGGTAAGGGTTTTTTCGGATATTGGTTTCTTTTTGCGTAATATTCTATAATTCAATAATACCTACTTGATAATTCAAGTACTAGTACAAAATGGAGTCCATAAGCACATGTGGCGTGGTCGGCACTATACAAAAAACAAATGCGCTTGGTGCCGACTACGCCATATTGGTGTGTTTAATTACAAGTAGGTATTTTGTTGTAAATTAATTTATTTCAGACAGAGATATACAATTGGAAATTAAATAGTTTTGCAAAACTTAATACTATCAAATATATGAACTTATATAAATATATTAACAGATTCCGCTGTGGCTTAGTGAAGCTCCATCATAATAAATAGACCCAATATTGTAGTACTTATATCTTCACACAGATAAAAAGTACTACAATATTCAGTCTGTTTATTATATTAACTTATATAAACATAAATTTGGACATAAAAAAATAAACTTCAGCTGCTAAAATCAAAATAAGAAAGACACATAAATATAAAATATTTATATTTATATTTATTTTGGATGCCAAATCCTAAAACACTGATCTAAACATAGTCCAGGTTGGCCATTACATAGATCGCAATAACAATTAGTCATTTGTCTATTGTTTAGTATTTTGCATATCCTACAATTTTTTATTCCGGTCTTTCTGTTACCATGTTCTTTCAAATTTATTTTGATGGTAAATTTAACTCACTTGTCTTCGATGTTTTTAAAATTCTCTCTAGTATCAACTTCTGCTAAAAGTTCACCGATGATGGCTAATCGTAAACCATTTCTTTGTTGACCTGTATACCCGTTGAATAATAAATGTGAATTTAGAAGCATTACTTGTAATCATCATCATTAAGTCTTCAGTCCTGGAACTGGTTAGACGCTGTTTCCTATTCTGACCTAACCTACACATTTTCCTTAAATTCCCACAGTCTGCACCTTACACAATCTGCGTGCAGTAGTCTGATCTAGGTTTTTAAGTTTATTTTTCAGCATAAATTAAATACCTTCTTTTCCCCTGGTTGTCATTATCCGCTCGAATAAATTCCATTTCTATTAGCAAATTCTTCAACAATACCCTATATAGTGTACCTGTTCAGAATAAGCCCGCTTTAACATAATTTTAACTCAAATCCATTTTGCTTTTAAAACGAAAATTTATTCTGTAAATTAAATAGTCAATACCTTGTTTTAGGTATCCATTAATTTGTGAAACATTCCGATAACGTATAATTGCTTTCTCTTGTGTTTCCCATCTAAAGACTTGTCAAAATAATGGATCCTACTATTATTTGATAGCGTGTTTTCCAGTTTGCAAATCGCGCTATGATAAAGCGAGAATTGCAGTTCAAACTCGTGTTATTTGAATCAATTCTTAATTTGATTCTGCAGCTTGTGCGTTGAAATATTTTCTACATAGCTCGTCCCAGTACTTCAAGAGCGATGCGCATTTTTTTTGTTCGATAAGTAGGAAGTATCTTGCGTGTATCGGTGAGTTTTTCCGCGCTTACCCATCTTAATCAGATTCTCTTTTTAGCTCTTGGCTGGAGGCCAAATTGGTTCGTTCTTTATGTAGGCCCAACTGTTCTCTGCCACAGATCACCGGCGGTTGCATGTAGATAGCTAGTGCCGTTATGGTCACAGGGTAAATAGATCCCGACGACCGTGGCAATGTGGCGCTGATTCACTTCCGAGAGCATGCAAGCTAAGTATCCCGACACATACAGGTATACAACTTATTTTCTTTTATGTATATCAAGGGCGTATTCCTTATCAACGTTTGGTGTAGTTACGTGATAAGTAACGTGATACTGTAGGCCTATTGCTTGTTGCTGCGAATCGATATTATCGTTCTACAGGTGTGAGGTACCATTGTTAAAAATGTTTGACAAAAGTTCCCCACACACTTATTCTTTTCTACTGATTAGTTTATTTTACCAAAGGTATTATCTACAATGTTAAAAACGCTTGACAAAAGCTTTCACATGTTTGTTTTCTATTGATTAGTTTTATTTTATGTAAAATACGAGATGCGCACTTCCTATTTAATGTACTAAATTGTTCGTATCACGTAATTGTTTGCTTTGAAATAGTAATACTTAATTTATTTCTTTGGTTTGTTTGTACAGAATCCTCTATTTATTTTTATTGTTAATAGATCATCGTAAGCGACGTGTTTTTTTTGGTATGTAGGTAAATCCCCCACTCTCCGCGTTTGGTAGTTAGCCTAGTATTTACTTTTCTTTCGGCTACGTCTAGGTACGTAGCATAAATTTTGACGCCTTGGCGTCGGATCTCGGGTTTGTTTTGCTTCTGGTCTGATTTTTTTGTACTGCCTTTTTTCCGTAATTACCCGCATTTATCGGTCTGATGCTATATACGTTTTCTTCCCGTACGTTCGAACTAGTATTTATTTCTTTTCGTTATTTCTTGTGTGGGTTCGGTTTTTTTAAAATTAGTTGTGCTTTCCTTCTTAATCGCTCAACATCAGTCATTGACTAATTTCAGATTATTGGACTTGTGTTTTCGCCAATAATTGTATACCCTTTGAAAGCTCTGGCGCCCTATTTCTGATTGTATAGACTTTATTCTCTTACGTTGAGTACTTTTTTTGAAAGTTAATCCGTTTGTTGCTTCCGTATTGGATAAAATCATTTTGTGGCAATTCACTTCTGATATTTTATAGTTTATTCAGTTGTTGTTGGTACTTTCGCGTTACTGTGATATACAATGTGTATTTCGTTTGTCCCAATGGTTACGTGGAGTTGGATGTAAATAGGCTGTTAAAACCCGAACTCCAATATGAGTTATCTTCTCGAGGATTTGACTCTGACATTAAAGTCGAGGGGTTGCGTATAGCCGTCGGTAATGCGATTCAAGTGGAAATGAATCAGTCTTTTACTCCTTGCCCTTACACAATTACGTTTACAGAGGATCATAGGCGATTAAACACGCGCTTACTGAACTTGAACCGTTTTCTTAAAAAAAATTAATTATTATTTGCTTTACAGACCATTCGTTCGGATGTTGAGGCGACTGTTAAAAAATTCAAACGTGTTACTTTTGCTGATTTTAGTCAATAGCCTTCTTCCAGTCCTCAAATTCTTAATGTAACTACCGCCGTTACCTAAGAAGTTCAATATCTTTCGTCTGATTCCGAGGAAGAATTGATTACTTCTACTGCTGCCAATACTATGCCCCTACTAGAGGATACCCGCTCGTTAAATTGAATGTCTCTCTTTTAGGTGAAAGTTTTCTACCGGAATTCTTGTTTCGTATTAATGAATTCAGTGTTTCGCGTAATATTTCTGCTCAGCAACTTTTTCGTTGTACTCTGGAATTACTTACCGGAAAGGCTTTACTTCTCTTCCGAGCACATCAGCGTTCCCTCAAATGTTGGGACGACGTTGTTACTTTATTAAACTTAGAATTCCTACCCCTAGATTTTGCTTATAAGACTGCTACTATTGAGGAAAATACTCTTACTTTACATGATCGAGTTGTTAAGGTTTCTCCTACGCCTTCTACTCGTCAGGTCATATGCTTTAATTGCGGCAAACCTGGTCATGATGTTTCGACCCGTTGTACTCGTCCTAAAGTACTCCACTGTTATGGTTGTGAATATAAGGGTGTTACTCACCACAAGTGTCCACACTGTTATCCTACTCCAAATAGGTTTTCGAATAATCCTTTAAATTCTGTCCTCATCTCTAGATGCCTAATTTCTCACTCTACGTTCTCTCCTATATTTCATTCGGGTCATCCTGCTACTACTATCAAAACATACCCTTCATCGGCAAATATAGCTTCGAACAAAATTTTTTCCGTCTCTAGTTCTACATCCTAATCTAGTCCTCCTTCTGCTCGCACTACTTATTTACTCTCACCCCAAACTGTGCCTCCACCACCATTGCAACCCATAATTCAAATTAGTGACTTGCAGCTAGCTTCTCAAGAGATGGTTCCCACTTTCTCAGATGATTTCTAATACGGATAGAGAAGGTCTCGTAGCTGTGATGTCTGTTGCTATTGTCCTCAAAGTTTTACCTGATCCTGCTTCGTTACCTACTCTTACTCATTTTCTCATGCTGACAAAGTGTTACTTGCTTCTGTTCTTTTAGCTAAGGTTGGTGACATCCTAGCTGATGTCCTGTTATCTGATGTTGACGAAGGTCAACCTGATTTTGCTTTCTCATCTATGGTCTGCGAAGTTCTTCCTAATGCTGTTTGTTCTTGTAACGTTGATGAACTTCTACTTGATTCTATTCCTTTATGTAATATGGTTGAATATGGTTTCAGATTCTGCTCCTTTTCCTAGGGTTGATATTCCTACAGCCAATGCTGTTTTCTTTCCTAACTGTTATACTTCTAGTCCTCTATCTAACGTCGTTAAAATTTTATCTACTTCTGTCCTTTTAGTTAACGTAACTGAAGTGTGCTGTGCTTGTGTTTCTTTTCGTAAGGTTGATTCTCGTACAGCTCATACTTTTTCCTTTTCTACCGTTCCCTTTCTTACCACCAATTCTAAAAACAAACAACCTTCTTCCAAAACGTGTTCTGAGTTCCATAAATTACGACAACCACTACTCTCTTCACCCTCGTCAACACTTTCTCAACCTCGTAGTGCAACTCCTACACCCCTGCTGTTCCTGTGTGGCAGAAAACTGCCCAACAGAGGCAGACATTATTCTATGCTCCTTCCGAATCGGAAGATGTATGTCGGCGAAGTCCTAATGTTCTTGATTTCGTGTCGTTCCCTTCTGGCGTCGTAAACGCCTTAAGGCCAATATCTAGTCCTCGCGCCCCAGATCCTTATGTCTACTTTGCTCTACTTTGGACTTGATTTTTTGACGTTACGATTTAGTTGAACTTCCCTGTTTTGCTAGGTTTTCTTTCGTTTTCTTGCTTTTTCTTAACCCGTGTGGGTCCGGGAATAGAATAGCCCCGTGGTACGACCTGCCTGTCGTAAGAGGCGACTACACAACACATACACACACACACACACACACACACACACATACACACACACACACACACACACACACACACAGACACACACACACACACTTCTTACACACCCAGACACACATCCACACTTTATACACGCACAACACCTACACACACACGCACGCACTCGTACACACCTACTCATACATAACTACACCGGAAATCTGTTTTATTTTCTTTGGTACGATTCTTAGTTTTTTTTTTGTTTTGTACTTGGTGCTTGGTGTTATTCTCTTTGAATTTTTCTCTTTTTCTCGTTCCTTTCGTTCCACTTTCCTTTCTTTATCTTTTTGCTGGTGTTCTTTGCTGTCGGTCTCTAGTTCGATTGTGTTTCGTTCATCCGCTCTTGTGGTAGGGTGCTGTCTAGTCCGTTTTTCTTTCTTCGGAAACCACTAGTCGACTTTAGGACTAGTTAGCATTTCTTTTCTTCGGTTTTGGTTACCACAGTTAGTACTACATCGCTTCCTTTTACCAGCGCTCTCTCACTCTTCCTCTTGTTCCCCCTTGTTGTCCCTTTGTTTACTTGAGGCTTGACCTTTGGGTCCTGTTTTGGTTGGCACTGTTGGTTTTCTTCCTCGTTCCTTTTTTTCTTTTGAGGTTGATAATCTTACTGTTTCTTCTGAAAAACATCCATTTTATGACAATTCTGCAGTACTGAGGCCGTTTTACCTTACTCCTCTTTGATTGCTTATTACCCGTCTTTCCTTCCTTGCTTCTTTTTTTCCGCTTTCTCTCTTTCTATTATTGGCTCCTAGAGCCGGATTTTGTTTGCTGTCTGTTTTTGTTTTCTTTTCTATCCGGAATCTGATGTGGTCGGTCTTGTTGTTATTTTGGGGGTTTCTTTTTTCTTTTTCTGTGTTCTTGTTGTTTCCGTAACGAATGTTCTTTTAGTTTGAAGGAAATTTTCTTTTTTTTTATTTTGTTTGGGTTTTTTTGGGTCCTGCTCATTCCCGGATTTTGGCTTTCTTGTCACGACCTGTTAATTTTGCTGGGGGGGATTTGTTACGTTTATTTCCATTTCTATTCTTAGATTCTCCACCAATACACTATATAATGTACCTGTTCAGAATAAGCCCGCTTTAACATAATTTTAACTCAAATCCATTTTGCTTTTAAAGCGAAAATTTATTTGATAAATTAAATAGTCAATACCTTGTTTTAGGTTGTAACAATTTTATTTTCGAATTAATAATTCGCTTCATTTAAGGTACGACAATAGTTAAATACCTTTATTAAGTAAAGTCATAATACATTTTACAATTATAATATTACATTGTAACAGCATCTTGACTCGTTAGTCTAGTTGTTTTGGATGGCGGTGTATTTCACACCCAGTCGCAAGCGCGTAGAGAGGAATGACAACCCCCTTTGGGATCCTCCCATCGTACGAGAGCACGAGATAGGCACTCGGCCATAGGTAAAAGAGGCAGCAGCATGTTTAAGAGGACAATGGCCAGTGACCTGCGGGTCGGTTTGATTAAGTGAAACATTTTCTGAATAACGGTTGGTAATGTATACTCGTTATTATAGTATGTAATTTGAAAATTTGTTTAGCGCAAACCAAGATTAGACGACGAAACACTACAACACTTAGGCGATGAGAAGTTAAACAATAATAACTTAGAACTGTGAATCAACGTTAAGAAACCACTTCAATTTAACACATGCTTTTAGAGGATGGAAAGCAGATCTAATTAACAGGAAATCGTTTGTTAGTCCGAGCCAAAATACTACTTTGTTAGGATGTAAGCAGTTAATTCCGCATGACGATGCACATCCTATTTCAGCCTATGAAAGCAGTTTTGTTTGGTTCGTAGTAATTTTAAGAAATTCAATTGTGTTCCACTCAGGAAACACGCTATTTTATTTTGATACGTATAAATACGATTTTGTTATTCACTTTATCTGTTGCTAAGCTGGATTTCCCAGCGCCAAACTTAAAATTCACTGTTTATTTTGTCAGAACAACACGTTGCTTCACTATAAAATAACATGTGTAATTACATCATTTGTTTGTTTGAGATATACTGCTGACACTTGTATTTATGAAAGCAGATGCTTAGTATTTTATTACTACCAACTTTGAAAACGAGAATATCTTTATGAACATTTTCATTTTAAATTGAAATTAGCACATGTAACTTAACGAGAATATTTTGTATTTTAATTTTGACAATGTAATAGACCTAATCAGATCTGAATGGGTTAAAACCATTAATGTAACAAATTACACTTTGTTGTAATATTCTTGATCTAGAAACAGATTGATAAACCTTATCTTAAATTTCCAAACTACTACAAGTAATTATTTAATTTTGTTGCATTCAATTTTATTTAAAGTTAAAGGAATTCTTTCTAGTAAATTATTAACCTAAGTTTAAAGTCTTTTATTTTGATCAAGTGTGATCAAACCTAGCAACCCAAAAAGGCAATAAGAGTTGAATTTTGATGCCACCCTTATGTAGAAAATATTCTTTTTATTTTTTTTAGGCATATTTGAGGAACACAAACAGTGTTACCATTTTCTATGTTGACTTAATTATTATTCTTTCTTACAGGAACAGCGTCTTATTCTGTTAAGACAGGTTTTGTCACCGAAGGCGATCTTTTTCTTTGGGTCTCCACGTCCGCCCTTAGAAATATGCTATGCTTTTAACATGAATCAATCTGGACTTGGTGGCGCCTGTTTGTTTTGGTTTGAGTGTGACCCCCAACAGATTTCGACTTACCCCCATTGCTCATAGCTCTACCCAAGGAATAGACCCTAGTTACGTCGGAAGACTTCGTTTTACTGACACCAAATGTGGGGCTGGTGTTTTAGTAGTTCTAGTAGGTTTGTTTCACTAGCACCCATGCGTGAGGCTAGCGGAGCCAATTAGAGAGAAAAAATAGTTACAAGGTATCCGTTAATTTGTTAAACATTCCGATAACGTATAAGTGCTTTCTCTTGTGTTTCCCATCTAACGACTTGTCAAAATAATGGATCCTACTAATATTTGATAGCGTGTTTTCTAGTTTGCTAATCGCGCTTTGATAACGCGAGAATTGCAGTTTGAACTCGTGTTATTTAAACCAATTCTTAATCTGATTCTATAGCTTGTGCGTTGAAAAATTTTTTACATTACTCGTTCCAGTACCTCAAGAGCGATGCACGTTTTTTTTTGTTCGACAAGTAGGAGGTATCTTGCGTGTATCAGTGAGCTTTTCCGCGCTTACCCATCCTAATCAGATTCTCTTTTTAGCTCTTGGCTGGAGGCCAAATTTGTTCGTTCTTTATGTAGGCCCAACTGTTCTTTGCCACAAATCAACTGCCGTTGAATGTAGATCGCTAGTGCCGTTATGGTTACAGGGTAAATAGATCCCGACGACTGTAGCGATGTGGCGCTGATACACTTCCGAGGGCGCGCAAGCTAAGTATCCCAACACATACACGTATACAACTTGTTTTTTTGTGTATATCAAGGGCATATTCCTTATCAACGTTTGGTGTAGTTATGTGATAAAAAACGTGACATTGTAGACCTATTGTTTCTTGCTGCGAATCGACATTATCGTTCTACAGGTATGACGTACCATTGTTAGAAATGTTTGACAGAAGTTCCCACACGCTTATTCTTTTCTACTGATTAGTTTATTTTACTAAAGGTACTATATGCAATTTTAAACACGCTTGACAAAAGCTCTCACATGTTTATTTTTTACTAATTAGTTTTTTTTTGTTTTTTTTTGTTTGTAGGTGAATCCCACCACTCTCCGCGTTTGGTAGTTAGCCTTGTATTTACTTTTCTTTCGTCTACGTATAGGTCTACCTCAACCTTTCTTTTTTTTCTATATCTGCATGTAATATAGATAGATAATATATATTTAATTGTTTCCATCTTTCATCATTATTATTAGGTCTTCAAACCTGGAACTGGTTAGACGCGTACCCTCATTGTCTCCTAATCTGAGTTAACTTACTCATTTTCCTGAAATTTCTACAGGCTGAATCTTTCGGTATGTGCGTGCTTTAGTCTGATCTAAGCCTACCGCTACAACTATTTTTCCTATCTCTGCTTGTAATGTATCCCGCACTATTCCTTAAGAATGCTTTAGAACGTAGGCTGTCCTTCTATTTCTCCTTTTTTTTTTGTTTTCCACATGCGCTTTCAACAATTTTCTCCTTGTTTCTATGTTTGTTGTATTCGAACATAGCCGCTTGTCTTTCTTGTTAGATGTGGTTCGGTTCCCCTTTTATTGTTTTACAAATATATACCCTATTTCACCGATATTCAGTGGTAAGTGAAGGGAGTTAAGCAACCTGCGGCTACCAAGATCCTCCAACACTCGAACATTTGCCGAATTAAGTTTTCTAACATATCCTCTCGCACAATCAACATTAGATGAAAATATTTCAAAACCAACACCTGTAGTTGTTTATAATAATCATCAGATTTAAGTGCAATTATTTTTTCGTCATTAGGCTTTTTGTCTTGAAACTTGGTGAACGCGTACCTCCACTTATTTCTATTCTGAGCTAGCCTTCACAGATCCCTGAAATTTTCACAGCCTAGATACAACTCGGTTCCCCTTCTGTTGTTTTCTAATTATGAATATTCTCCAGACCATACCAGACCATGACAAAAGAAGCTACGGGGCCTTACAATGAAAGCTGGAAATGAGGTACGGCGACTCTCATTTACAACAAGTGTGCCACGCTTAAGTGAAGAACCGTTACTAAACGGTTAGCAAATATTTACAACAGTTTGAAGCAGGTATTGCTCACTGGTGGAACTAGTCTGCCCAATAATATCGGATACACACGTGATGCGTTAGGTCATGCCTTAGAGTTGGAGGCAGCAAAGCAAACGGCGCATTTAATCTGTGGCAATGACGCTCTGGAGAGGGGCGTAGCCAAGGGAGGTGATTTGAGAGGTACTGCGTGAGCAGTAGTCTGAATAAAGAGGTCACGCCGCTATAAGCGCGGACTTATGCACAGGCAGAACCGATGTAACAGGCCTAAGAAAAAACATGAGAAGCTGAAATTAATAAAGGGGGCAAGAGTCGACCTGCACAAATTCTTCTCCAAAAGGGTCGTCCGTATCGCGCAGGTAAAACTTCATTATGTTGGTCGGACTACCGTGATTAATAATGATTGGCATCTTTTAAAGATGCGAACGGAACGGGAGAATGACAAAGAGCTAGGCGTCATTCTAAGTTGGAAAGCCAGAAGAGAACCTCCATCCTGTCAGGACATTAGTCCGTTCAGTAGCACCCTGAAGACTTACTGGGAACAACGGTATTCCCTGAAAGTAGAGCATGGGATATTGGTGTGTTCATTGGAGAATGGCGACGTCTTCGTCAGTAGGCTTCACGTGGTGATTCCCAAGTGGGAGGTCTTAGGACATATGTTATAATAGAATTTCGGAAAAACACTTTAGCGTTAGAAAGCTCTGGAGAAATGCCGAGCAAGATTTTACTAAGTAGGCTGAAGGACGGTGTAAAAGAGTGGTTCCGCAAATGTCAGCTTTGTGCATCATTGAGAAACCGTAGGGCTACACCGAGGCTATACAACGTGGGGAGTGCTTTTGAGAGAATGGCAATCGATATTACCAGTCCATTTCTTAAAACTAACTGTTGGAATAAGTACATCTTAGTAGTTATGGAATATTTTAGAAAGTGGACTAAAACGTACGCCGTTGTAAACCAAGAAGTTGCAATCGGCGTCGATAACTTGATAAAGGAACTGTTCTGCAGTTTTGGAAATCTAATGGAGTTCATAAATTTGGAGTTAGGGTTATTCCAAGAAGTTTTTAGGTTGCTGGGGAGAAAGATCCAAACAACACCATTGCACCTACAATGGTATGATAGAACGCATGAAGAGCACCATTGGCAAGTACCTTTTCAAGATAATTTCTCAACATCAGAGAGACTGGGACCAATATGTACATATATTTTTATTGAACTATCGGTCTTCGGTTTACGTGAGCACTGAACAGGCACCTGCATGTACTATACTGGGATGCTAAATACGTCTATCACGTGATGCTGACTTTGTGTGTAAGCAGAAGATGACATCGTGGGCGAGAGCTACATCAAGAAGGTCGAGCGCAAAATGCACCACATCTATAGTGACGTTAGGATAGATATCAAAATAGCAAGCGATCGGATGAAGATCAGACATTACATCAAGACGCAGGAGTTTGATTTTCAAACGGTTGACCGCATCTGTATTTACAACATCAAAAAGAGGCATGGATTATCGCCCAAGTTACAAAGACGTTTGGAGGGTCCGTACAAAGTTGTAAAAAGGATCAAAGATGCGGTATATCGAATTTGTAAGATCCTAAAAAAAAGAACAATGGTGGTACACATTAGTCGGTTAGCCCTTTACAATAGTGATGACGCCGGAAGTGTAGACGAACACTGAGCAGTGAGACGAACAAACAGTTGCGCTAGATAGTTTGGACCAAACTATAGTTGGTTCATGTCTCTCGTCTAGATGAAATTCGCCGACAACAACCAGAAATTAGAAAGAACATAGGGCTAAAAGACCGACATCGGGGCATCTTATGCTTGATGATTAATCAACATCCTAGTGGTAAATCGAATTACCGGGAATTTTTGTTTAAAGCGTTAGTGGAACTCAATGGTCAAATGATCAAATTAGAAAATAAGAAATCGGCTTTACCTAAAATAAGTTTTGGGCTTGATAGGTTGAACTGGAGGGTAACACTAAACATGCTCTATGTACTGTACAAAAAAATTGGGGTCTAGATTTTGGTATGTGGTTACAATCCAAATGGCACGGCTCCTGCTATAAAAAGTATAGATTGCTACTTCTATCAACGTAGAGACTGCAAAAATGGTTTTGGGTGCCCTGGCCGCCACTGGAACTTTCAACGTCCGGGTCCCAAGGTGTTTTGGGACAAAACAGTCTTAAAAGGGGGTAATTGTACGTCGACTGGTTTACCTCTAACTAGAATAATTACATTAAAATGAAAGAAATGCATTTGTACACAAAAGATGATTGAGACCTAGTGGGCAATGGGTTTGAATTATAGGTGCAAGAGTTTTACATTTTAGATTTATTTAGAGTACAAATAAAATCTCGAGAATATTTGCATAGTTTGTGGTACATTTGAGAATAGTCTAGCAGTTTTGAAATGTATATAAACTGCCGTCGGGAATACTGGAATGTAGTTTTGATCGCAGTTTTGATTACGATATGAGCTCTAATAGAAGCTTTGATTACAATATGTTTTAGTTTAAGGCTTTTAAAGATGTAATATAAATTAATGTTGGTGTAAATTGCCATATTTGATATAATTTAATTATGGTGTATCGTGTATAAATTAATAATTAGTGCTTGCAGTTAATTGTAGTACTTCGATATTAAAAAATTAAGAAAATATCATCGTAGCGTTAAAAAGTTAGTATTTTTACTGTTAGCGTTTACCTAGAAGTAAATTGTTGGAAGAGCTTGCAGAAAAATTTCACCGTAGCTACGACTTGTTAAAAGGGCTTGTAGTTGTACGTTTGAAAAGGATATTTTTCTAAATATATTTTTGGAAAATAAATAGGACAAAATGATCGATAGCTTCTACACAAATCATGCGAGTATAACATTTTGGATATTTCTCCATGGACTTGCTTAAATTTAAAAGGTTCCAGTCATTTTGAGCTCAAATTAAGCAATTGCTATTGTTAAATCTTTTACAATATTTATGAAAAGTTTCAAATTCATATTGAGAAAACGTTTTGGGATTGGTATAAGTTAAAGTGAACAATTGCTGTTCTCTTTAAGCATTTTTGTTTTTCAACTACTGTACTGATAGCACTTATTTCGATATTTGACTAACTTTTTTTATACTATTCTTAACTTGATTTCGACTGATGTTCTAAATATCATCTTACTAGCTTTAGACGTTACCCAATTTATCGTTAATATTTCAAATCTAGTGTTATTTTTACAATTTCTGCTTTTTATATTAAAATGTAGCAAACTAAGTATCGAACTAAAGTGATAAAGCTTAAAAATAAAATTCTTTTGTAGCGTCAAAATTAATTTAAATTTCTGTTTCAGGTAAGTATGAGAGGCCAAATTCAATAATCTATGCATCCGATATAATCATCAATGTTTCGTCAGTACATGGAAGTAAGGTGGTAAGGTAAAGTGGTAAGGTCGTTAAAATAACTTTATCCAGGAAAGTGAGGTAAAAGAAGTTGAAACCGTATAAAGTTCGCACCTTCTAACTAATGAAAGTACGCTATACTTAACGCTGTAAAGCAATTTATTCATATTTATTCATAGTTCATTATGCTGGTTTTGAGGGAAAAATGGAAAACTCTCGGGTGTCAAGTTATAAATGCGCAATTTAATTTAATTTATTTTGGAAATTTCGGTCATACAAGTCTTAATTAAGTTTGAAACTCAAACACAAAATGCTGTTTTTCAACTTTTATTTGGTAAAACTATTTTTAAAGTTAGCAAGAAGTTTTTAAACCACTACCTACATGTGGAATTCTTATAATAGATTTTGTCGCAAACATAAGTCTAGCTTCACTAAACTAATATGATGTATTTTTAACCGTTTGAGTGATTGATGAGTTAGCAAACAGTTTATTGACCACATAAATAGCCGGTTATAAGTTATCATTTTTTGTTGAACTGTAACGTCTTCTTGTTCTATTATACTGAAAGCACCACTGAAACGTTATTTCTTCTACATTAAGGCGCTAGTGAACAAAAATCTTTCGACACATAGCTAGGGGTCTATTCCTGGGTAGAGCAATAAGAAGTGGGGGAGGGGGTAAGTCGAATTCTGTTTGCAAACCAAAGCCAAGCTAAATCAAATAGGCGCCACCATGTCCAGAGATAATTACGATAATAGCAAAGCACAGTTCTAAGGGCGGACGTGGAAACCCAAAGATAAAATGATCGCCTTCGTTAACAAAAACCTGTCTTAACAAAATAAGACACAGCTCCTGTAAGAAATTGTGATAGTTAAATAAATAAAAAAGTGGAACCCCATTTGTGTCCTATACAAGTATAAAAAAAATTAAAAAAATGTATATCCAATATGATATTGGCACCAAATTATTACTCAAAAAATTTTATCTTTGTGTAATTAGATTTGATCGCATTTGACCAAAATAAAAGCCTCAAATTTGAACTAATTGTTTACTAAAAAAAACTCTTTTAAAATATCGGAACTTTTTAACAAGAACAAAATTTGTCATTAACAACTACATCAAAGTTAAAGTTTTGACTTTTTTACAACAACCAACTATACTTTAAACATGAACCTGCTATAAATATTTGAGTAAAAATAATTTTGTAAGCATAATACACTGAATTAACGTGTCTAACCTGGGCAGATCTTTTCAGGTAGATTACAATTTCTAGAATCTTACATAACGTGGATTTGAACTTTCATATTTAGATTTAATAATTTATATGTAGATAAAAGCTAATCACAAAAATAGGAATGTTTGGTTTAAATTCCATTACAGCTGCACAAAGCATCTGCTTTCATGACAACATCTGTCAATTGTTTAACACAAAAAATATTACGTCGGAAACATACGTTGAAATTATCGAAGGTTCAAATGGAACAAAGCTTGTAATTATAGATATCTTAATAGTTAGTATGATGCGAAGGTCGCAAGCCTCTAGCCGAGAATACATGTTTATAAAGCTGTTGCCAGCGGCCGACTAACTGGACGAAACAAGAACCGAGTGGTCGCGACGTTAGAGGCGTGGAATACGAAACAAACAACTAGAGATGCGCTTGGAAATAACTTTATGTGACACAGATATATTAATATAAGTAGATCAATAAGGAACAATGCACGCTTTGGGCATTATCCTGGTAATTCAATGCGGATAATTACTACTGAAATTAAACATGTTACAGAACCTCTGAAATGCTTGACGATAATGCGTTATTGCTATTAGTGGCACTTTAATAGCAGCACATTCCGAATACAACCCAAAAGTAATTTACAGTGAACTGCATTTATTTACAGAACTACGTTAAACGTATCCGTTTCAACCGTGTTATGTTACAGTGTTACCAGTTTTTTTTCTATTAGACCTGTTTGTTTAACAAGCATTGAATATCCTTAAAAATTGTAATAACTGTAGAATATCCTTCGTTTCAGGTTTTATACAATCACCTTCTGCATACTTTACACTACGTTTGATTTTCCAATGCTCCACCCGAAGTTACTGCATTGGCCTGGAAGCGAGTTTCTTGTTACCTGGAAAATTTTGAATTTTGCCGAACCCTGGCTGTTCCAAGCAAGATAGGGATTGCGTGACAACGTTTACAAACGGGACCTCCATTTTACCTCTTATCCGAACGAGGGTGTATTTTTGTGACAAATGCTTGCCTAACTTTTTTGACCGTATCGGGATTCGAACCCGTGACATTGAGCATAGTAGTCACACGTATACCAACTACGCCCCGGAGCAGTCCTGCATACTATACAGTAAACGTAAGTAAGGGCCACGACACTTGCGGTCACGTCCTCAATGCTCCACTCGAAAGTACTACATTGGTATAAACGCAAAAATTAACGTGTTTCAAATAAATTTGACTTCAAAATTAATTAATCTTGAAAAAAATGCATAAACTAAAGCTAAGGTTGGGGTTGAAATAATACTATTCCTAACGTTGATATTGGAGTGTGTCAGGTCAATAAAACACCAGCAAAAAGTAGAAGGAGAGGGATCCGTAATACCGGATAGAAGACACAAGTTTTGCTGACCAGTGCGACCTGAAGGGTCAGAACTATTTAAATATAGCTAACTAATATTTACCAATAGATTCGAATTTCTAAGCATACACCAAATTTATGAATAGCAAATCCAGCTATTTTTTTCTAGTTTATAAATTTACAACATCGTCCTTCCCAGTCTAAGTGTTTCATTCTAACTTCAGCCTAAATCCATCCCTATCGTTCCTTATCGTTCCCTAACTCCCTTTCCTTTCTATAGATACTACGACCAGAAATGGGCGGCAAAACTTCAAACAAAACAAATCAAGCCACAAAACAATAAAATATATAAACGCATTTTACAGGTATAAAATATTACTATATAAATATTACAAATAAGCTTAAGCGTTTAACAGTGCAAAAAATATCAGAAAACATCACACAAATTGTCAGGTACACTCGCATAAGCATATGGCGGCTAGCGACATCACACTAAAAACGTGTTCGTTTAAGATTACTGCAAAATATATCCATTAAAACAAAACAATGTTTACACGAGTACAACCGCCACAATATTTATAAGTACCTTGAATGTAAAATTCCCCACAATCCGAAAATCTGGTCGTATGCCTACATTCATTTATTTCTTACTGCTAAAAGGAAGTGGGTATGCACCGTTAAAGTCCTGGCGGTGTTACGGTGTTACGTAACGCATTTCCCGATTTTTAGATATACTTCGTTCCCAAATGCGACGCCTATGGTTTATTTCCTTATAGTAATTTATCAAGTTTCGATCAATTCAAATTTTAATTCTTGTATGTTGATAGCGTGCATAAAACTAGTTC
The DNA here is from genome assembly GCA_036346225.1 of Platerodrilus igneus. Classification (NCBI taxonomy): domain Eukaryota; kingdom Metazoa; phylum Arthropoda; class Insecta; order Coleoptera; family Lycidae; genus Platerodrilus; species Platerodrilus igneus. Next base: position 15,501,881 of record JARFIW010001081.1, on the reverse strand, counting down.
TTATCACTTCAATACGAGTCGTGATTATTTATTCTTTCTTGAGATTTGATCCTCGATGCTTGGTAACGTGCATTTTATTGTAAACTAATTTGTAGTTCCTTATTATTTTAATGGGGGAATTGATGATCCGTTGTTTTAGAGCGAATTATTAGTGGAAATTTTATATTTGCTCTACTCTTTTGAGAATTTTATTGAAGTTCGGGGTAAGGTTATTTATAATTATTATATATGTAAACTTCATACAGTTATCTTTGTAGGACACACATTTGAAAACTCGTTTATTACATCGAGTTTCGTTGTTATGATTTAAGCCCGTTTCGCAAAAGAACCGTAAAACGGTAGGGTAAATAGTAGGTGTGTTTACATCTAATTATAACATTTTAAAGTTGCAGTTTTGCAATTTTGCGGTTTTGTAGTTTTGCAATCTTGCGGTGTGATACTGCTGTGTGTTGAAGATACTGTTAGTATTATATTTGTAATTAATTAACTTGAATAATGTGCTAGCGCGTCTTATTAATTTTAGTGGACTGTATTGCGAAAGTATAACAAAACGCTAGTTTTAAATACAAAAATTGTATGCATGTAAAAACAAACAGAATGCATAAATTCACTCACCAATATTGTCCTTAATGTGTGGTCCTCTTCAATGTTGCTGCAATGCCCTCGGGAGAGTCAGTTGAATGCACTGTTACAAGCACTATACTTTATTATTTGTATAGGTTGTCCCGCACAACCGTTCCGGTACTAGGTCGAATGAAGAGTCTTCGAGAAATGTAACAAAACCACTTTCGTACGCGTTTCACTATAAGAGGCGCAAGCGCACTGCACAATTTTATTCCACTATAGTATAAGTTTAATTAATACGAAACAATATTCAAGGTGCTTGTTTTTCAGTCTGGTACATTATGTACGCATTTTATTAAAACAGAACTCAAGCGTACCTGCAGTATACGACATCCGCGCTCAGGACCTGTTCTGGTAAGCTCTTTCCATATTATATTTTGATTGTACGTGGCGCTAATTTGGTACCCACCCCGGCATTTCCACCTGCAAGATAATATTGAGCCATCTCACATTACAACTGATATTGTAATTTATTTTTTCTACGACTGTTTTGGAACGAGCCTATTTTAGGTGTGTTTTTGATAGAGAAATCTACTACATTCTATACAGGTTTTTATTCCCGCACTCGTTGCTAGGCAAGTTGCTAAGCAACCAGTGCGGGAATGTTCAATTTGCACGGTTGCGCTTATCTGTCTATTAATCAAGTAGCCCTGCAGTTGCATCTTATATCCAATGACGGCCGAGTTTTCAAAGGTGGGCTATGAAACAAATAATAAACCAACAAATGTCAAATAAATAATTTCATACTGTGAAAGCGTTTAAAATCTTAAAGTATTTGCAAAGTCTTTAAAAAATGGCTAGTGATAGTGAAAGCGAACTAGAACCGACGCCTCCAAATATTGTGGAAGCTGCAAATGCAACTACATTAAATTTATTACCGGAAATTTCCAAAAAAAAATATGAGACTGCTTATAAATCGTTTATGGATTGGCGAAGAAATCAAAAGACAACATCTTATTCTGAAAATGTTTTAATTGCGTACTTTAATGAATTATCTAATAAGTATACATCTCCGGCATTGTGGACGCATTATTCTATGTTGAGAACAAGTCTCACCATCCATCATAATGTAGATATATCAAAGTATGGAAAATTAAGAGCGTTTCTCAAACGGAAGTCAAGCGGTTATAAATCGAAAAAATCAAAAAATTTTACAACAGAGGAAATAAATAAATTTATTACTGAGGCTCCGGATCAACAGTTTCTTCTGACAAAAGTATGTAATATTAACTTAGGAGAATAATGCGTGTTTATAGCTATTTTTATATTGTTACAGACTGCATTAATTATGGGAATTATGGGTGCTTGCCGCAGACAGGAATTACATCAGATGAAGATTACTCATTTCACGGAATTGGGTTCTGCGATATTAGTTACAGTTCCCGACACGAAAACAAAATTATACGCAGCTTTACGATAACGAGTAATCTTTATGAAATCACAAAAAAATACTGGAATCTACGTCCATCAAATGTTTGCGATCCTAGTTTTTTCTTAAATTATCAGAAAGGAAAATGCACCACACAGAAAGTGGGTATCAATAAATTTGGTGCTATGGGAAAGCAAATTGCAACGTATTTAAAACTACCCAATCCGGAATTATATACTGGTCATTGCTTCCGGAGATCTTCCGCCACTATTCTTGTAGATGCTGGAGTAGATATAACATCTTTAAAAAGGCACGGTGGCTGGAAATCAACATCAGTCGCCAAAAACTATATAGCCGATTCTTTAACAAATAAGTTGAATGTAGGCAACATAATACAAAATTCAATTGATAGCACATCAAATGTTCCATCAACGTCCAAAGACAAGAATTTCCAACGTCAAGAAAATTTAGTTTTTGGGAAAACACCTTCTACAATGACGTTTAATAATTGCAATGTAACCTTTAATATTGTTAATAATAATGAATCTAAAAACTAAACTTAAATCAATTTATGTACTTTTATTATGATAAATTTGTAATTTTCTTTGAATTTATGTATATTCACAAACGATAATAAACTTATGATATTAATAAAATGTATACTCCTATACTTACCATGTATTTTATAATAGTAACAAAAGAGGTATCACATTTAAAAAGTACGTACTACAGTCGTAGAAAAAGTATAGTGTACAACACGCATGGAATGCCCATTTCTCACTCGTATGATTTGCAGCACTCGCTTTCAGCTCGTGCTGCAATTTATCATACTCGTGAGAAATGGGCATCATTTCATGCTCGTTGTACAATATACTATTTCGTAATTGTTTTTAGTGGTGGTCGTCGGAAAAAAGTGTACAGTACTCGCGTGGAAAGTGACATTTCACACTCGTGGAATAGTCGCACTCGGCTGCCGCCTCGTCCGAAAATACTCTTCCACTCGTGTGAAATGGGTCACTTTCCACGCTAGTAATGTTACGTAATGCTAGTAATGCTAGTTACGTTAACTTTTTGAATTAGGGCGATTCTGCATTAAATCGCAACTACCTTAATTAAAAACGCTAATCTAAACCTTTTTTATGTTATTCTCAAATTATACAAGATTAATAAATACGTATTAAACCATTCTGTATAAAAATGTCTTTCAGTACGTGGGATATATCCTATAACAGTTTATAATTCTTTGAAATATTTGCTCCTCAAACGACTTTAGTAATTTCTGCTACCTTGAAATACGCATTGGTTATTTTCAATAATAATTCATCGGAAAATTAAACCTTCTCGCTCATTGAAATACTATAATTGGGTTAGTTTTCTTGTTTGTTTACGGTGAAATTTTATTTTGTTATCTGCACGTGTTCGGTCGCTCAAATTTTATGAGTAATAACCCGTCTGCTAATTAAGTTATTTCTGGTATATTCGTAGCGTGGATGAATAATAGTACAAACCTCTATTCTTTTCTAAAAGCCAGGCAACTGATTTGCTTGGCTATGTGTCTGGTTGTTTAAATCGCGGGAATGCTTTAAAATACATATTGCTTTCTTATGCGAACAACGAAATTCAATGAAATTAGTTATGGTATTTTGTTTTCGTTATTGCTTGCATTCTACGAATATTTTCGCCGTTGTTGTCTGGAATATATATATATATATATATTTTTGCTTGCTTTCGTAGAACATGTAACATTCTATTGCTAGGAATGGTTTTATGTTATTTCTTCCATGGTTTTAAAGTTGTATAAATAGAAGGCCAACTTTGAAAAAGATTTCTTACTCATTTCCTCCTCTGACTATTCGACTCGTCAGTAAAGTTACAATTTTAAAATTAGTTTTGTACTAGTATAGTTAAGTTGGTGGTTCCAGCACCCAGCCATGGACCAATGCAGCGAATTTCCTCATCCAAAGATGGAACCAAGGAGAAGACAACTCCAGGTATGGTGTATTTTTCTGTTTGCTTTATTTGTGCTTCTGTTTTAGAAGGTATACGCTTATTTTTGGTTGAATCCGCAATAAATTGCAAATCGTACGTTACTAAATGCACGCTCACAACACGAACGATTATGTACCTTATTCTTTTAGCTTGTGTTAGAGCACTTTCTACTGTTTACTTTTCTATATAAATTTATGTTAACGTCAACAACTTTCTATTTAAAATTTTAATGTAACTTTCTTAAATATTATGAGGTGCGCTTTGTAAAGCAGATATTATTGTATTGTTTCTTGATTTCTTGTACATATTTGGGGTTGGAACATGTTGTAAGTAAGCTTGTATTTAGATAATAAGATTTTATTCTTGATATTTTAAAATGTTTAAGTTTATACTGTATTATATGTAAATTGACTCTTTGTGTACATCACTTTGTAACGAACGATTGCTTAAATATGTGTTTTCGACGTTTGTAAATATATTCTTTTGGGACTGTATGTTTTTCTACATGTTGGTAATATTGTTTTTTTTTATTGAAGTTTCCAATTTTTTTCTTTCTAGATCACTCACCCCACTTTACGAAGTATTTGAGCTAGCCCGAATTTTAATGCTTTTGGACTTCGATTCTACCATTCTGTCTCTGTTTTTGTTGCGTTATTCGGTGTAGGCGATTTCTACTTACTTTGCTACTTTCTTTCTTGTCTGTACATAATACCGTAAAATACTGTATACTGGGTTTCCACAAAAGAACTCCGAGGTTTTGAGGTTAAATATTTGTATTAATTCAAAATCTTAGTGTAGTATGTTATACATGAATGTAAAAGTAATATTACCAAGACTTTTTTACATTTGAGTAAATTTCAATGTGGGTCCCATTAGGGGCACCTCACACATCGAAACAAAATTTTATCTTTTGCTAGGTACTGGCCAGCATGTCTGGGGTGACTGTTGCTACTCAAGCGAGTATCCGTTGGTCGAGATGGGTTAGATCTCGAATTTTCTCTGAATACAAGAAGTTCTTCACATGTCTCCAGAAGAAAAAGTCCGAGGGAGTCAAATTTAGCATTCTTGGAGGCCAAGAAATAAGCCCTTCCCTTCCAATCCACCTGTTGCCGAATCGAGTATTGAGTGCTTCTTGTACACGCAAACTAAAGTGAGGCGCTGCATCATCGTGCTCAAAATGGAGAAAACCCTTCTCTCTCTCAATATCATGCAATTGAAGAAAAACATTCTTCTAACATGTTACAATAGGCATCACCAGTTATTGTCTTTTCAACAAAAATAAAGGGATCTATAACTCTGTCATGCATAAGGCCGCACCAAACATTAACGACGATACTCAGTGAATTATGAGACGGCTGTGAACTCCATATTCTGCAATTGTGTCGATTCACGGTACCGTTTATATGAAAAGTTGCCTCATCGGTAAAAATTATATTTTTTAAAAAATATTTTGCGTATTAATAAAAAATTGCAATCTCTTGTCCTTATCTATTGGTTTAATTTTATGCAAAGGTTGTGACTTTTAAGCAGTTAAACGAAGCTTTTTGTGAACTACCTTATGAACAGTTGATTTTGGTATCCCCCACTCGAGACTGCATCATGTCAAGGATTTTTTAGGGTTTCGTAGGCACGATGTTCAGATTCTGTCAACACTCTCTTATGGCACACGTGGCCTACTAGGCGACTTTTGTTTGCACACTTCAAGTTTCTTTAAACACACTTAGCCAGTGCCGAATTGATTGATACATAGGCGCATCACCACCTTTTTGTCGTGGCGTCGCCATTGCACTGCACTAGCTGAGAACGTACTGCACTTACTGAGAACTAAAGTTGGCCGCTTGGCCACATGACCACCTGGCTACATGACCACTTGGTCACATGAGCACTTAAAAGATGTACATAAAAAATTTACTAACTTTTACTATTTCTTTATGGGTATTTACACATCTCTTTTAACATTAACGCCAAAAGGGCGTATGTTTTGTTGGTCGAATTATTCTTTATTTTTTTTCTAATTAGAAAGGTAGTTATGGATAGTAGAGCAGATGAGCAGCTGTGGTGAGTATCCCTGAAAAAGCAGTGAGCAGAGCTAGCTGTGTGGTGTCATTTTTGAGAGCATCTTCAAAGGGTACTCAACTAAAACATCTCATAATCCAAAGCTTGGACTCAAAATTTATTTAGGTGTTAATTAGTGGAGTTTTATACAGAAAATTCTATAGCATTAATTAATCGATCCAATTTGTGGGCTCGATTCTAACTTTAAATCCACGGCAATTTTATGACGCCCAGCATTGGAGCTTGAAAATAGGGCAACTTCACAGTAATTTTATGGGGCTCGAGTAGTTAGAGCCTAGTCTTTACAGTAATTTTATGGCAGCCCAAGTTGTGGGGCTCGAAAGGAGAGCTCACAATAATTTTATGACGACCCAAGCGAGGGGCTCGAAGGAGAGTTCACAGTAATATATTGCTAAGCTATTTATCTTTTTCCGGTATTCTCGTTCCACGTTGATATGTCATATATCTTTATTGCTATGTTCGTACTCGGCTTTCTACTCTGCGTCTCTAAATCCTATACCTCTTTTTATATATCTGCCTCGACTAGCTTAATTTAATCAACACAGAGTGCCCAACGGCACGACAATAAAGACTGCTTAACCGCGTTTTTCTTTAGCTCCTATCTGTTAAAATAATGTAAGTGAAGCAATTCAAAATTCGTATAATAATCGAGAATATTTACACTTTGTATTTTGATAACTTATTAATTTGGTTTTTATATTCAAAAATTAGCCCCTGAATAAAATATTAATATTTATCTGATTCCACCAAAATCATACTCCCTGAAAGCCAGCAAAAATACCACTATAATTTACTTTGAAGCCCTTTTAAACGTTCAAATGATCTTCTATCTATTTTTATAAATACTCAAAAGATTTTTGATGACCCTTACAAATACTTTGATATAAATAATAAAAAAATGTTAAAAATTGAAAGTACAGTTTTATACTAAGAAACGTATATAAATCTCTGACCTGCGTTTTCCCTGCTTATTTCCTGGAACTGCCTCTGTATGTGGATGGTCAGCACCCCTGGATTGTTTCCAATTTAATTGTCTGTTACAGCTTCTTCCAGTTAATTCTTAGCGTAGTTTCCTCAACTTGTTGACCGGAATAATTAATTAATTTTTTTTGAATTCTCCCTTCTGATTATATCCAGATTTTTGACTAGTTCAATTTTAATTCTTATTTTTATAAATACTTGGAATTTTTGATAAAACTGGTTGCGTTGAAAATATTATTTTTGCTTGTTTCTATTCAATTCTAGACTTGTATATTTAATTTAAAACGTATTATACGACGTACACGTATTATTTTTGCTAAATATGATCTGGTTACTACGTACCTGGACGTAGCCGAAAGAAAAGCAAACACAAGGCTAACTACCAACCGCTGAGAGTGGGGGATTCGCCTACATACAAAAAAAAACCAAAAAAAAGTACATCGCCCACGATTATCTATTAACAAATAAAAAAAAATTAAATACATAATTCGGTACAAACAAGAGAACGTAATAAAATTTCAACGCTAACAATTATATTATACGGACAAATTGGATAGTGGATCCACGAAGTGCGCATTTCGCGGGTAACATGTCATAAAACTCAGTAAAAAAGGAAAATTAATGCTTAAAATTTTTCAATCGCAATTATTTAAATTTAGGTATTAAATGTAACTCTACTCCCCAGAAAGTATGTTAAATTTTGAAATATTAAATGTAAATTTAACTCCCTAGCAGTATGTTAAATTCTGAAGTATTAAAGGTAAATTTAGGTTTTCCGTCTAGTTCAGGTGTTAAACTGAAGCATTAAATACAGCCCACGTGGTAACAAGAATTAACGACGTATATCCAGAAGCACCAGCGCAACCAGCTGTTTAACAAGTATGGTGGACTGGTTTTACACCATGCACCGTTGATAAATAAAAATCCTTGAGATGCATAACAGAACACAAGGTGCATACCTCTCTGCGTCAGGATACTTAACTTGCCAACCCTTAAAGGGGGTGGGGGAGTCAGCATAACAACGTGGCTACCATCGTAACTACAGCAACTGGTCCACGGCAACGAACAGGTGGGCTACGCCCAGAAAGAACGCCTTTGGCCTCCAGCAAAAGAAAGCTAAAAATAGAATCTGGTTAGATTGGGTAAGCGCGGGAACACTCACCAATACACGCAAGACATCTTTAATTGGCAGAACAACAATAAACGTGCATTGCTTTTAAAGTGATAGAACGAGTAATGTAGAACATTTTTCGTCGCACGGGCTGCAGAATCAAATTCAGAATGAATTTAAGTGACACCAATTCGAAATCCAAACATTGTTACGTTTTCTTTGTGGCATCACGTTGGGCGCCAAAAATAGATGTTTCGTAATTCGTGGCAGTCCCTGTTCGGGCGCTAAATTTATGCTACGTTGGCTCGTAGCCGTGCGTAACAAAAAGAAAATCAGAGAAAAAAAAAGACCGGGCTCAATCGGAGAGTAGGGGGGGTTGTAGAAAGAAGACCAACCTACCATGTACGCGGCCGTAAGGAGTTAGTGATAATACCTGCAATAAAAAAAATTAGTTAAGCAAACCTGAAAAAAAAGAATAAGCATAGCAGCAATGAAACGTCTAAGTTATTCAGTACTTTGTAGAATGTAAATAAAAGAGACTGTTTAGATAAACTATATAATATAACAACGGTAAAAGCAATACAGAAAAATGTTTAGTACAAAGTGAGGTAATATTGGGGAGTAGCAGAAACGTTTCCTCACACACCAATTAAACATAAATCAGACAAAATGTTAAAAATATAAATAGGTAAGACACAATTGATATGAGTAATTCAGTAAATAAATAGGTAAGACACAATTGATATGAGTAATTCAGTAAATAAATAGGTAAGACACAATTGATATGAGTAACTCAGTAAATAAATAGGTAAGACACAATTGGCATGAGTAATTTAGTAGTATTGATTTTTCTTTCCTCTCTTTTTTCTTTTTTATGTTTTAAAATAGCATGCAAGTCTATTGTAAAAGGTATCAGAACGACAAAGATATGGTAAAGCAACGGATAGATATTTAAAGTAATAACCAGTAGGAAATAGTTCAACTTACAAAAGTCCTTCAGCAACGCTTCCTTGCAACTGAAGTGTGGGATTCAACGATGTCCTGCACTAACGAAGCACTTCACCCTTGACACGTGAGGGTGTTGATGAAACTTATCACACGTTACACTAATCACACCTACATATTTCACTGGTGTTAGCCGCAGACATTATCACGCGTCGGAACTATGTAGCCTTGATAAATTTCTTGGTAATCCTATTTCCTAAGACAACAATTTTGAAATATCCTGAAGCCCTAGTTTAATTTCAACTGGGACCAAAGGTATATTATTTTCATAAACATCCCAAAAAGCAGTGAGAAATTTCAACCAATACCTTTGTAAGCCGGTAATCTGTTATATTTCACCAATAACGCAATTTGCGCAAGCAATGATCTATTTTAGATTCTTTGTTGTTAGAAAATTCAGAAACTACAGTATCACTGTATTTAAATAATCCAAAGTATGCGCTACTCTGAAAAGAAAAGGACCGCGAAACTAGATCGCACACACAGTTTTAATATCAAAAGACAAAACAACTAAAAAGAACCATAATGGGTAAAGCACGTGTATCACTTAAGTACGTCCGTCAAAAGGTTCCGTAAAACACTTTTGTACAGTTAATATACAATTTTTATTTCACAAGAAAACAACTAAAAAATCGTGCCGTGCTCGTACATGAACAATACGAAAATTAAATCCCGCATTAATTCTCACTATTGTCAAAGCAAAGAAGAAAAGTATTTTTAACGTACTTAGTATATATCGGAACAAAGAACAAAACACGACTCCTCGTCTGTTTATTCAACTCGTTCTATTACAACTGCTTATCGTATCTTATCTAGACTTGTTAATAACATCAGGAACATCCAAAACGTGGATGCCGCACTCATATATAATAATTAATTACAGCGGTTTAGCATTTCCGATAAGTTGGAAAGCAATTTACGAATAATCCACATAAGGAACGAAATTTATATTTACGGCAAGACAAGAACGATGCAATCTATTCATTATAAGCGGTTTATAATTTTCAATTTATCTATCTTTAAATTACTACACACGAGTTAATAAATATCAAATACAGAAACAGCAATTTGCAGAAATGCATTTATAAATTGGGAAACAGCGTAAAAGTTTAAAACTACAAAAATTGCACGTTACAACATCGGTGTTATCGAAACGCGATTCAAACTGGAAAATACGGTTTTACTGGAGAATAGTAGGATATATTCCTTCGACAAATCTTTAGGTGGGAAACCCACTAGAACAAAATTATACGTTATCAAAAGGTATACCGCGCTCACGGATATCTAAACAGGATATTGACTTATTTAATTATAGCATAATAAACTATACGTTTCAAAGCAAATAGATTTATATTGAGAAATTATTCAAAAGCGTATTTATTACAGAAAAATAAAATATACAGGATGTAAACTATTTAATTGTAGCTTAAACTTGTTGTTTTTAAAGCAAAAGGGATTTGAGTTGAAAATTATTGGACCGCGTATTGATTATTAACCGGTAAAAATGTACGGGATGTTCAAAATAAACGTAACATGGTTATTAAAGAATGAACTTCCCTTTTATGAATTAAATTAGTTATGATTTATATACAGTGTGCTCGCTATTGACTTTATGTAAAATTGTCGATTTACTCCCATTTAATGATGGAATTGTTTTGTTTTCTAAACGTTAATAATGTTTACATGTATCTTATGACCCCTATGGCTTAATATACCCTTAAATTACCTTCTTATCATAGCAGTATATATAATTAATAATGGTATTAGCTAGACGACAGCGAATATCCTGTGCGTTCCTACTTTTTAACTACACTATACAATGAAGCACACATTCGCACACGATATGCTATAGAAAGATTAGTTGGTGTGTGGAAAGGGATGTTTTCTGTTCTTGCACATTCCTTGCGCTTAAACTTAAACACTGCAATGACAGTCATCGTAGCAGCAGGTGTTTTGTATAATTTTGCCAAGATACATAATGGATCGGAAACTCCTTTGGGCGAAGGCATTGGCGCGGATGAATTGGAACAATTAATTCAAAGAGGACAAATATGAGCACAACCAAATGACCAAGTTCGTAGTAATGAGGATATAAGAAATCAATATATTAAGAATTATTTTAATTTGTAATAATATGTTGTTAAAACCTAAATAGCAAGGGAATTAAGAAATCTGCGGAAAACAAAAAAAATAGAACTAATGAAAGTACGCTATACTTAACGCTGTAAAGCAATTTATTCATATTTATTCATAGTTCATTATGCTGGTTTTGAGGGAAAAATGGAAAACTCTCGGGTGTCAAGTTATAAATGCGCAATTTAATTTAATTTATTTTGGAAATTTCGGTCATACAAGTCTTAATTAAGTTTGAAACTCAAACACAAAATGCTGTTTTTCAACTTTTATTTGGTAAAACTATTTTTAAAGTTAGCAAGAAGTTTTTGAACCAATACCTACATGGGAATTCTTATGAATACATTTTGCCGCAAACATAAGTTTAGCTTTACTAAACTAATATGATGTATTTTTAACCGTTTTAACCGTTTGACTGATGAGTTAGGAAACAGTTTATTGACCACATAAATAGCTGATTATAAGTTATCATTTTTTGTTGAACCTCTGAAATGCTTGACGATAATGCTTTATTGCTATTAGTGGCACTTTGATAGCAGCAAATTCCGAATACAACGCAAAAGTAATTTACAGTGAACTGCATTTATTTATAGAAATACGTTGAACGTATCCGTTTCGACCGTGTTATGTTACAGTGTTACCAGTTTTTTTTACTATTAGACCTGTTTATTTAACAAGCATTGAATATTCTTAAAAATTGTAATAACTGTAGAATATCCTTCGTTCCAGCTTTTATACAATCACCTTCTGCATACTTTACACTACGTTTGATTTTCCAATGCTCCACCCGAAGTTACTGCATTGGCCTGGAAGCGAGTTTCTTGTTACCTGGACAATTTTGAATTTTTCCGAACCCTGGCTGTTCCAAGCAAGATAGGAATTGCGTGACAACGTTTACAAGCGGGACCTCCATTTTACCTCTCATCCGAACGAGGGTGTATTTTTGTGACAAATGCTCGCCTAACATTTTTGACCGTATCGGGATTCAAACCCGTGACATTGAGCATAGTAGTCACACGTCACACGTATACCAACTACGCACCGGAGCAGTCCTGCATACTATACAGAAAACGTAAGTAAGGGCCACGACACTTGCGGTCACGTCCTCAATGCTCCACCCGAAAGTACTACATTGGTATAAACGCGAAAATTAACGTGTTTCAAATAAATTTGACTTCAAAATTAATTAATCTTGAATAAAATGCATAAACTAAAGCTAAGGTTGGGGTTGAAATAATGCTATTCCTAACGGTGATATTGGAGTGTGTCAGGTCAATAAAACACCAGCAAAAAATAGAAGGAGAGGGATCCGTAATACCGGATAGAAGACACAAGTTTTGCTGACCAGTGCGACCTGAAGGGTCAGAACTATTTAAATATAGATAACTAATATTTACCAATAGATTCGAATTTCTAAGCATACACCAAATTTATGAATAGCAAATCCAGCTATTTTTTTCTAGTTTATAAATTTACAACATCGTCCTTCCCAGTCTAAGTGTTTCATTCTAACTTCAGCCTAAATCCATCCCTATCGTTCCTTATCGTTCCCTAACTACCCTTTCCTTTCTATAGATACTACGACCAGAAATAGGCGGTAAAACTTCAAACAAAACAAATCAAGCCACAAAACAATAAAATATATAAACGTACTTTACAGGTATAAAATATTACTATATAAATATTACAAATAAGCTTAAGCGTTTAACAGTGCAAAAAATATCAGAAAGCATCACACAAATTGTCAGGTACACTCGCATAAGCATATGGCGGCTAGCGACATCACACTAAAAACGTGTTCGTTTAAGATTACTGCAAAATATATCAATTAATACAAATCAATGTTTACACGAGTACAACCGCCACAATATTTGTAAGTATCTTGAATGTAAAATTCTACACAATCCGAAGATCTAGTCGTATGCCTACATTCGTTTATTTCTTACTGCTAAAGGGAAGTGGGTATGCACCGTTATAGTCCTGGCGGTGTTATGGTTCAATTTTTGCGTAACGCATTTCCCGTTTTTTAGATATACTTCGTTCCCAAATGCGACGCCTATGGTTTATTTCGTTATTGTAATTTATCAACTTTCGGTCATAAATTCAAATTTTAATTCTTGTATGTTGATAGCGTATAAAACTAGTTCTTATCACTTCAATACGGATCGTGATTATTTATTCTTTCTTGAGATTTGATCCTTGATGCTTGGTAACGTGCCTCTTATTGTAAACTAATTTGTAGTTCCTTATTATTTTAATGGGGGAATTGATGATCCGTTGTTTTAGAGCGAATTATTAGTGGAAATTTTATATTTGCTCTACTCTTTTGAGAATTTTATTGAAGTTCAAGGTAAGGTTATTTATAATTATTATATATGTAAACTTCATACAGTTATCTTTGTAGGACACATATTTGAAACCTCGTTTATTACATCGAGTTTCGTTGTTATGGTTTAAGCCCGTTTCGCAAAGGAACCGCAAAACGGTAAGGTAAATAGTGGGTGTGTTCACATTTTATTATAACATTTTATAGTTGCAGTTTTGCAGTTTTGCGGTTTTGTAGTTTTGCAATCTTGCGGTGTGATACTGCTGTGTGTTGAAGATACTGTTAGTATTATATTTGTAATTAATTAACTTGAATAATGTGCTGGCGCGTCTTATTAATTTTAGTGGACTGTATTGCGAAAGTATAACAAAACGCGAGTTTTAAATACGAAAATTGTATGCATGTAAAAACAAACAGGATGCATTAATTCACTCACCAATATTGTCCTTGGTGTGTGGTCCTCTTCAATGTCGCTGCAATGCCCCCGGGGGAGTCAGTTGAATGCACTGTTACAAGCACTATACTTTATTGTTTGTATAGGTTGTCCCGCACAACCGTTCCGATACTAGGTCGAATGAAGAGTCTTCGATAAACGTAACAAAACCACTTTCGTACGCGTTTCACTATAAGAGGCGCAAGCGCACTGCACAACTTTATTCCACTATAGTATGAGTTTAATTAATACGAAACAATATTCAAGGTGCTTGTTTTTCAGTCTGGTACATTATGTACGCATTTTATTGAAACAGAACTCAAGCGTACCTGCAGTATACGACATCCGCGCTCAGGACCTGTTCTGGTAAGCTTTTTCCATATTATATTTTGATTGTACGTGGCGCTAATTTGGTACCTACCCTGGCATTTCCACTTGCAAGATAATATTGAGCCATCTCACATTACAACTGATATTGTAATTTATTTTAATATCATTTCGGTAATAGTTTGTGCGTCGGAATTAATTTAACCAACGAATTATTGTACACAGTCATTTGCTAGACGTTTTTATCTGCATAATCGTGCGCACAAACGTTGGTACCACCGCGAACAGCGTTCGACTGATTTTAAATTTATACAAAATGAACATAATGAAAATATACTGCAGCTATTTAATTTTTTATAAGTGTAAATTCCATTTCAAATGGACCTGCACCTTGCCAAACTTCTAGATTACTAGAACAGGTGAAATGGTTGCGTGTTCTAATGAGCTAAAGAGCCAAACTACAGGTCCAACCAAAGTAGTGGGGTCGTTAGTGAGGAACCAGACTAAAACAGGTCCCCGAAAGAGGGCAGCGGCTCTTTTGGTACTTAGATTGGCAGAGACCATAGGGGTCGGTATGGCACTCTAAGACACGCTACCGCGATATAGAAGGCAGCGGGAAACCACCACATTACCTCCCGAGTACATAGCGTACCTAAATTATAATGAAGTGATGGCATTCTCTGGGGTAAAAGATTCCGGAGTTAAAATAGTCCCCCATTCGTATCTCTGGGAGGAGACTACTTCGGAGGCTGCGATCAGAAAGTTAAAAATAAGAGTCGGAAACATTCTGCGAGACGGAGCGTGGAATGTTAGAAGTATGAAGCAAGTAGGTAAGCTAGAGAACGTAAAAATCAAAATGAATAGGTTATCACTAGACATAGTAGGCATCAACGAAGTTCGGTGGCCAGAGGCGGGGGATTTTTTGGAGTGGAGACTTCAGGGTAATTCATACAGGAGCAGAGGAAGGAAATTTGGGTGTGGGGATAGTTATGCGAAAAAAGATAGGATACTGTGTAGAAAATTACTTACAAAAGAACCAAAGAGTACTCATGGTTAGATTAGAATCTAAACTGGTAAACACAGTAATAATACAAGTATACATCTCTAGCTACAGTGACAAAGAGGTAGAAGCGATCTATAAAGATATCGAAGACATATTAAGATACGTAAAAAACATGAAAATTTAATAATTACGGGGGATTTTAATGCCGTTGTAGGTGAGGGTAGGGAAGTAGCAGTAGTAGGTTTATTTGGTTTAGGCACGAGAAACGACAGGGGAAATAGGCTGGTAGAATTCTACGACAAGAACAATTTAATCATCACAAACACATTATTTCAACATTATGCTAGAAGATGATATACGTGAAGATGCCAGGAGATATAAAACAATATCAAATAGATTACATTCTTGTTAGACAACGGTTTAGGAATCAAGTAAAAGACTGTAGAAGCTACTCAGAAGCAGATATAGATACTGACCACATCAAGGCCGCACTTAAATTTAAAAATTTGAAAAAAAGAAACTGAAAAAGACACTTGGACTTTGAGAAACTAAAAGATAAAGATATTCAAGAAAGATTCCTTGTACCCATTATAATTTCCTAAACTACACCATCTACAACTTGCTTGCGCTTTATAAATCTTGGGTTTACTTCATTCTTCTTCTTGGCTAGCACCGCTGTTTTTCTACACCTTTACCCAAGCAATACATCTCTGCCAGGAATGATACCTCTTATCACTCATGATGGCTAGAAAACCCTCACCACCTTCAATAAAAAAAAAACGTTTTTTCGAACTACATGCCACGACGAGAATAATACTTTCCCTATCGGACCAGCGCATCGAGCATCCCGCCCACGGCTGCGCGGACTGACAATGACGTCGGCAAATACTGTTTCGCCTAAACTCCGGCAACCCACATAGCATAGATCAAATTCCGGGTTTACCTATAACTAAAACGTTACAGCCTATTAATAAATAATTTTGCCTGGCATGAGGAACGTAATTCGAGCATAGTGTACGAAAATCAATATAAATTGTTGGTTATTTTGTAAAAAGAAAAACCCGTTACCGGTTTCACTGTTCTTGCAGATCATCAGATGGACGCATATTTTTGCAAAATAACCAACTAACTTCTGGATTATACACAAATCAAGGTGTATTTATAATACAAAATGTTTCTAATGCGGTCATTTGCTTATTTCCATAAGATAGCCTAGTTTTTTTCGTTTTTGTAATTCCAAAAAGACCTATGTGAACCAGGCTTGAGTTCGCAATGTGAAAGGTAATGGGATTTTAACTATGTTGTTGACAACAACCTGTTCAACCTCGTTTCGCTTGTCGCTACTGTCTACATTGTAGTCTGTAAATATCACCACGCTAAAATCATCTACACGGATTATTAACCAAAGCCGTTCTTTTATATACACCTAAAAACAGATTACCCACAACATGCTTTTTGTTCACCGGTTTACGAGTAATTCATTTACTTCTTTCGTCAACTTTCTCGCTCTCATCATCATGTGTCCCACTTTCTGTGCCTTTTAGAGGTTTGTTATTGTATTACGGTCAGTCATATCGAACTTACATTAGATCACGTGAAAAATTCGTGATTCCCTGTAGTTTGCTTAATTATTTACACGTGATTATTGTTATATCATGTTTTCAGCAGTGTGTAAGTTGAAACTATTTTAAATGACATTAACTCTGTAATATTATCGTCCTTGAACTCCACTTAGGTCATCGGCTGTATCTAGGTGATTTAATTATACTGTACAAAGCTACTTTTACCTTCTCTGTCTACTAATTATGGCTACATTTGTTTTGCTGTAACTTTAAATTTAACCATTTCTGTAGAACGGTTAAAAAAAACTTTGCTGAATATGAGATAATTGATTATATGAACATATGCTTGCTTAACTTTTAAGTATTCTAAAACCTCCCTTACAAAAACCTGATTGCGTTGTAAAAATTTTCTGCTACAATTGGTTTGTTTACCCAAACTATCTACGGTAATTACACATACCTACGTCTTTATATTCGGATTTGTAGTGCGTAATATTAAAATCTGTTTTCCATTGGCGGTTTTTAAAAGATCATCGACCTAGGTTACGTTGAACCGTGTATTGTAAAAGAAATAACTATGGTTTTTGGTTTGTCTAAATACACTGTATAGAAGCGAAAAATGTTGATGTGCCATGCTTAATTAACATTACTTATTCGCAAAATCTAAATACACAAGGTACATTTGCATTTATTCTGCTCGTTTAAAAAAATTATTTCTTTTCCATCTGGTTTATATCTAAAACGACGTGAACGCGATACAAATACAATCTGGATGTACTGGGTATTTACCCTTCTTCATGTTCCGTTTTACTTTATGGACAAGCACTACATTAAATCTCCAAAATCCAAATTTACAACCAACTGTTGATTTTTAATATTTTTCTCTTTAGTGTGCTATCAGACTTAAGCAGTACGAGATATACAGCCTTACTTTTTCAAATTCAAATAGGGAGAAAAACGCATCAATATTCAGACAGCAGGAAGTAAATTTGATATTTTGTAGCGATAAGAGTTAATTAAATTACTTCCAGTTGTGTTATCACATAGACAAGATATCAAAATGACGAACGGGCTGTCAAACGCATTACTGCAAATTTCCATTTCTATACCTTTGTTAGCTTGAACTGAACACACATTTCATGTCAACCACTTAAACAAATGGTTATGTAGGTGTGTCCAATATTGTACTTGGGTGATACAGTATCTGTCCACTTTCACAATATACTGTTTACCGATCTGTCACTGAAACGCACTATCTTGTAGAATTCAAACACTTGTGAAGTTCCTTAGTTAACAATTCAGGGTTTGCCTAAATTGCGGTACGCGAAATCACAATCATGAGTTTTAACAATGGACTTAAGGGTTTAGAGAACTATATTAAGCTTGATAATGAAAACCGCTCCATACAGTAAGTGTATTATCCGAACCTAATGCACTCTATTGAATTTGTTTGATAATTTATTACAGTTGAATGCGTTTTGAGGTTTATGAAGTTCGAAAGAGCATATATAGAAGGTTGTAGAGTAAAATGAAGCGCTACCAAATACTAGCGTGAATGAGAATCATGTGGCTTTTCTACAGTCAATTTTAAACGAATTTGATACGTACTAGACTGAGTTCAGAGTTAGGTAAAACCTAAGAAAACTGAAAAAATTATTCCAAAATGTGAAATGCTGTGTACCTGCATACCATCATGGCGTCCACAAGAACACTAAGTGGTGGATCTTATCAAGTTTCTTAAAAAATTTTATTCGAAACAAAAAGACATTTCAGAATAACGCGACACTGATTGGTTGTGTGATTTAGTTTTTCTAATGGAAGTTACCGGTGTCCATGAAATTACGGGGTGAGAGTGTTACTTTCAGGTGAAGATAAGATAATTGGGGGGAAGACGTCAAAATTACGAAGATGCCTAAGCACACTAATTCAGAATTTACTCGAAAGATGCTCGCAAAATTTAGTACGTATGTCGGCAGCGCCGTGCGGTGCTATGATGCAAATAAGCGACCGCATCAGGCGGCATCTTCAGGGGGGGGCGGCAAAATCACTGGACCATATTTAACAACAAATTGAAATGCAGCGAGTTCATTCAAATGTATATTACTCATCTGTGCTTATTGTTGGTATCATTTTCAAAGGCGAGCGTTTGGCGCCGTTAGATTTTTTTTCTGAGGGCGCAAAGTGTTTGTGATATAACACGCGCAACACCACGGCCACATTTAATAATAGCTTGGCGGTAGGCGGCATGAATCACAAAAGACAATTGCACGTGTTAGGTTTTTTACTTATTCTTTGAGATGGCGATATTTGATTTTCATGTTAGTTGGTCTCTAACAACAGACTCTTCAACAAGTGTCAGTACGTGTTGTGATGCGTTGTTAAATGTCTATGTTTTAAAAAGCCTATAAAGGTAAAAGAATTGAAATATAACTTTCTAAGTGCATAATTCCTATCGATTTTTACATCAAGTTTAAGTTTAATTTATGATACTCTTATAAGGTACATAGTAGGTAATTGATATTCTTATAACAACATGGATCAGAAAAAAAAAAGATTGTCTGGTAGCCAATATAAAAAGAAACGCTTAAAAAAAAGACGAAGGAAGAAAGCTAAGCCATGTCATGAAAGAATTCTTGGTTCCTAAGCCTCAATCAGAAGCGTTTACATCCACACCTACAGCAACCTCTTTGGATGCGGTGGACTCATCAGGGCTGTCTGAATCACCTCTTAAAGAAGTTGTTAAAGAAAACCAAGAAATTATACCCCCAGAAGATTATCAACAGCAGGGTAGTAATAGCAGAGAGTTCCAGCAAATAGACAAGATCTCTGACGATCCTGCACTATGGAATATTTTCTGTATGTCATTCAAAACTCGTCACATACTGGTTGAGAGAGGTCGACATCAAGTTAAAAAACTGGAATTTCCTATCAACACAGGAAGGTGCAAATTTTCACGCTCTCATTTATGCTAAGTATTAAGCAATGGTGAAATTGTTGAAAGGAATTGGTTGATTTACTCTGTTACAACTGATATCATCTTTTGCTTTTGCTGCATATTGTTTAATAATTCGGCTTCCCATGATTGGTCTAAAAAAGGTTATTCTGACTGGAGAAATCTTGACTATTGGTTTCACAATGCTAATTGTTTCGAGGAACAAGTGAACATTTGTTTCAACCTAATAACGGAAATTTTCTAAATCTGTTTGAATTGCTTGCCGAGTTTGATCCAGTTATGAAGAACATGTCAAAAAAACTCAACGAGAGTCTGATAAACGGTCTGTGACTTATCTAAGCAATAATATACAAGAAGAACTTATAAATTTAATGCGAAATGAAATTATACGTAAAATTGTAGAAATAACAAAAAAGTTAAATATTTTTCCATAATTGCTGATTATGCCTCAGATATAAGTCATATTGAACAGCTCTCATTAACAATAAGAGTTATCATATGCAACCCAATTGAAAAAGTACGAAATTGACGAATTCTTTATTGGTTTCTTTGAAGCAACTAATTCAACAGGAGAGAGTTTAACAGAACTTATTTTATCTTTTTTGAAAAAATCGATTTTGAATTGCCTTAGAGGGCAAGGCTATGACAATAGAGCTAATATGAAAGGAGTCAGAAAGGTTGTACAAAACAGAATACTTGAAAAGTGTTCGCGGGCGTTCTATGTTCCTTGTGCATGTCACTCTTTATACCTAGTTGTGAATGATGCAGCATCTTCTTCTACAGAAACTATATAATTTCTATTTTGATTCTATAAAGCGCTGGAAGATGTTGAAAAATATGTTTCACATTTAACTCTCAAACCACTGAGTGCTACTAGGTGGGCAATCAGAATAGATGCACTAAAACCTTTGAGGTATCAACTTTGTGAAACTATGTGATGCATTATTCGAAATAATGGAAGACGTCACTCGAGATGCAGAAACTAGAGTTAAAGCAAAAGTATAAAAAAATATAAGTTTATATGCGGTGTAATTCTTTGGTATGACATTTTGTTTGAAATTAATTCAGTCTCGAAGCTATTGCAGTCTCTAACTATGAATATATCGGTTTGTACAAGGATGTTAGCGCACACAATAGAAAAACTGAAAAATTAAAGGCAACTCAGATTTGAACAGATGAGAATTACTGCTAATGAAATTGTTGAGAATCTTGAGTGTAGCACTGATTTTCCGACGGAAAGTGAAGTTAGAGCTAAATAGAAAAAGCGTCAATTTGACGAAGAAGCTACGGATGAACCTTTAACGAAGGAAGATAAATTTAGGATAAACTTTTTCAATTATATTTCGGATATAACACTTAATTCCTTAAATGAACGATTTTTCCTTTTGGAAACCCCCAGAAAAAATTTTCAGTTTTTATACGACATCTTCCAACTCAGGGATGAAACTGATGAAATACTTGAAAATCATTGCACTAGCCTGCAGACGACAATGAGTGCGATGTAAATGGGAATGATTTTTAGGAGGAATTAAGTGATGTATCTCGCATATTACGACACTCAATGAAACCACTCGAAGTCATTAATGATTTGTACCAAAATAATTTAAACACATTGTCTCCCACTATCTGTATAGCGCTAAGAAATCTATAAACACTTCCTGTCTCTGTAACAAGTGGAGAAAGAAGTTTTTCCAAATTAAGATTAATAAATTTTTTTTTTTGTAATTCAATAAGTCGGTAAAAGCTTACAAATCTGGCATTAATTTCTATTGAATGTACATTAGCTGCTTCTTTTGACAGTACATCCCTTAATCAGAAATTTGCAAAATGTTAAGTTCGAAAAGTGAAATTATAGTCTACCTATGTTCATGTTCAAGTTTATACGAGTTTATATTTATTTATAGAAAATTGTTACATTTGAAAATATATCATAAAAATATATTATTTCCACATTTTTCCGTAGTGTTTTTTAATCACAAATATGGGGGCGGCATTTTGAAAGCTTGCATCATACTGACAAAATACACCGCACGGCACTGTATGTCGGTAAAGTAAGTCTCTTAAAATTTGTTGTGACAACTAACCAAAAAGATATACCGTGTTGATGTTAGCACGTGCTGTGAAAGTTTTTTGACCGTCCCACATTTTATTCGAAAATCTAAGACGGACATCTTTATCAACTGAGGCGAATTTTATGCTGGAAAAAGATAGATTTCTTGTTTATTCCGACTTTTGCAGCAATAATTGGCGCTAAATTCAATTTACGTAAGGAGTTTGGCATCTTCCCCAACACATTGGGGTTAACTGCATTAATTGTATTGGGGTAAGATGCCAGCTTGGAAGTTACTTATGTATTTCATGTTTATGTATTTATTACAGCGAGCAATGCGTACTTATGTGAGAAAGACATGCAGAAGGCAGTAAACACTAAACAATCTTCGAGCTGTTACACCAACGTTGCGGGATGAAACCAGAAGTGCCAATTCCAATGCAAGAGAATTTGGAATTTCTTTGAGAACTCTTGTTAGGCGAGTTAAGAAGAATCGCTTAGGGAGTTTAGGGTGTTATGGCTGTCTTGGAAATGAAAACGAAGAAAAACTAGTGAGTTATTTTCAGAAATTAGGAAAAGCTAGCTATTCTCCAACCTGCTGCGATATTAGACATCTAGTTTATGCATTTGCCGAAAGAAGCAAATAAAACACAGGTTTAATAAAGAAAAACAGCTAGCAGGATA
The DNA here is from genome assembly GCA_036346225.1 of Platerodrilus igneus. Taxonomy (NCBI): domain Eukaryota; kingdom Metazoa; phylum Arthropoda; class Insecta; order Coleoptera; family Lycidae; genus Platerodrilus; species Platerodrilus igneus. Next base: position 15,479,255 of record JARFIW010001081.1, on the reverse strand, counting down.
TGACTGGTTTAAGCAGTTTATAAAAAGACATCCCAATTTGCGAATGTTTGATGCTCAAAGTCGATCACTGGGAATGTGGCATGGTGAAGTGGATCCATATTTTACGCTACTTCTAGACACATTAGAAACACATGATTTGATGGACAAGCCCAGGAAAATTTTCAATATGGACGAAACTGGATTGCAATTGTGTAACAAATCCGAAAAAGTGATCGCTTCGAAAGGATGCAAAGATGTTCAAAGTCTCAGCAGCGCAGAAAAAGGTGAAACTATCAGTATTGCCATTTGCTGCAACGCAGAGGATAATTTTCTTCCACCATGCACAATCCTCCGTGGTAAAAACAAAAAGAAGGAGTTTAAGGGCAACATACTTCCAGGATCTGTAGTTGTAATATTTTATGATTCTACTTATGTTTAAAGCAGTATTTTCCAATCAGTTACAAAAGACCAGATTCTCCTTAAAAAAGAACCGGGTTCAGTTGTTTTAATCCTGGGAAATTGCCAAGGAGATTCAGCTACCCCAGTGCTAGTCATATCTGGGAAAAGTATTTTACTTTAACAGAGATACTTGAGGACCAACAGTTAGAAATCAAAGCAAGGTAGTTTATGCGAAATAACAGTCTTTTACATAGACAAAGACATCACAAAGATTGCGGTGACAGACTGTTTGGCGTCCCTCGATAGTGACAGAAACGATACTTTTCAGAGTAAGTGTTAATGTAATGTAGAATTTTAGTTGGAAACTTTGATATTTATTATTTGTGTACGTTTATATTTTCTTTTTTAATTTATTCATCAGAACCCACTCCTGCACCACTGCAGTTAGCTGACGCATCCTTTGATTGTTACGGAGTCCCTGCCGCTTCATGGTAAATCAAAACTGAAATTGTTTAAACGCCTATTTCACCCGTAACACTCAAATTTCACACGCAACGAATTACAGATAAATGTCAGGAGTTGATCTTGAACAACACAATTTCTTAAATTACTTTTTAAAATTTTTACTTTGAGCTAAACATATTAAACTTCCATTGTCAAAATTTACTTGCGAATCCATAGTCACCTTAAAAATATCAAATCTAACGAGGAAAATCTATAAAATTCATTTAATAATCTCTATAATGTATTACTATAGAAAACTGGAATAGACTTATTAACTTCTTTCGCCTCGTCAGAAAGGATCCGACAAGTAGGAAAAAAAATATTTGCTTATAAGTTAATTTTTAGTAATCTTAGCAAATTTACTGTTCTTACGCGCTAAAAAGTGCTCCACAAATTCTTTTAGTCAATATTAATTTTAGGGAATTACTGTATAAATATGATTTAGGGAAATACGCATAATAAATGTGGTTTTGATGTTCCCTGGCAATGTTTAAAAAAAAATTCTTTATTATTGTGTAATTTTGTGGTTAAGATAATTCTCACAGGCCATGGACGGTCAATACATTATCTGATCAATCAGGACGCGTACTAGCAAGCGGTTGTGGTTTTTAATTTGTGGGGGTGAGCCTTGATGAGACTCCCGACGTTAAGATAAAAACGTTTAATGCATAGTAAGACGCTTATCAGTCGATTCCACATTATATTCCGTGATACTTTCCAATATATGAAGTCCAACTTTTAAGAAAAGTTAAAAAATTAAATTAAATTTGGCATACGCTTTTTATCGCACGACAATAAATATTGTTCCTTTTAAAAGGACACTCGATGCCATCTTGCATCAATTATTACAATAACTTTCTGAAAGAAATACGAACATACGGGGCCTGCAGAAAAAATATATTTCAGAACGTTCGACTATTGAACGTAGATTTTTAATCTCACAGATGGGAGTAATACTCTTCCTAAGTTAAATTAATTCTTAAACGTAAAATAATTACCTGCGTTGGTACAATACATAAAATCGATAATGTTAGCGTGTCCTTATTGCTACTTATTTGATAAAATATTAATGCAGCTTTTAAATAATTTGTCGAGCGCGAAGCACGAAAACGCGTTGACAAACAGATACATAAAGAAGGTTATTTCGAGCGCGAAGCACAAGAACGCGTGGATGAACTAATACTTCGAAACGTCAAAAGTTTCTGAGTCTCCAGAGTTTATCGCACTATCGAGTGTGCCAGACAATCCGTCCCACTGTTTTATACGTTATTATTATAAAAGCCACGGTGAGTGACCCCCTTCTGAATTCTCCCTGTCTGAGTCTGCGATTAATAATTCGGTCAAAAACTGTTGAGACAGTTTGTAATCGAGCTCGATAACTTGATGGTGGCCTTCTGCAAAACAGTTACTGTGAGGCGGCAGAGTATTAGGAATCGCAGAGCCAGCAGGGGTGTACATCGTTATGGGAGAGCCAGCGACGAGACATTGCTGTACAAAACATGTGTAGGAATTGTATAAGCTGGATTGGTCAAAGCTGGCGGCTTGCGTCTTGGGCAATACGCCAGTGGACGTCGTGTCCCTTATTGAAGCTGTCTGTGCACGCAAAGTTTCGTACTCTGTTAAGCAAAATTCCAAAGTGCCGCATGCGCCTAGCACAGTTTTGTTGCACAGGGTGGTTGAGGTGGATACCTTCTGTGAAATCGAGGTTTCATGTGCTTTCAAAACTTCAAAATCCAATACATGTGGGCTGAACTCTGTTCGGCTTATCGCACTGCGAAGAGGACCTGTCCTAAAAAGGTTGACCCTAACGTTTAACGTCATACTCTATTTTGAGATTGTTTCTCGGAGTCTATGGCAGAACCGTACCATGTTACTCAGTAAGGGGAGGTTTCCGCAAATCTTGATAATTGGCGGCCTGTCACGAACTTCTCTGTAGCGCTTGAGCTTGTGAATAGGATCATTGTGAAACGCTTGGGAGTATTTCATCTCCAACCTCATCGAAGAGGTTTTACTAGGATCGACGGATGCTGCCGAATACGGTTATCAAGGACTGCTTCCGTAAGGCGGTGCCTTATCAAGTGATACCCCTTGATATTTCTAAGGTTTTATTCAGTGTCTCGGGGTTCGACGGACAGGGCATTTCGCTGCTTCGGGGTCGAAGTTGGTGATTTATTATGTGCAGGTATGATGGTCGAAATGATATGTTGGAAAAACTATCAATTCGACAAATGTTCAAGTGCTGGGAGAACTTGGTAGCCACAGGCTGCTCCCCCCCCCCCCTTCACATGCCCTACATTTGATTTTCCAATTCTCCACCCGAAGGTACTACATTGACCAGGTTGCGAGTTTTCTTTTACCCTGAAATCTTGAACTTTGCCGAACCCTTGCTGTTTAACGTGCTTGACAACACCCAAACACGGGACCTCCATTTTACCTCTCATCCGAACGAGGGCGTATTTTTGTGAAAAATGCTCGCCTAACATTTTTCAAGCGGACCGTGTCGGGATTTGAACCGGAGACCTTGGGCATAGTAGTCACACGCATACTAACTACGGAGGTGCCTCCCCTTCACATACTACTGAACATCGGGGAAATAGGGTATATAACTGTAAAACAATAGAAGGTGACCGACCTGTATCTAACAAGAAAGAACAGCGGATATGTTCCCAGACAACAAACAGAGACAAGAAGGAAATTGTTCAAAGCATGTATGTGGAGCACAGCACAGTACGTCTATGAAATAGAAGCAGTAGGAAAAGCAGACAGAAAAAGATAGTAGCCTTCTGGAATGTTGTGCTTCAGATGTATGAGGATGATAGCATGGACAGACAAGGTTAATAGCAAATAGGTTATAAAAATATTAGAGGAATAAAGATATCTTTGGGAAACGAAAAAAAAATTGAGAAATAGAAGGGCAGGGTACGTTCTTAGACATTTTTGGGGAATAGTACGGGATATATTACAAGCAGAAATAGGAAAAAAGAAGTAGAGGTAGCCCGAGATCATACTATTGCACGCAGATAGTGGTAGATGCAAATTGTGCAGGGAAATGTGTAGCTTGGTTCAGAATAGGAAACAATGAGGTTACACGTCTAACAAGTTCCAGAGCTGAAGACCAAACGATAATGATAAAATATGATGGGACTACGACTACCATCCACGTAGTACGTTTCCGAATACCCCCATAAAAATAATTGATAGGGTTAAACAGGGGGGGACCATACAAGTCACATTTTGTTTAACATCAGTATAGATGAAATTATCTATAAACCGCAGGACTTTGAAGGTGGCTTTAACACCGGAAGCGACGCACGAGTGGTGGCTTTGGGGTATGCTGACGATATGCTTTTGCTCGCTTGGAATGTCAGGCAGGGCTAACTCTCTACTAGAGATCACAGTGGACCTCCTATAGGAACCTTTTAATCTTAGCAAGAGTAAGGTTATTTCTATGAGATTGCTGCCGAACAAGAAAACTTTGATTTCTTTCAGGAAAGCAATTCGCTGCGTTGATGGGATCGGCCTTGGTCCAATCGGTGGCGACCTAGTAAAATACTTAGGGGCTAAATACAATTGCATGGAGCTGATCGTGCCAAAGCTTGAGGTATTGAAGCTGTACTTGGCGCGCATCCGGATGACATATTTGAAATTTCGCCAAAATCTTACACTCATTCGCCAACACATGCTACCACATTACGTGTATGTGTTGCAGACTTCGAGGATCAACTCCAGAATATTAAGGTCATTCGATCGGTGCGTTGTATTGTGCATATTCATGCATGTCAACGGGATGGTGGCTTGAGCATCCCATTCCTGTCTTCAGCAGCGCTCGTGATTTTAAAAAGCCGTTTATTAAAATTGATGGAGCTTACGAACGCTTTGACCGCACATGTGTTAGTCCTGCCAGCAATGGTGCGTATTTTTGATAAAGCACCAGGCTCAACCAATATAGCGGCAAGTCAAAGGGAAAGGTACTCAACCCTTGATGCGAAATGCTAGAAAGGTCTTACTCTGGGAACAGGTTGATTCAGGGGAAATGCACAGAGTTCAGTTCGACATGCATCCCGAACTTTCTACGTCGGTGAGCTGGACGTGATTACGTACTGGCCGTCCACCTTCGAGAGAATCTTTTACCCCATAGGGGGATTCTAAGCAATCCGCTTAATGAACGAAAGGGCCTGCTGGCTGTCCGAATTCGAAGACCCTTAGATATGTTTTACAACGCGGTTCGATCTCGCACTGGCACAGGATTCGCACGCATGACCAGGTAGCGAATAGTTTGGCCAAGACTTCAGAGTTCAATGGATTAATTGTGATGGAGGAACCTAGATTCCGCCTAGAGGGCGAACGTCTAAGAAATCTAGATCTCATCGTTAACAGGGATTTGGTTGTAATCGCGGACGTAACTGTGCACTGGGAAGGTGCCAACGCGCTTGCTGTTGCTAACCACCAGAAAATCACGTACTATGGCAGCCTGGCGATGGTCAGGATCTTGCAAGAGAAATAATTGGGTAAGAACTTGTCCTTCGTGTCTCTCGTCATAGGGGCTTGCGATATCGGTGACCTACAGGGAAATTGCAGAGAAACTGCAATTATAGTAAAATTACCTTAATTTCCGCTGCACCCAAGAATTCAAATAGCAGCCTACAAACATGGATATGGGCGATGGCATGTTATAACACTACTTGGTGATAGTTTATATGGTCGGTAAAACAGTGAACAAAGTATTACACATTTATATGGTGATAGATAGTTCCTAAAAGCCGGTAATACAGTTACCAAAGTTCATAAGATACATCGCGCAATGAATAAGGCGAGTGACGCCTCTAGCGGAGGAAAGCGCAAACCTTTTACAGATTTTGGGCGCAGTCATCCACCATGACGTCACCAATACAAATTACATAGCGCCATAACCGGAAATATAAAAGTTAAATAAACAATTAACAAAAGTTCTAATTCGTGAATTATTTAAACACGGTATTACTCACCCCGGAAATCCGACATTCTCCAGGTACGCCTATCATCCTTCCGGGTAGATAATAAAGGTATTGCTCCGGGCTCCGGTGGTGTTAGCTGAGCATGGACATCATGGTCGTGGGCTGCTCCGAGGGTCGTATCAGTCCTAAATGTAGTGGAACGACAGGACAGGTTAATTAGGAAAGACAAAACAAAGATAAGCAAGACAAGGGAATCTACATAGTAAGATAAGATACGCTACCGGCACGACTACTTCACTTGAAGATCAAAGGAAAACAGCCACGATTTAGAGCGTCACGGAACCACTTCTCCCCACTCTTTTTCTAGTATTGCTCTACCCTTCTAGGGATAAGCACACTGCGCGAACTCACTACTATGACGTACGGAAGTACACGCCTAGTCTATTTAAAAATTCCCGCGTCTCGCGTATTTGAAAATATGGCGGGAAACTTCCGTACAACAACTTAACCTAAATACAATGTTAAAGTGACCCTTGGCACGTAACAGGCATCACCAGAGTAATCACGTCCCCCAAGCGTAATCGCCAAGATTCCACAGTCCAAATATCCAGACTGACCTTGCCACGTCGACACATCCAACACAGAATCAGCAATTAAATAAAGTACTAATGGAAGAATCCCAAACGGAAAACCCACAATCAACGGCCTCAAAGCGCCATTAGACCTACACCACCCTGTACTAGTTGACAGATCACACCACACTCTCCAAGAGTTACTATGGGAACCCATTTCATTCCATCTTCGACCATACTTAAGATTTGAAAGAATCTCTGTAAAGGCTGAATTTTAGGTTATTTTAGGCAATTAGAAGTTACAAGCACGCCCAAGACGATTTGAAAGAGGCTAGTATTGCACTACAAAATTAGAAAACCACTAGCATGAAAATGCAAGGACATACCAGGTCAAACACGACCAGTGGCGCACATACGAGAATATCGCGACATCTCAACGCTTTAAAAGCCAATTATAGATAAGAATTTCTAACACTTGCATACATATTACGCTAACGATTATTCTTCAACTAATGTAATCAACACATCAAATAACTCATAAGCAAATTCTTAAGTTAAAAACCGCATGCAACGCTAATGCATAATATTACAAGAACTAAAAAATAACAGGATTACCAAATATTTAAACTATGATCGAAGTTACTGACATTCGTCTCCATGACAACGTAATTATCGAGCAGTAAACTATAAGAATAAAATAAAGGATAGAATTCTCTTCAAAAAGACTTGAAATTTAATGCAATGCTGTAACTCAATAAACCTGTAGCACTCTAATAAATCTTCAAACCTTAAGAAAAGAATTGGTTTCTCGCGAAAAGACCAAAAAGGAAGAAAAGAAACGAGGAAGAAAACCAGCTGTATAGTCAACCAAGTACTACTCCCAAGGTCCCGGGTTCGAATCCCGACACGGTCCGCTTTAAAAATGTTAGGCAAGCATTTTTCACAAAAATACACCCTCGTTCGGATGAGAGGTAAAATGGAGGTCCCGTGTGTGAGTGTTGTCATGCACGTTAAAGATCCATACCTTGCTTGGAACAGCAAGGGTTTGGTAAAATTCCAAATTTTCCAGGTAAAAAGAAACTCGCTTCCTGGCCAATGTAGTACCTTCGGATATAGTATTGGAAAATCACATGTAAAGTATAGTCAACCAAGACAAAACCGCTAAGCCTCAAGTATGCTAGGGAATGACGACAGTGCTGAGAGAAAAGACAAGTTACTTCAGTCTCTGTTAAAATAAATCCTTTCAAACGCGGAATCTGGGAAAAGAATTGCTATTAGACTCGAAGACTCTCAGTAACCGAAGAAAAGGAGAAAGGTATAGAAAGCATACCAGTAACCCATTGCCAGATTTATTGCCCAATGATTTCTTTTTATTACGATATATCGATAATAAAATGTGTGGCTAGCATTTCATCCGCTTGTTTTGGATGTACATTGTTCGAAGTGGAACAACTACTTTGAAGATTGGTTTCATCGAGTGCAAAAGTATATAACCATGATAGGTAAATATTTGGAAAAGCAATAAAACGACTTGCATAATGTCATGTTGGTTTTTATATTTTCCTCGATTTTTAGCAGTGATCCTGGTATAGTGTAATTTCGATAAGACTGGTGAAGGCAACAGGATGCCGTTTTACAGAAAAATTTGCGGTATCCTTTAGAAAGCGCAGTAAAATGTTTTACTAAGTTTAACAAGAACATAACGCGTCCAAAGCTATTTTGCACTAAGGGCCTTTGGCAATATAGCTATGTCAATAAATGTTGTAACGTGTTTGTTGTTTATATAAGTTACCATACAACAGTACTAGACATTAATTACATTTTCATGTGTGTTTTTTTCTCACTGAAGCTTCTCTTATTTCACAATAAATTGCCAAAGAAATTCGTTAGAGTATATTAGATTAGGATAATACAGTTAGTGTGGGATGGTTTTGATTATCCAGCTTAATAGAGTTTTACAAAATGCTGAAAATCCTTTGTTGAATCTCACTGTTGTGATGCTCTACCCAACAACGCAATTTAGACGTTCCTTAAATTGTTAAAACACGTATCATATGAAACATTTAAGATTGTGTGTTTTTGTGTCAGACAAACAGAATATTGTGCAAATGGATAGCTACCGAATTACTTAAATACCATATGGGACCCATATATACATCTATCTGTTAAAGTGGCTGATATAAATACAAATTCAGTGTGGTACATTTGGCAGCTCGTTTCTCACTTTGATGTCCTGTTCATTTCAGAACACAACTGGAAATAATTAAATTAACTCTTATGGTTAGACTCTATTAAATTTAGTCTATTGTTATTTAACGTAAGAAATAACTTCCGAGTTCGGTTATAAAGCAGTACACAAAAATTCTCCAATTGCGATACAAAGTAATTTGAAATCTCGAAGTTCTTAGTTCTTAATCAATAAGAGCAGTAGATGTTTCACCTCAGCGGCTTACATAAGGGGATATCCACCCTTCCCCCACCTCCCCCAACGTATAGATAAATATGTGCAATAAATTAGAGAGCAATATGTCACAACCGACTAAGAGCCGGTAGCTGTTTTTTGAGGATGTGTCGGACTATCGTCCAGTTAGCCTGCTACCGGTACTGGAAAAAGCTTTGGATCGAGTTGAGCACGCTGTGGAAAACAGCGGCGGTTTCAGTCGGAGACCATATAGTTTCGCGGAGGATAAGTCGACTATCAACGCGAGTTATGTAATCCCCCATTTGATATATACAAAAGAAACTAATACTTAAGAAGTCATTAGAAATATTAGGAAATGTGCAACAATGTAATTGAAGGACATTTTTTTTCAGTTTATTAACATTCATGGGAACGGAAGCGCTACAAAGTAGCACAAGGATAAGTGACACTGCAGATGTCAGGTAACAGACGGTCGTAGACAGTCACGTACCGAGATTACGCAGAAGTAAGCTCGCAACAAAGTAGTTATGAATAGATTTAAGATTACAACAATGTATTATGAATAAGTGTCAAATGAAAGCAGACATTAGGTCTGCAAGTTCCCACAGAACTGTGAGGGGGTAGGGAGATTATAAAAGGTCCGGGAGCTCCACTCCCAGTCAGTTCATCAAACGTTCAGCTTTCACATTGCAGTTCACTTGTACAATTAAGTAATTAATTTTCGACTTAGAATAATAATTCAAGATTGTCAAAGTCCTATGTTCAAATCTGTTTAAAACAAATAAATTTGTTAAAGTTTAAAAAATCTTTTTAAAAAGGACCGCTTGAAGCCACGAATCTTAACTCGCGTTAAGGTTAAAATTAGCGTGTAATTTTGAACTAATACCTTTTATTTTGAAATACTAAATGCGTTGTATTCAAAGTTCTTTGTTATATGTGAAAAGCCGACAGAATGAATTAATGAACCAATTAATTACAAATTACTCGAAACTTACATATTGCATGTCGTGGGAATGAATGACGCGCTCCCTAATTAAATCCGCCTTTTTATAGTAAAACAAACTCAATACGTCATCTTCCGATTTCCTTCTATTGTATTCTCAAAACATTAATCACGGCATGATGTAACAGTCCACCGCAATTTCGATTTCTCATTTGTTTAATGAGTTGTCAATTTAATATATGGCTATCGCAAATGGCCCGCATTTTTTCTTAATGCATTAAATTATTGGTTGTCACTCGCCTATAAACTTCTGTAATACGTAGAGCTATTAAACCCGCTATCCTATCTATTTTATAGCCCTTCGGTAGTAACGCTTCTTTGAATCTAGATATATTCATAAAAGATATTAAATTTGTTGATTTAATAGTTGTGAGAACATTTCTGGAAGAAAATGGCATATTCTTTTATTTAGTTAACGTAAATATTGGAAAATTTTGAACTATCTTTTTCCAATAAATTCAGCGAATTACGTTTTCAATAAATAGCTCTTATTGTGACATTCCTAAAACTTGATTTTCATTTTAGTAAAGTACGGATTTTAGCTTCAGATACCATAAAAAAGATGACATTTCATAAAGTTATTTTTAGTACTTTTAAAGTAGATACGCCTAACTTTTCAGTCTGGATAAGCCTTGTTTTATGGTGAATAAACCGTGTTTTAAAGAATATCTACACACTGATTTTGAATTCACACGCAGGAGGGGGAACTACCAGTATTAGAAGAAGAATCAGACATTGAAAAAGATGACTTGAGATATACTATACCTAGATCTGAAAAGTGGTAAGGCGCCGCGTACAAATAAGGTGCAAGCAGAAACTCTAAACGCCGCTGGAAAAGCAGTAACAAAACGTCTCTTCCAAATTGTAAGCTATATGTATGAGACAGGCGAGATACCCAAAGATTTCAAACGTAACATCACAGTCACTATACCAAAAAAAAGAGGCATGAATAGATGTCAAAATTTTCGAACAATTAGTTTGACAGCACAGGTGTCAAAAATATTAACTGGAATTGTACAAAGACGAATGGAAAATGAACTGAAGAAATACCAGGAGACGATCAATTTGGATTTAGTCGAAAGAGGGGAACACGTGAGGGTGATAATAGAGAAAACAATAGAAAAAGGAAAAAAGGGTGTATATATGGTTTGTAGATCTGGAAAAAGCATTGGACCATGTAAAATGGAAAAAATGTTCGAAATACTCAAAAAGATTGGAATGAGTTTTAGGGATAGATGGATAGTGCATAGCTTATACAAAAGCAAACAGCGGTAATAAAATTAGAGCAGGAACGTAGAGCAGTAAATATTAGGAAAGGGGTGAAACATGGATGCGCACTATCCCCATTAATTTTTAATGTGTACATCGAAATGGCAATGAATACTGTCAAATGCAGGAAGACATTGGGAATTATTATGCAGGGGCAAAAGATTAACATGCTTAGATTTTCAAATAATGTAGCGGTATTAGCATCTACCAAAGAAGAGTTAGAAGCTGCTCTTAATGACATGGAAACAGTTCTAACAGAGAGATACCGTATGAAAATTAACAAAAATAATACTAAAGCTCTAGTATGCAAAGGAAGGGAAAATAAATAAAAAACGAGAATACAAATAGGTAACGAGAACTTATAAGAGGTTAAGGATTTCTGCTACCTAGGAAGCCAAATAACGCAAAATGGTAAGAGCATAAAAGATATAGAACAAAAATTAACACACGGTCTTGCTACATTTAACAAGAAGAAGCAACTACTCTGTTCAAAGACAACAAACATAGAAACAAGGAAAGGATTGCTTAAAACATATGTGCAGAGCACAGCACTGTACGACTGTGACACTAGGACAGAAGGAGACGCGGACAGGAAAAAGGTAGAAACCTTTGAAATGTGATGGCTACATGCGTATAATGAAGATATGGACAGACAAAGTCAAGAACAAAGAGGTACTAGAAAGGGTAGGGGAAAAAAGAAATATGTGGAAAACAGTAAACAATAAGACAAATAGAATGGTAGGCCACATACTAAGGCATGAAGGAATAGTGCGGAATATATTACAAGCAGAGATACGAAAAGAGCGAGGTCGAAAATGTGCAGTCTTTCTTTACATTTTCTATAATGACGATTTCTCCGGCGTCACTTATATTTTTGCTATACTGTTTTATATCCCTAAAATTCATTATAATTATTTTGTATGCTTCGTCTGTCTTTCCTATTCCCTTCTTAGTGTGTATTTTTTTGCACTTTTCAGCAATCCATTGTTCTTTAGCTTTCCTGCATTTGCGACTAATTTCCTGCTATATGGCTTTGTATCTCCGTTTTCCTGTATTGTATTTTCGTCTTTCTTCTATTAAATTCAGGATATCCTTTATTGTCCATGGTTTCTTATTTTCTTTTTGTGTATACTCCAGAATACCTCTGACCTCCATGTTTAACCTGGATTTAATGTTGCTCTATTCTGTTTCTACTTCCTTAGTATAAGAAATTTTATCGATATCTTTTAGCAATTCATTTGATTTGTTTTTCAAATCTCAAGGGTATCTACATCTTTTATTTTCTCAAGGATAAAGTGCCTTTTTTCCTTGCGTTTTTTCAATTTTTTAAATGTAAGAGCGGTTTTCATAGTTGCGATGTTATGGTCAGTGTCTATATCTGCTTCTGGGTAGTTTCTACAGTCATTTACTTGACTCCTAAACCGTTGTCGAACAAGGATGAATTATATTTTATATCTTCTTATATCTCCTAGCTTCCTCCATGTGTATCGTCTTCTAGTATTATGTTGAAATATTGTGTTTGTAGTGGGTAAATTCTTCTTGTCACAAAATTCTATCAGCCTATTTCTCCTGTCATTTCTCGTGCGTAAACCAAATAAACCTACTAGCGCTCCTTTCCTACCCTCACCTACCACTGCATTAAAATTCCCCGTAATTATTAAATTTTCATGTCCTTTTACGTATCTTAGTATGTTTTCGATATCTTCGTAGATCGCTTTTACCTCTTCCTCACTGTAACTACAGGTGGGCATGTATACTTGTATTACTGTATTTACCGGTTTAGATACTAATTAAACCATGAGTACTAATTCGCTCTTTCGTAAGTAGTTTTCACACGGTGTCCTATCTTTATTTGCATAACTATCCCACATCAGAATTTCCTTCCCTGCCCCTGTATGAATTAACCTAAAGTCTCCACTCCCAAAATCCCCCCTCTGGCCAGCGAACTTCGCTGATCCTTACTATGTCTAGTGCTAACTTATCCATTTCAATTTTCAAGTTCTTTAGCTTACCTACTTGCTTCATACTTCTGACATTCAACGCTCCGACTCGTAAAATGTTCCTTGCTCTTCCTTTAAACATTCCGATTACATCCTCCGCAGTAGTCCCATCCCGGAGATCCGAATGGAGGACCCCAGATGATGTCATCATTTTAAAACAATTTAGGTACTTTGTGTACTTAGGAGATAATGGGCGATTTCCGTTGCCTTCCACATCGCAGTAGTGTGTCTTAGAATGTCATATCGACCCCTATGGTCTCTGCCAATCTAAGTACAGAAAAAGCTGCTACCTCTTTTGGAGAACTATCTTAGTCTGGTTTCTCACTAAAGACCCTACTACTTTGGTTGGACCTGTAGTTTGACTCTTTACATCACTGGAACGCACAAGCCATTCCACCCGTTCTAGTAATGTAGAATTTCTTCAAGGTGCAGGTCCATTGGGAATTTTTACATATACGGCTTAAATTTGTACACACGGCTGTATTATTGATTTAAAATTGGGAATTTTAAATACACGGGAAGTGGATTTTTTTTTATACGATAACTAAATAGTTATTTATGTAACAAGTGAGTAAGTAATACTTTTTTCACGAGTAGGAAATTTTGACCGCACGAGCCGAAGGTAAGTGCGGCAATTCTGAGTGAAAAAGTTACTGCTCCTGGATTTCTCAGGCAAAGGATTTATTTTAGCTGCATTTACCGCTTGAACTACATCTTCGGTGTGCAGATAAATGACTCATCACTATCATTATCCATCACTCTACGTTTATTTTCGGAATAACAGGTAGCTATCTCAAATCGTTTAAAAACAGTTTTGACAGTTTTGATGATTAATTGATGACAGAGCGAAGCAATCAAAGCACACTACGTTTGTACAAACATTTTTAATTGCGTTAAAAAATGACACGCTACAACTCTTTTTCTAACACAAAAGCGGGAAAGAATGAACCGCTAGGACGCTTTTTTAACGCTTTTTGATCGATTCAATTGTCGCATAATTTATGAACGGAAAATAATTTTAAAAAAAAACGCGAATTTTATAGTTTTATAAGGGTTGTAGAAAAAAGTGCTTTTATACTCAAAATTATTTATGTTATGCACGGAAAGTGCATTTTTATAACAAACGAATGGTTTTGTATTTATCTTAGAGTGATTATTTACATATACGGAATTGTGTTTTTCTACGACTGTTTTGGAACGAGCCTATTTTAGGTGTGTTTTTGATAGAGAAATCTACTACATTCTATACAGGTTTTATTCCCGCACTCGTTGCTAGGCAAGTTGCTAAGCAACCAGTGCGGAATGTTCAATTTGCACGGTTGCGCTTATATTTCTATTAATCAAGTAGCCCTGCCTTGCATCTTATTTCCAATGACGGCCGAGTTTTCAAAGGTGGACTATGAAACAAATAATAAATCAACAAATGTCAAATAAATAATTTCATACTGTGAAAGCGTTTAAAATCTTAAAGTATTTGCAAAGTCTTTAAAAAATGGCTAGTGATAGTGAAAGCGAACTAGAACCGACGCCTCCAAATATTGCGGAAGCTGCAAATGCAACTACATTAAATTTATTACCGGAAATTTCCAAAAAAAAAATGAGACTGCTTATAAATCGTTTATGGATTGGCGAAGAGATCAAAAGACAACATCTTATTCTAAAAATGTTTTAATTGCGTACTTTAATGAATTATCTAATAAGTATAAATCTCCGACATTGTGGACACATTATTCTATGTTGAGAACAAGTCTTACCATCCATTATAATGTAGATATATCAAAGTATGGAAAATTAAGAGCGTTTCTCAAACGGAAGTCAAGCGGTTATAAATCGAAAAAATCAAAAATTTTTACAACAGAGGAAATAAATAAATTTATTACTGAGGCTCCGGATCAACAGTTTCTTCTGACAAAAGTATGTAATATTAACTTAGGAGATTAATGCGTGTTTATAGCTATTTTTATATTGTTACAGACTGCATTAATTATGGGAATAATGGGTGCTTGCCGCAGACAGGAATTACACCAGATGAAGATTACTCATTTCACGGAATTGGGTTCTGCGATATTAGTTACAGTTCCCGACACGAAAACAAAAATTATACGCAGCTTTACGATAACGAGTAATTTTATGAAATCACAAAAATACTGGAATCTACGTCCATCAAATGTTTGCGATCCTAGTTTTTTCTTAAATTATCAGAAAGGAAAATGCGCCACACAGAAAGTGGGTATCAATAAATTTGGTGCTATGGGAAAGCAAATTGCAACGTATTTAAAACTACCCAATCCGGAATTATATACTGGTCATTGCTTCCGGAGATCTTCCGCCACTATTCTTGTAGATGCTGGAGAAGATATAACATCTTTAAAAGGCACGGTGGCTGGAAATCAACATCAGTCGCCGAAAACTATATAGCCGAATCTTTAACAAATAAGTTGAATGTAGGCAACATAATACAAAATTCAATTGATAGCACATCAAATGTTCCATCAACGTCCACAGACAAGAACTTCCAACGTCAAGAAAATTTAGTTTTGAAAACACCTTCTACAATGACGTTTAATAATTGCAATGTAACCTTTAATATTGTTAATAATAATGAATCTAAAACTAAACTTAAATCAATTTATTTACTTTTATTATGATAAATTTGTACTTTTCTTTGAATTTATGTATATTCACAAACGATAATAAACTTATGATATTAATAAAATGTATACTCCTATACTTACCATGTATTTTATAATATTAACAAAGAGGTATCACATTTAAAAAGTACGTACTACAGTCGTAGAAAAGTATAGTGTACAACACGCATGGAATGCCATTTCTCACTGTATGATTTGCAGCACTTGCTTTCAGCTCGTGCTGCAATTTATCATACTCGTGAGAAATGGGCATCATTCCATGCTCGTTGTACAATATACTATTACCGTATTGACATTAATGGCTAAAAAGTAGATTTGCATTATAGAGGGCGGAACAAGGAATCCTCGGAAATTTCTATTCTTTCCTGTTTCTTTTATATTTTGGTAGGTTTTATTTGTAGGCTTTGGGTCTCAATGATTTTGTGACCATTTATCGCGTAAATATGTGTGTATATATATTGTAGTGGTTTTAAAGGAAAATGTTTTTGAGTACCTGCAAAGGTACGATGACGTTAACAGTGGACGACCGAGAGAAGGTAGGAAAGACAAGTTTATGCAGTAAGATTTGAACGACGGGATAACTACGCAAGACGGGGAATAATTTTTCATACCAGAGACAGAATTGGGAACCTCGACGGACGTTTTACAGGAGCAACAGCGTAGGTAGGGGTCCTGCACCAAGATCGGTCTTTATTAGGGTTCCACGGCAATTTATGACGGCCCAATCTGTGAGGCTCAAATGTTTCTTAGAAAGTACCAGTTCCAGTGACCAAAAGGGTTCCACGGCAAATTATGGCGACCTGAACGTGAGGCTCGAGCTCAAATAAATTTTAGCAATTTTATTCCAGGAAACTGGCGATCTGAGAGAGAGTCTGTTTGTATAAATTTAAAAATAATTTTGAGTGTGTGTGAGTGATTTGAATGTATGCAGAGAAAGGAGTGGTTAAGGAGCCAAGGGTGGAAATTGGAAGTGACGATAGTGCCTTATTTGATAAAGCGAGAAAATGGAGGACGCTGGAGGTAGTAGGGATCAGTCGAGGACGGAATCGGGAGAAGCTGGAAATGAATTAATTTTGAGAATGCTAGAGCAGATGAGTGCTGAATCAAATAAGAAATTTGATCAAATGAGTGAGACGTGAAGGGGGTTAGAGAGGACTCGAATCAAAAATTTGAGCAATTGAGTGAAGAGTCGAATAAGAAATTTGAACAAATTAGTCAGAAAATTAACAATTCAACGAAAGAATTTTCAGAATTTAAAAATAGCTTGATGGTAAAAATTGGATAAGTTGAAAATAGGGTAGATAAAAATGAGCGGGATATTAGAGGTTTAAATCAAGAAATGGGACAATCAAGGACTGATGTAAGGATTATTTGTGAGGACGAGATTAATGCAAAATGACTGAAGGAACGGACTCGTTTAAGGATCAGTTAGGTAGGGTAGAGAACAAGTGACCGGTATTAAACAAAATGTAGCAACTTTAATGGGAGATGGTCCAAGATTTGTAAAAGGTAATATGTCGTTAGAGCAACAAATGAAATTTTATTGTGATAGTAGAGTAAACCCGCAAATATTCATTAATAACGTTAGAGGTTTGATAAACAATTTATATGACGAACAGGCGAAACTGAATGTTGTGAAAGCTTTATTAAAAGACCATGCTGAGGCTTGGTACAATTTAACTGGACAAGAAATTGACACTTACACTGACTTTGAAGACAGGTTTTTGAAACATTACTGGAGTGACCAGAGACAGGACCAGGTACGAGATGATCTGATCACAGGAAATTTAAAGGAATTTTCAGGAAGTAGGGCAATATGCTATATGAAAGTATAGCATAGCTAAACAACTTTATCTACCACTGACGGACAGACAAATCATTAAATACTTATCATGACATTTTGAGGTAGAGGCGAGGCAACATGTAGCGTTGCAGAATATTGTGGACAGGGAATTGTTAGTTTGCAATTAGGATTTCGAGTAAAGTGTCCGAAAGGGCCTGGCTTATAATATAAATAAGCTAGCGAAATTGATAGCTTTCTTTTATCTCTATTATTTTGCATCGCTTACGACGTACAAAAATCTACTGACGAGGCTTGTAAGTATTTGAAAATTCAATAGTACAATATTAGATTGTTGTGGCCATATCGTTAGAAACGCGTATTGTGTCGAGTTTATTTAAATGTAACTAAGGTCCAAAGAGTATTTTAACAAGCTCGTAAATTAATAAAGCGATAAATAACAAGTATAATATACATAGGTTTGGATATTGAAATTGATATTGGATGGGTAGCAGGAAGCGCAGCTTAGATGGTGTTCATCTTTAACATCTAGTGGGAGACGCAGAACCACTAGGCTGAGGGTGCAGGAACATAATACATCGTCAACGGAGATGGAATCTTCAAGTTTTCCAGGTAACGCATTAGAATTTGCTGGGTTTTTTTTATAAACTGTTGAAAATTTTGTGATGTGTGAGAGTGAACTTTGATCGTATTTTACGTATTGAAAAGGATACGTATAACTGTCTATTAATATGGTATTTTGAATATAAAACAAAAGGTGTACGTAAAGCTTATTTGAATTGCTTGATGAATTGAAATTTAATTATTAAGACTACATGGGTTTTTTTGAAGTTTGTAGTAATAGTATGCCAAGTGGAAAGCATACATTGATAAACTGGGTTATCCTGAGCTCACCATACTCCAGTGTGTAGTAAGAAACCAAGGTCAGGTATTATTTGGGGCCCATTTACTCCTGTTGCATTAAATGTGTTAGAAATTTTCTTTTTAAAAAAAACTTGGACTTTACAAAAATAGCATGTATTGAGGGGTAACTTGAGCACCGAACTGTAAATAACTTTGAATTATTATTTGTAAATAGTGGTTAATAAATATTGTATGATTGTTGTATTATTTTGTGATTTTATGGTATGGTGTGTGAACGGTAAAGAGAATGAGTAAATTTAGGTATACGAGAAGAAGCACAGCTGAGCTAGCCAGGGAAGCTGCTGAAGAAGATAATTCCATGAAGCAGATTATGGGCAAGAAAGTTTTGTAGAATTTTTATATGTTTGAAAATAAATTTCTTTTTGAAAACTGGTGAGGTTGACCTAAAAGGGATTCCACGGCAATTTATGACGGCCTAATCTGTGGGGCTCGAATGTTTTTAGAAAGTACCAGTTCCTGTGACTATTAGGGCATAACACGGCAATTTATGACCGCCCAATTTGTGGGGGCTCGAATGTTTTTTACTCTAGCGAGGTCTTTATAGACATTCCACGGCAATATATATCCAATTATAAATGCAAATGCAAATATAAATGCAATTGCGTGTGTATACATAATCACCCTGTATGATATAAGCGTATTTTAAATACATAGCAGTTAATGCAAGCAGCATAGTAAAAATAATTATTTCTGTAGAAACCTTAAAACGCATTTAATGTTAATCGATCATTTTAAAATAAATACAAATGCTATTTCTTTGTGCACTTTCCGTGCACAAAAATAAATAATTTCCTGTATTTAAAACCCCAATTCTAATTTTAATTATGTATACTAGAACATTTTTTGCCGTAAAGACAAATATTTCCCATTAAAATCCAACCTATTTGCATTAAAAAGCAATTAATGTTTAAACTAATTACCCTGTGCATTACATAAATTCATTTTAAATAAAGAATTTTCTAGAATATTAGGAATAAAGAACAAGGATGAATCATCAGTACTTAAAAATACGTAAACTACGCAAACACTTAATTAATAATAGAAGCTTATTCTACGAATTGGCTGGAACATCGAAAAAACCCATAAAATCCATAAAATAAACGATAAAAATTGATTATCTTTCGCATTAGTATACGACGCCACAATAACCGTATATGTAGAATAGGACAAACCGTGCACGTCACTAATAAGTGGACCGCGTCAACAAGGTAATAAAACGCGACGATTTGAACGCTAATGAATTATTTTTAAAATCTTGGATCATTACGGCGTAAAATATTCCATACGACACTAGTTCGTTCTAGAAGCGACATAATTT
The DNA here is from genome assembly GCA_036346225.1 of Platerodrilus igneus. Taxonomy (NCBI): domain Eukaryota; kingdom Metazoa; phylum Arthropoda; class Insecta; order Coleoptera; family Lycidae; genus Platerodrilus; species Platerodrilus igneus. The sequence continues at coordinate 15,459,479 of JARFIW010001081.1, read as the reverse complement.
TGTATATAAACGCGGAACATTCATTCATATATTCAATCGCAAAATGTCACATTAAAAAATTTCGGAAGGTACGCAGTACGCATATCGTAATTAATATTTACCATGTAACAGTGAATACTGAAGTTAATTTTAAACGTAACCTACAGAAATATGAAAATGGATAAACGCAATTATTTGATCTTGTAATATACAATGAAGATGGAAATGCTTGGATAAAAAGCTATTTAAAATTTTATTGAATAATGAAACCGAGGATGCACATTGGTTTCTAAATGGAAATGGAAAAATATGAAGATTTTGTAAATTGATTTGGACGTCAATTTAAAATAAGAAGATATTTAATTACGAATTGTAAAAAAGCGCTTCAAGGACTTTTGCAAGTAATAATTGTTTGTAACTGATATTTGAATTTTGCAATTTAGTTTAAGGTAGAATAAGTCCTAATCATTTTATTTTGTAAGGATCTTTACTAGGAAAGTTTGTGATCAGAGTTCGAAACTTCTTGACTTTTTATAGACTATCTCTCAAGGATTTTTGGCCAAAACAACCCTGACAGGCGTGAGAATCATAACCAGGTAAACTATCCGTAAGAGAATAGATTTTAGTTCTGTAAATGGTAAGCAACATAAGATGAGAAACATTCTTAAGTAAATAAGTTTGATGTTTAAAGGAAACGATGTGATAAATGTTCTATATACTTTTGCACGAGAAAATATTTCATACTGTATAAATGCTTTAATATTGTTGTATTTGAATTCATTTTATAAATTCCTACATTTTTGTTGAGTAGCCAGGCAAGATAATTTGAAAGGAAGGTATGTCAACAATTTCAAATTTTACAATTTGCCGTATTTGTATCAAAGCATTCTTTTAGCGGCGAATCAAAGTGGGGCGTTGTCACAGCACTCTTTTAGTAACGCCTCAACGTGTGGCGATGATGTTGATAAGCAGGTCCTAAAAGGTCATTGACAGGACATTCTCTAAAAAAATCGACCCAAAACCAAAGAAAACCCTAAATTTTCTAATACTAAATTTTCTACCCTATATAATATTCTAGTAGTACAATAGGATTAATATAGTATTTTGCTAGTACATAAATGAAACTAGCGTTTTATTTAAATCAAGCTCTAAATAATTACACAATAAACAACAATACAAACTCTTTCCTTGTGTGAAACATCCGTGCTTTCCAACACTAAGTATCATTTAAAATCAAGTTTCTTTATGCATTTGTATCAAACATGTTCTCTCGAAACAGTAACAAATACTTTTTTAAATGCTACATAACATTAAATAATGCATTTAGTAATAACGTACTATTTGAGAACCAATCCAGTAATTTAGAAAGAAGCTACTTTTAATTGAAAATCGTCTAACTTTGACTTCATTTGATAGCATAAAACTGAGATTGCAAATGAACTCATAAATTGCAAATGGCAGCTAATTATTTCGTACGGTAGCAAGCAATATGAATGAACGGCCCAATTAGTAGAACGCGATAAGACAGGTAAAGACAATTTGCTTGCAAAATGAAATGGGTATTGAGAGAATATTTTAAACTCAAGATATGATCAAAACATATCTGCTGTAGTGTGTTAGTATTATACTTACTTTCTACAGAAGCACACCAGAGCCTTGACACGAATTAATCATCCTTGTATTAGATTGCATGGAATGAGTTACTGCAAATGTGCCTGATATGCTAGTAATACCTTTTTCTATAGTTTTTCGAATACATTCAAACATAAAATTGGAAATAAAAAGAGCTCCATCATTTGCATGAACAAAAATACATTTATAAAACCACTACATGAATTTTAGTTTTTGACATCCAAATAAAAATTAAAAACTAAAGATTATATTGATACGGTTGTACTAAAAATATAAAGACATCTGAAAAGAATTTAAAAATTGTATAACTCGCCGCTAATCGTATCATTTCACAATTATACCAAAGGAAGTAACCAATGCGGCCACTCTACACCTCTTAGACACCATTTTGTGCCGCCGGGAGTTAGTATGTTCTGATCTTTTCTTTAAGTATCGATTACACAAATCGAATATTTATTAGAACTACCTCTATAATCATAAGGTATGGCACATCGTGTTACAAGCCAAGGTCAAAAATAAGATCGCCTCACTGTACACTAGGATTATATAGAGGCCCAAAACAGGACAAATTAAAAGTAAATCAAATTGTTTGCAACAAATAACTTCAAGGACTATACAAAATGTTTAATTTCACAAAAACAAGATGGCGGAAAAACACTCCACACGCTAGTGTTTCTAGCTGTTGGAAATTGATTTAGCATACCTCATAATTTTTATTTTAGTTATTGTAAAAGTCAAGGTTTGTTTGCGATAAACCATGCGGTATTATCTACCCTACATTTGATTTTTCCCAATGTTCCACCCGATGGTACTACATTGGCGAGGAAGCGAGTTTCTTTTTACCTGGAAATTTTGTATTTTGCCGAACCTTTGCCGTTGCAAGCAAGGTAGGAACTGACAACACTCACTACGGGTCTACATTTTACCTCTCACCCAAACGAGGGCGTATTTTTGTGAAAAATGCTCGCCTAACATTTTTCAAACAGACCGTGTCAGGAATGGAACTCGGGATCTTGGGCATAGTAGTTACACGCATACCAACTATACCACGGAACCGCCTGGTATTATCTACCACCGGTTTTTTACTTAACTCGATAATTGTACGTGGCCCCGTGCGGTCGTATTTTGAATATATACCATTTTGCTTCTGTGTGTGTGCCCTGAGGTTCCTGCAATTCCGTTAGCGTACACTGTTTTGTATTGGACGCTGTCAATCACTCCTGTAGAAGCCACTAGCATGAACACTAAAGGTAAGTGCATTATCGTTGTTGGATTTACTGCTCAGTATTTTATCGTAACACAAACACAAGTTCACAGTTTACGTGCTCAAAGGAAATAATCAGGGAGTTCACGTAAAAGGTGTAATTTTTCCCATTATTTCTTCAACACTAACATGAAGTAATAATAAAAAGAATGCAGTTATCTGTTATTGAACTACGATACAACTGATAAGACGAACAAATTCTTGATTAACCCGCAGCCCTTACTATGCAAAATTAGAACATTCTGTAAAAACTCCGCCGCCGAAAAAGTGCTTTCAAGTGTAATATATACGAACTGGCAAACTTTTTTTACTATATTTAACTTCACAACAGATGTCTCAACGAGCCGAAAATAATACACAAACTCCCTTCGTTTATATTTCATCTGCTGCGTTCACATATTCAGCAGAATTCAAGATAAGCGTTTGAAAACCTTTCTGCATTAGATAGCTTTGATCAAACATGTTTTGGCCAAACTCGGATTTAACTAAGCAATGAATGAACTTGTTTATACACAATCAGTGCAAACATTATACAGATGTGTGCATTTACAAAGTGGACGACCTCTGTTAAAAGCAAATAATAATTCTGGTATCGCTTTTACAACTTTTCATAATGTGAATTTGTGGTGAGTAGAGGATACTTTATAACGATATTGCTTCCTCCGTTATGGCACCCTCTTTCTACAGAATAAAAGTTTTGAATATAAAAGTCCAATCATGATGACATAGGAAATATTTATGGCACAATGTTGAAGGAATTATGACTCAAAAGTATTCAGTTAAAGCGTGTTCAGTTGTAAGCTCAAAGTGTGTAGTTTGATCCACTTCAAAGTTAGTGCGTTATCTAAACTTTTTAAGCGCAATAAACTTTTTCTCGAACAAATGTCCTTCCGTACATAACTTGAAATTAGGTCAACTTTTCACACCATTTTATTTTAAATGTTTTGTTGCCACAAAATATCGTTTACTTACAATTGCATTCGGTGTTTATGATGAGAAACTGATAAAATAAGCAAATTAAATGATAGTGTTATGTAAGGTACTTATTTATAATTTCAGAAAAATTTGTCAGATCTTAAGGCCCAAAAGAATCTGCACTAATTTATTTTAAGCCATAAATCAACTAGAATATTAATATAGTAAGTAGGCTAGGTTTAATGGTATACTATGGTATACCTTATTTATTTTTTTTATTTATTTGTTCAACGTTTCAGTAGTCCGCTACCTGAAGTTTAAGCAGACCTGGCTTCCCCCCAGCCGTCAGTAAGGTGTGTGTGTGTGTGTCTGTGTGTGTGTGTGTGTGTGTGTGTGTTTGTGTTTGAAGTGTGTTTGAAATGTTAATTTGTGTTTATATTTGCCCAAGTTACCAAAAGGTTAGATTGAATTGGTATCATTTTGTAAATGTTTGGACTTTTTTCAGAGGAAAGGATTTGTTTGCTGTATTATTTGCCTCAGGTATGTGTAAGTTTGGTTCTTAAAATTTAGCGTTAGTAAAAAAGAAAAAAAAATTCCCTCTTCCACTACTTAAGATTAACTTATACTACTACTGTTAGTTATTATTTGTTAGAGACGGGGTTGCTAATATGTAGAAACATGCAAATTCTACATATAAGGGGGTTGGAATGTTTCAAAGTCGGGTTGATGCTTTGATCTTGTTGCTTCTGGTCATCAAAAGCGGAGCTCTTGGAATTCTAGGAGATCGGTCTCCGGTGCAGAGCCTTGGTCCAAGGAGAGGTGGTACTTTTATGTCTCTGTCCGCGTAGTTTTGTTTGTGTCTTTTATTCGTCAAGATAACGTTGGTGGATGAGTGCCGCGGTTTTTTGTGTGAGTGCATTAAGTGTGGAAAGAGGTTTTCATTCCAAATCATCTGGTGTAGGGTCTTGTTTAATAATGTTTGTCTATGTGCGTAGAGGTACGGTTGTAAGTCATTACACTCGAATACTATATGTTCCGGTGTTCCTGTTTCTCCGCACGTGCATATGTTATTATTAACTAAGTTCATGCGTTCTCTGTATGTTGGATAGGGTCCGTGGCCAGTTAGGTAATGAATAAATCCTCGACTGGGCACCAGGTATTTGGCTTTTAGGCGATCTTTGATATTTAGGATCATTGCGTATACCCTTCTACCGGTTGTGCTTTGATCCCATCGTGTCTGCCATTCTGCAAGTATGTAGGTTTTTATTTCAGTCTTTGTCGTGAGCAATTGGTTTGTGTTTAAGATAAGTTGTAGTTGTTGATTGTCATTATGTGTAAGATGGTACATTGCAGTTCGCTGTTTCACTACTAGGTCCAAGGGCATAATTCCCACCAGTACATGAAGTGCATCATGTGCGGTAGTCCCATAGGCCCCCATCAGTCGCAGTAACACACTTCGTTGTGTACTGTTAATTTTTTTATCTAGGTTTGATACCATAGCACCGAGCACACTGTTGAGATATAGCCTTACGCAATTAAGTGGTATCCTATAAGTCCTTTGGGCCAGCTTTGCGATGTTCCACATTGCAGAAGTTGCACTTGCACACACGGTGTTTATATGTGTAAAATTGTTTTTCGTCTAATGTTAAGCCCAGATATTTTGTGTTTTGTCTTCTACTTATATTTACACCGTCTAGTTTGATGATGGGGTCCCTTGCCAAGGTTCCCTTCATCACAAAGTATGTAGTTTTTTGTGGTGTTGTGGTCATTTTGTTGGTTTTGCGCCAACTATGTGTTTGGGTCACGGCGATGTTAGCTTTACGTTCGATATCCTTTCTGGAATTGCCTTCAACCATCAGCAAGATGTCGTCGGCGTATGCAATCGACGACATCACTTCGACAACGGTGTCCATCTTTTCCAGAAGTTCATCCATTACAATATTCCAAAATAGATGCCCGCATATGGACTCCTGCGGGTAACCTTTGTTTATATGTTTGGTAATTCTCCGTGCCTTGTAGGGTTACGTACCTGTCTCTTAAGTAGCTTCTGAAGGAATGGTACAGTTGTGATGGACAGTTTATGGTCGTAAGTCTTGTAAAAAGTGAAGGCCACTAAAGGTTATTAAATGCGCCTTCTATGTCCACTAATATTAACAGGACGTATTTTTTGTGTGATTGCTTGATGGTTTGTATTGCTTGGTTTATGGCGTCCTCGGTTGATTTGTTTTCTGTGAAGCCGTATTGTCTTGGGTGTACTCCTGTGGTTTGTCTGTGGTCCTGCATTCGTTTACATAGTAGTTTTTCATACGTCTTTCCTAGCGTGTTCAAAAGACATGAGTCGGAAGAACCTGGTTGCTTGCGGTCTTTACTTTTCCCTTTGGGGATAATCACGACATTTGCCCGTTTCCAAATGTTCGGAAAACAGTTTGTCGTATGCATTCATTGTACAGTGCTGTTAGCGTCGGTGTTAATTTATCTTGTAGCGCTATGCCAATCACCGCAAGGATTTGATCCGGGCCGGGTACTTTCCTGCCCTTCGATTGGCATAGTGCGTATCTCACTTCGTCTTCTGTGAAAGGGTCTAAGTTATCATGTTGTTTGTTCTATGGTCGGGTACCTATGTAGTTTCTGTCGATTACTTCTTGTCGTCAGAGTCGTTGTTCGTTAGTGTCGTCTTGAACGTTGTCATCAGGCAAAAGTGTTTGTAATAGTAGTGTCGCAGTTTCACCACAGTCTTTTTGTGTATGTGCCGTCTTGTTTTATAAAGTCGAATAAAGTCATCGGTGGTTTGATTTTATCCTAAGTGATTTTATTGGGTATCCTCCAGGCGTCAGTTTGTATGTGTCTTTCCACGAATAATTTCCATGACCTCCTATTCATGTCAGTCAGTTCTTTTTGGTATATGTCTTTTAATTGTCGGTAATTTGTTAGGTGGTATGCTCTTTTGGCCGGTGTTAAGGAGTTTTGGTAGCTTTTTCTCGTTCGCTGTGTTTCCTTTTTTAGGTTTTGTAAGTCCATTGAATTGTCTTTGTGTGTCGTGTTTTTCGTTGTTTTGGGAGCACCTGCTCCATTGTCCGTCTAATTGTGTTGGTGAGTAGTTTTGTACACTCGTGGACGTTTTCGTCTGATCTTATGTCTTGTGGGGGTACAAATGTGTCCCTCAGTTTGTTCCAATTTGCATTTCGTATTTTGTATCGTTGTACTTTGACGAAGTTTTGTGGTGTATCAAATGGTCTGGTTGTCATGTCAATGTTGAAGGTGATTAGGTTGTGGTCACTGACAGTTTGGTATACTACATAGTGGAAGACCCATAGAGAAATAAAAAAGAAAGTTGCCAACTATCAGCTTAAGCGAGGAAACAGAGTTGGTCACGCCGCCATACATAACTGGGCAAACTACTCTGAAGTGTCGGTATCTGAAATATTTAAATTACCTGCAGAGACAGTGGCGTAAATATTTAAATGTTTAGAAAAGTCAAGTTTGCTTTGAAATATTAATCCAAACTATTTTTAGTAGGGGGGTTTAAGAAAGACAGAGGAGAGGTATACGATAACTGAAATTGAACTGTTAGTTGTGTTTAGTTGTCAAAAATTTAGAAATTTCATAGTGGGGCGTGAGGTCGTAGTAAGGACCGACCATAAAGCACTGAGTTTTTTGAATAGTGGTAGGCCCTTGAGTAGTACACTACAGCGGTGGATACAATTACTACAAGCGTAGTTAAAATTGGGTACGTAACGGGAAAAGAAAATGTAGTTTCGGACGTACTCTCGAGAATTCCACCAGTAGATAAACCGATTGGGGCGTTCCGAATGAAGGATGTGTACGGCATGAACGCGTTTGGCGTAAAAATCTGATAGTGAGTTGAAGTCGATTTGAGTAAAATAAGAGAGTTGCAAAATCTTGATTCACGTTTGATACATGCTTTTGACGGTTTGGAGAGTCCAGTTGTAAGGATTCAAAAGAAGATTAGGCAGTACTATTTGATTTATAAAGGCGTTTTATTCAAAGAAATGATGAGAGGTCGGACGCTTGGAAGGTGTCAATTCCGGATTCTTTGGTTGATGTGTTGATATATAATTTTCTTGAGAGATATGGACATTTTAGGGCTAAGAAGTATTACAAGGCGCCGGTGGAGACCTGCTGTTTCAATAATATGAAACGCAGAGTAAGAAAACGGTTGAGGACTTGCGATGTCTATCAGAAAGCCAAGTGCTATAATAAAAGTACGGAAAGGGAGATGAAAAATATTTTACTAAATAACCCGGGAGAGTTAGTTAGCGTAGACTTGATGGGGCATTTGCCGCTAGGTTGGGGAGGCGCCACTATGTTGTTTGTCGTCGTAGATGTGTTTAGCAAATACGTAAAGCTATATCCCATTAAGAAAGCTACAGCAAAGATTGGCAAAAAAGATCTTGCCTGAATACATTCCTCAAGTGAATTTAAAACCAGAAATCATTCTATCGGATTATGGTTCGCAATTTATAAGTAATAAGTGGGCTAACCCGTTGGTAGAAAGGGGGTAAATGTTAAATACTGCGCAGTGTTTCACCCGTAATCTAATGTTGTGGAAAGAATGAATCGGGGAATTTGACGAATCTTGAGAACGTATTGTCATAGCAAACATAACATGTAGGCGAATTATCTAGATAAAATAGAAGGGTGGTTAAATTACACAATGAGCGATTCAACGGGATTCACGCCATTGAAATTGTGTTTGGGAAACCACCTTATAATATAATAGGTTGTGTGTTGGATTTTCGAACTAGGGCTGATGTACCTCGCGAAGTAATAGTTGAATTGGCTATAGAAAGGTTGAAAAGTAGGGCTGATAAACACAAACGGAGGCGTGATAAACCAAACCCCGTAAAATATACGCTTGGCTAGTTGGTTTTGGTTAAGATGCATTTTCAATCTTCCTTATTGCAAAAGGAAATTCGTAAATTTTTCTTGTTGTACGAAGGTCTTTATAAGGGGTGGGTCCTAAGGTATATCTGTTGGTTTACCCAAATTCTGGTAAAGTAAGGGAAACGTTCAATGTGATGGAGTTAAAACCTTACCATGTGGTGGAGGGATTTTTGAGTAATACCGATGGAGGAGTGTCTGATAAAAAGTCAAGTTGAACCAAACTCTCCGAACATTTTGATGGCGCTGTTTATGGATTTAAGTTAAGAAAAACTATAGGTTTAGTTTAATAATTGTCCGTAATATACGGAAGGCCTTATAGATAAGGAATTCATTATTTTTAATTGAATGTTTATGGTAATACGAAATCAGCACTTAAGTTTTGGTTACTGGAATTATTTATAATGATACAAAATTAATATTTACAATTTGCATCACATGTTTATCTCATGTTTATGTTGTATAATAATGTTGAGAAGGGATAGAGAAAAACCAATTTGTGTAGCGTAGTGGGTTTGCCGTTCTTGTGACTTAGTGTGGGTGGAAAATGAAAATAGTTCGCACTTTAACTAGTTGGTTAGAGTATGTGGAAAACAGACGAAGAAGAGAGGAGTGTACGTTGTCTTAACGTCGGTGTTGTAGAAAATGAAGGAAAAATTGTTTTTGCATCCGCAAGTAAAATTTTGTTCTTTTTTGGAGGCGGGGCTGCTGTATCGGTACAGTAGGCGTCGCCGTGGATCAATGTAGTAAGCGTAAGACTACGGATCCCAAGGTCCCGGGTTCAAATCCCGACACGGCCGACTGCTTGAAAAATGGCAAGTGAGCATTTTTCACAAAAATTACGCCCTCGTTCAGATGAGAGGTTAAATGGAGGTCCCGTGTGTGAGTGTTGTCACGCACGTTAAAGATCCCTACCTTGCCTGGAACGGCAAGGGTTCGGCAAAATTCTAAATTTCCAGGCAACAAAAAACTCGCCTCCTGGCCAATGTAGTACCTTACAGGTGGAGCATTGGTAATGTAAATGAACTGTATCGGTACAGTGCAATGTAGTACCTCCGGGTGGAGCATTGGGGACGTGGCCGCAAGTATAGCGGCCGTTATTCAAATTATAATGTAACGGTACAGTTCACGGTTTACCTTGACAAACCGTAAAACGGGTCAAAAGGGTTAAGGGTAGCGAGGAATTTAAGGTACGTGTGCAATTAACCGTTTTGAAGATCTCATTAATTTGAACAAAAATTATACAAAAATGACCAACGAAATAAAAGATTAAGTCGAGAATTTCATATAATTAAACTCCATGTTTGGATTATTAATATATAAAACACTACTTTAGTTTGAAATGCTTTATCGAAAACCATTGTTTTTTTGAATATTTTATAAGTTAGATGGACACTAGGAGCGTTTCTGTGTAAAGCGCGCGTCCTTAGAGCTCGTCCTTTTAGTTTTGATGGGCTAACATTGAGGAAATGGTGAAATTTTGATACGTGTTTGTTGAATTAAGTAACATATCTTTCTCTATTATTGAATAACCACCTTCAATATCTTTATTTACTAAATCTATTATTTTTTGTATAAACGTAAAGTAACTCCCTTAGTTTCCTGAATCCGGTTCCATTTATTCTATATATTATTAGTTACATTGTAGGCCTAAAATACCTACAATATTCTCGGGTTTTTATCGTTCCCAGGAATGTGTTGTGAACACGCATTATTGAAGTGTCGAGGTTCTCTATTCCAGTTGGTTGTAGGACATTTGCCAATTTGAATAAGCCAATACCGGTAGTGATAAATTAGTGTTGGAACGGCAGAGGTAATTTACGCAAAACAAAATTGATCACTTCGGTACCGGTAATCAATGGAAACGGCTATATTTTGTCAGGGTGCTGTTCTCGCGCGCGTGTGTATATAGTGCTTGTTTATCTTTTCAACCTACCTTACCTTTCTCTCTACGCCACTACCGGTATTGGAAGCAGCCCATTTAGTAATGTAAGGAATCAGACTCTTAAAAACTCCGAGATGAGTTTGTGGCTGAGGACTGAATTAATTATACTTTAAAGTCTGTATACGGAAATTTGCATTAATTAAACCTTTATATTTAATTAAACAGGAAGGGCGATGCGTAATAACTTTAAAAAAATCTACCTTTTTGAATTATGGGCCTAAACCGTATATGCAGTTTTTTGCGTGCAATTTCCTGCTCTTCTTATTAATGACATTAACATTTTTTAAAAAAGTTTATAATTTAAGAGTTATTCTCAAAATTTTTAATTTTGCAGTTATTTTGTAAAAGAAAATGCAAAACACTTTATTTATAAATATTAAATTTTTTGCTATATATCGGATATGTTTAAATTCAAAATTTCGTTGGCTTTTGCCAACGGGGAATTTTCCGAAGGTAACATGTAAGCAGACGTCGCTAATATGTTGTTAAAATGTTTCTCAACCTATAATCTATAAAGACAGGCTGTAATCAGAATTTGTAATCTTAGTCACTTCTATTGGGAAATTCTCATATTATTAGTAGAAATCATTTCAGAAAGCAAGCTTCTGAACGTTGGTGAACGTTATGTGTACAAATTAAGTGTTTGTATTCCTTTATAGCAGACATCTGAAGCTCAATCACGTCAATGACGGTATAACAAAAAAGTGTTCTGCAAATACCACAGTATATTTGAATTGCACTTGAATAAACTTATCAGTAAGTCATAGAATATTCCAACGGAACAAATTTGGTAGGGGAGATGGTTATCACTCGTTTCATGTACCTATAAAAATAAATCGAAATACTCAAGGAAAATTCTTGCAATTTTGAAGCCTCTAAGTTACCTAGTTTCAACTTTCCGACAACTAACTACACTCTATCGAAGTTTTGAGCCGTTACGCATTCAACACTGCCTTGTATCATATTTCAAGCGTCGTCATGATTGGCACCTTTACATTCAAAACGTTTTAGTCCGAAGTACGAGGGTGCGATAATGGCTAAACCGGTGTCGCTATAAAGTTTCAGAATAACGGTTGTCGTTTAAAACCCTGCATAGGTATACAGCATCATGAAAGCTATAGAAAAGAGGCCGAACATATCTGTTCATATAGTTTCAGTTTTAATGGTGTTCACAAGGCACTTATAAATAGATGTGAAATTCCTTAACAGCAAAATTAATTGAAATATATCGCCACCTGGTGGTTGTGGAGAGAACTTTTCAGAACGGCAAATTTAAACGGATCTTTATTGCAATATAATGTAGTTAAAGAATGTTAAGAAATTACATTAAGGCCTATACTTTGATTTCAGAGGGAGGCATGGTTATATTTCTTCTATTTTTAAAATATCTGTAGGAAATTGTACTAAATAACTAACGGGTTTTTCATTAAGAGCCATAAATTTTTGTTCTTTTCTAAACTCCAACCATTGGAGATATCGAAAAAATATTTTCCATTGAAGTACATCTCATGCCATTACGAAATAGACTTCAGTCATACGTCCACCACGGCTGTACTTGCAGCGATCGATTCGTTGAAGCCAATTTCCAACTACCCTTTCGAACACATGAATCGGTGTTGCTTGCAGTCAATTTTGCGGAGAGATAGGATGATAGGTCACATACTAAGGCATGGGGAATAATGCGGAATATATTAGAAGCAGAGATAGGAAAAAAGAGAGGGAGAGGTAGACCTAAGTTAGACCATTACACACAGATAGTGAAAGATGTAGGTTGTGGAAACTTCAGAGACACGTGTAGGCTAGCTCAAATCAAGGAGGTACGCGTCCAACCAGTTCTAAGACGAAAACCCCTATGACGAAAAACATAATTGTACTTAATCATGATGATTATTATAAGCACTACTAATTTAAACATAGACTATTTTATTGTGGTAAAAAATTTTCGCTTTGAAACTTCTCAACAAATTTGTTTATAAATTTTTCAAAATTCTAACGTGGAAGGTATTCAATAGGTCGTATTTTATTGTTCTATTAGTGTCGTTTCTACTCTTCAACAAAGTGGACTGTATGGCTACTTATTGAACGTGATACGTACGCATTATCACTGTGTTTCTTAGGGTTTATCCATAAAATCACATTTGGAGACACTAATGACTTTGTAGCAATTTTATTTTCCACCTAATATATATAGCCGTATAATCAATCCTTTTATTAAATATTAAATAATATAATACATTATAATGTTATCCAATCCACTTAATTTAATAACATCTATTGTCCAATAAAGAACTAGTATTTAGTTCATGTTAAAAGTTAAATTCTACGGTGACAATATATAAGCTCGTGTTTGGTATCTTTCCTAAAGCCCCCTCTACTCAGGAGCCGCAAGGGATCGCTGTTACCAGGCAGCAACAAGCTCGGCCGGCACTTCTAACACAGCTGGGGTTCAAGCAGGTCGAAAGTTGTTCTTAGGAGCGATGTCCGTGATTGATTTTTGGTGTTGGAAGCGTGCACGATGGAAGATTGCACGTGTAAGCCATCTTCAGAAATTGTTTTGGATGGTCCATTTTTTTGTTGAAACCAGTCGTGAAGAACGATGAAGTTTTTGTTAAAAGACCATTAGGAACAGTAAGTGAATTTGTTTCTATAACGATATTGATTAAAATTTTCAGTGTAACTTTGGGAATAATTTATTTTAAAATATATTGCAACGTAAATTATAAATATGCAACTTTTCTGAATGGTATTCATGCGAAATTAAATGAAAACAATTTTATTCTTGTATAATATGGAATCACATATATAATTTATTCAAGTTAATTACAAACAACATTTGCTTTCTTGTGGTGTGAATTACGCCTGGAACATCTGTAAATTGAAACGCAGATAATGGAAGCCAAGTGACGTGTTTTTCAGTATGCAGCGCAGCTGTTTGTTTGGAATGGAATTTTCCGTTGTTAATACATACGTCAGCTTTCAAGCAAGTATTTAGGTGCAATTTGGAGTTCTGGTATGTACAAAATATATATTCGTATGTTGTTTGAACTGTCGACGTAGAAACGAGATAAATTTTACTTTAACCGACTTGTACTAACTTTGAACAGGTCAAGGACAGACCTCAATTATATTTTTCGTAGTCATACGATATGAATCTGTAATTTGTTCCTACAAATTCTTTTATTAACTCAATGAAACATCAGAAGATGTCACTACTAATTAGATAAAGTAAATTCTCATAACTTTGAACCTTTAGAAATTAAATTTCTACATTTGATATTTTATGAACAATTATCTGTAATTATTTACTGTGAAATTAAGGTAAATTTACCATAATTAACTCTTTCTATAAATAAGCAATTTTATGCTTTGTCAATCTGTTATATAAACTTCATTAAATAGTAATTGGTACGGATATATTCAGTACCATTGTAATTAACTCTTCCTAATTTAAATTAACTTATAAAGGAAGACATATTTTTGTAAAAATTACTTTATTGGATACCAAAAGAATAGATTCTTATTTTCGGACTAAAGACTATCTTTTATTTAAGAGGAATGAAAGTCGATTCTGATTGTATTTAATTATTTTTGAGTTTGAATGCACAAACAGTGCTTTTCTTTGTTTAATCTGTTCACAGGTGCAGTGCAGGATTGCTAAGGTCAAGGTCGATCCATAAGGTAAGATACTTTAAAGATTAGGAGGTCTTTAAAATTATATAGCGGTTATAGAAAAAAGGTTTCCGCATTTGCCTTGTACAAGGGACTTGTATTAGGTCTTCTCAGTATAAAAAAATACGGTGGCGCCTTATTTTTATTATTAGTGGTTGCAATTACACCCCGACCCGCAGCTCATTCTCTACCCAGAGCATATAGTTCGACTAGCCGCTTTGCCTTTGAGATTTCCTCAACTTAGAGCCACCTTCCATCTTAATTTGCCGTGGGCTCCATTTCTAATTATCGGAATTTCTCGTTAAACTAAATCGGAATTTAAAAGGCTACAACTTAACTCCCTTTACCGAACCAACAACCGTTTCTCTTCGATGTCTATGAATAAGTGTCGATCACTACCTCTTTAGTCCAATTTAATTTCCACAGGCATAAAGTAAGTTTTATGACAGGGACGACAGCTTTGCTATTTTATTTACAACTACGAATTTACAACGACTTAAAATTAAACACGAAAACGTGCGACAAAGAGACCAAACAGGTATTTTGTAAGTTATTACAAAACATTGTGCCAAACGTAACAATAAATTGTTCTAGTTTTGTGAGAGTATATAGTAGGTAAATAGGGCCGGTCCTAATTCAAAACGCGACAGACGTATTTTCCATGTGTAAAATACTTCTGTCACGTTTTGAATTAGGATCGGCCCTAAATAATTTCAATGTAAAATAGTTGTGAAAACATTTGAATGTAAAATAGTTGTGAAAACATGAATTCTTCTATACTTTCAATGTAAAAATACGTCTGTCACGTTTTGAATTAGGACCGGCTTTATATTACTTTCAATGAAACACACACGTATGTTGAAAAAAATGTAAGTGCAGAGAAGAATGTGTGTAGCTGTTTTGAATTCGGTTTTCTAGCGAGAAGTTACACGTGCACCGATTTGAATTAGGATCGGCCCTATATAATTTCAATGTAAAATAGTTGTGAAAACATTTGAATGTAAAATAGTTGTGAAAACATGAATTCTTCTATACTTTCAATGTAAAAATACGTCTGTCACGTTTTGAATTAGGACCGGCTTTATATTACTTTCAATGAAACACACACGTATGTTGAAAAAAATGTAAGTGCAGAGAAGAATGTGTGTAGCTGTTTTGAATTCGGTTTTCTAGCGAGAAGTTACACGTGCACCGATTTGAATTAGGATCGGCCCTATATAATTTCAATGTAAAATAGTTGTGAAAACATTTGAATGTAAAATAGTTGTGAAAACATGAATTCTTCTATACTTTCAATGTAAAAATACGTCTGTCACGTTTTGAATTAGGACCGGCTTTATATTACTTTCAATGAAACACACACGTATGTTGAAAAAAATGTAAGTGCAGAGAAGAATGTGTGTAGCTGTTTTGAATTCGGTTTTCTAGCGAGAAGTTACACGTGCACCGTTTTGAATTAGGATCGGCCCTATATAATTTCAATGTAAAATAGTTGTGAAAACATTTGAATGTAAAATAGTTGTGAAAACATGAATTCTTCTATACTTTCAATGTAAAAATACGTCTGTCACGTTTTGAATTAGGACCGGCTTTATATTACTTTCAATGTAACACACGTATGTTGAAAAATGTAAGTGCAGAGAAAATGTGTGTAGATGTTTTGAATTTGGTTTTCTAGCGAGACAGTATGACAGATGCAAAATATCGCATTCAAGTCAATTGTGTTTTAATTAAAGTGGATTCTGATTTATGTTTAGAGGCTGCAAATACACATGGGCCGGTTTCAATTCAAAATGTGTTCACTCTTGTGATAGGTTGAAAAGTGGGTTGGCAAAGTACGCAGATGGTGGTAATCTGCTATATAAGGAGATTGCTCCTGATATTAATTTAATTAGTCGAAGTTTATTGCATATATTTACATACAAACATGTATAAAATTGATATTCAGGGATTTAAATACAAGAAAAACGAGTTTGTGTGTAAAGAAATTGCGATTTTGGACTTGTTGAAAGGTGTTGTTTGGCATCAAATTTTAAACTGCCAATGCAGTCCAGTTGTTTGAGCCAAGATAATATAAAACATAACGACTGGGTGACAAAGAATATTCATGGTCTTTCTTGGGATGAATCTTCAACGGCTGGAATGGGTTTATCATATATAGCGCTTTATTTGAAGCAAATTATCCTACCCGGTGAAGAAGTATTTGTGAAGGGTCTAGAAAAGAAGAAATTGATTGAAACCTATCTAATGCAAAACGTTGTAACTGATATGCTTGCACTAGGTTGTCCTAAGATATCGGAGTTAAAATCAACAACCGTTTAAAATATAACATCCATTGTTGTAGACACAGCAATAATAATCTGCAATGTGCAAAACAAAATACCTTGTTATTAAAAGAATGGCTTGATAATAATAAAAACAGTAGAAAGATTGTGTCTGTATTATTTATTTTAATATAATTTTACAATGTTAGCCGAAGCAAATTATCCGACCTGGTGAAGAAGTATGTGTGAAGGGTCAAGAAAAGAAGAAATGGATGGAAACCTATCTATTGCAAAAATGTTATAGGCAAGGCAATAATAGTCTGCAATGTGCAAAACAAAATACTTTGTTATTAAAAGAATGGTTTGATAATAATAAAAAACAATAGAAAAGATTGTGTCTGTATTATTATTGTAGTCAGTAAGAAATCTTTAATGCTGATGTCTGCAGAAAAACAATTAAACTCAGACAGCACGAATGGAACTCTCAACCGTGAAAGCAATTATAACTGATCAACGCAATAGCTTTTACTGGTTTTACAACATTTAACAAATTGTACAGATATCTCGAAAGATTTGCCAAAGACAGACAAACAGATAGACAGACTGACTGCACCAATTTTCTCATTCTCGCTTTTAAAGAATAAACAAGTCGTAGTTATTAAATCGCGAACTCAGTTTATCTGCAAGAAAATATATAAACGTGGAAATTTATGAAATGCTCCAACTTAAAAAACTAGAAATAAATCTATTGAAATATATGCTAACGTTGCAATTGGCGGATCTGCTCACGGAGTAAACAATTTTTCTAGCATTTCATTTGGATTGACTATAAACTACTCAATAATTTTAACCTAACCACTATCATTATTCTTTCCTGACAAGGGTAATTTTAATAAAAGTTTTCATTTTGATTTGTTCTATAGAACACAACTACAACTTGACAATAAAGATTATCACACACACACACACACACACACACCCACGCACACACACACACACACACCCGCACGCACGCACGCACGCACGCACGCACGCACGCACGCACGCACGCACGCACGCACGCACGCACGCACGCACGCACGCACGCACGCACGCACGCACGCACGCACGCAGCACCACACACACACACACACACACACACACACATCTTGAGATATATAAATATATTAAACAACAAGAACAGCAGCAGAAAATTCAACCCATGTCAGAGAGCTTTTTTTCTTGTCAACGATAGTCTAGTCTAATGCTTCTTCAGCATTTGCATTTCCATAGTTACGTACTGAAGGCAACTCTGCAATTTTAGATCACATGCATTTCTAATTTCAATTGCAAAAAAATATGAAAGCATCTATTTGAAATGCATTTCTAACTTTAATCGCAAAAAAAATGAGAGCATCTATTCGAAATATGCACTCAGATTAAAAGTCAAAAATTGTTTTACACCGTTCTGTAAACTGAGATTACGTAGTTATTAAATCGGGAGTAATGTGAAATGAAACACACAATGTATTTTTCTTTATTGTAATCTATAAAATACATATATATATATATATATATATATATATAATGTTATGTACTCTAGAATAAACATACTATAATTCACTTAAGTTCCCAAATATAAAGAACAGTTCTAACTCACTCCAACTCTGAACGGTTAAAAAATATTGCATTATCAATTCTATGAGGGCTGTCTTCTTCTTCATCTTTGACGCGCGGTCGTTTCTGGTTGTTCTTCCTCTTCGTGTTAACTAAAAAAGATTCAAATGAATATTATATTAAGTAAATGCATTAAGAAAATTAAATTTATATATATTAAGCTAAAGAATACATACTCTGTATTGGTGTCATCAGGTCGTACGTTTGCAATTGGTGGATCTGCTTACGGCGTCAACGTTTTTTTTCTCCAGTACTTAATTTTGGATTGACTCAATAATTTTAACCCAATCACTATAATTATTCTTTCCTGACAAGGACAATTTTTAAAAAAAAGGTTTTCATTTTTGATTTGTTCTATAGAACGCACAACTACAACTTGGCAATAAAGATTGAACGATTATCACAAACACATATCTTGAGTATATAAGGATATTAAACAACAAGAACAGCAGAAAATTCAACTCATGTAAGCAAGAATTTAATGCTAAGGTATTGTCTAGATAGCAATTGTAGAAATATGAAATCTATAGAAAATTTAATAAAGCCAGTCATGTATAAATTTTTTTAATGCTGACATCCGCAGGAAAAATAAAAAGCGAGAAATTTAATGCTAACATCAGCGGAATAATAAATAAATCCACTTAGTCAGCAGTAATGGAAGACCGGGTCTGGCTTCGAAACTGTGCACGCGCATATACCATATTTTAAAATTAAAGTTGTCAATTGCAAAACTAAAAATTAAATTTTACCTAGAAATCATTTGAAATATGTACTTTTTTTCAGTACAACTGAAAGAACTTGACTTTTATACATTTTTTAATCGATATCATAGACTTTTTTTCTATACTGTTGGTAAAAATCTACGTGAAGTATTTATATTAAATAATAAACTGACCTGTTAGAAAAAAATTAAAAAATTTGCATCGTTTTCTGAAAAAATTGCATACTTTTTCAGTACAACTGAAAGAACTTGACTTTTATACATTTTTTAATCGATATCACACTGTACAGAAACAGCAATGTTTAATTATATAAGACAAACATGATGTGTTTACTATTAAACAAAACAAAATTGTTCTTAATCCAAGTGATGATAAAAGAATTCTTAGTACCTCAAACCACTGATACTATCTATTGCCTATTTTGTAGTATTGATTACAAAAAATACATACGACAGCGAGTACTGTGTTAAAAATTGTTTTTCGTTGCAGAAAGTAACATCAATACCCGTCAATATTACTGTATTAGTCGATTAAGGCATGCGTTAATTTTTTACTACGTTTCTTTTTTATTCGCTTAGGGCAATGCAGAGAGAAGAAGTTTGAATTGGCAACATTTTTTATAATAAAATAAACCTTGATACAAAATCACATTTCAGTTTTTACTGAAAAGTAGATCGGATGAGAGTTCTAACTAAACGGTGTTATAATATTTTTATATATCTGTGTGAATAAACTCACAAAGCGCCAAAAGAGCGGTTTGTCAACTGATTTTTTTTTCACTTAAAGCGATTGACATTCATTTCAAACAAGTATTTATTAAGGTCATATAAAAGACCAAAAGTTTTATCATATAAATAACGTTGTATAATTTAAATTTCATTACGTAGCATTCGTTGAATTTTAAAAAATTATTTTTATACCTCCATCATGAGTTAGTTTTACTACGTGCTATAATTATGCTAAATAATGAAGAAAATTGAATTGCTTTAACAGTTTTATGGAAACTGTCATGCGTTGCACATTGCATATTCTATTTGCAGGACGACATGAAACAAGAAAAACGCTTGGCAATATTTTTAATAATAAAATAAACCTTAATACTAAAATCACATTCAGTTTTACTGAAAGGAAATATTTCACATTGTTAATTTTGTATAAATTAAAGTTATTTTCCTAAATTTAGTTAAACAAACAA
The DNA here is from genome assembly GCA_036346225.1 of Platerodrilus igneus. Taxonomy (NCBI): domain Eukaryota; kingdom Metazoa; phylum Arthropoda; class Insecta; order Coleoptera; family Lycidae; genus Platerodrilus; species Platerodrilus igneus. The sequence continues at coordinate 15,439,336 of JARFIW010001081.1, read as the reverse complement.
AACGCATGAGTTTGATGCAGATTTTTCTGGGATACTCAAATCTTTAGGAATTTTTAATTGAAGACGTCTTAAATTTTGCCTTAACGCAGCTGAATGAAATGATGAGATTGTTGTTTTGGAAATTAAAATTCAGTATTAATTTTTTCTGATGAACGTGCTTTGTTAATGCAAGATTTCAATTTGCTTTTCTAAAAATTGAAATTTCAATTACATAGCTATTTTGCTTACATCAGAACATATTTATATATAAAGTAATTTTAACCTTATAAATCACATTCAGTTTTACTGAAAGGAAATTTCCATTTTTTTTTGCGATTAAAGTTAAAAAATTCTTTCAAATAGATGCTTTCATATTTTTTAAAAATTGAAATTAGAAATGCATGTGATCTGAAAATTGCAAGTTGCCTTCAGTACGTTAACTATGGAAATGCAAATGCTGAATAAGCATTAGACTAGACTATCGTTGACAAGAAAAAAGCTGTCTGACATGGGTTGAATTTTCTGCTGCTGTTCTTGTTGTTTAATATATTTATATATACTCAAGATGTGTGTGTGTGTGTGTGTGTGTGTGTGTGTGTGTGTGTGTGTGTGTGTGTGTGTGTGTGTGTGTGATAATATTTATTGTCAAGTTGTAGTTGTGTTATATAGAACAAATCAAAAATTAAAACTTTTATTAAAATTACCCTTGTCAGGAAAGAATAATGATAGTGGTTAGGTTAAAATTATTGAGTAGTTTATAGTCAATCCAAATGAAATGCTAGAAAAAATTGTTTACTCCGTGAGCAGATCCGCCAATTGCAACGTTAGCATATATTTCAATAGATTTATTTCTAGTTTTTTTTTAAGTTGGAGCATTTCATAAATTTCCACGTTTATATATTTTCTTGCAGATAAACTGAGTTCGCGATTTAATAACTAACGACTTGTTTATTCTTTAAAAGCGAGAATGAGAAAATTGGTGCAGTCAGTCTGTATCGTTTGTTGTTTTGAAAATCTTTCGAGATATCTGTAAATTTGTTAAATGTTTAAAACCAGTAAAGAGCTATTGCGTTGATCAATTATAATTGCTTCAACGGTTGAGAGTTCCATTGTGCTGTCTGAGTTTAATTGTTTTTCTGCAGACATCAGTTAAAGATTTCTTACTGTACAATAATAATACAGAACAATCTTTTCTTTATTTTATTTTAACATTTTTTTGATATAAATATATTTATTTTGATCATTGCAGACAATTCCAATTGCCTATAAACATTTTTGCAATAGATAGGTTTCATCCATTTCTTCTTTTCTAGACCCTTCACAATTTATACTTCTTACCGGGTCGGATAATTTGATCTGCTAACATTTTAAAGTTTGATTAAAATAAATAATACAGTTCAATAGTACTTTCATATTGTTTTTATTATTATAAGCCATTCTTTTAATATTGTCAAGTTGTAGTTGTGTTCTATAGAACAAATCGAAAAGCATGAAAACATAAATAGTTTATTAAAAAAAATTACCCTGTGTTCATGTGATATAAAATAAATGTAGTGCTCCTTGTTAAGAACTTGTGGGTAGTATAGTCATCTGAAATGTTGAAATGCTAGACAATTGTGTAATAATAGAAGCATTTTTTTAGTTAAACTTCATTTAGTTTATCAACGTTGCAGTTTTTCTATAGATTTATTAAAATAGAACTTTAATCTACTATTGTATATTAGATAGTATGGTAGAAAAATTATGAGAAGTTTAGTTATAAATCCATTTGAATACTGAAGATTGTTGCTAATTGTGAGAGTTTTAATATTAACGATCATTGTTTAATTAGATTTATTTCTAGTTTTTTTAAGTTGGAGCATTTCATAAATTTCACGTTTATATATTTTCTTGCAGATAAACTGAGTTCGCGATTTAATAACTACGACTTGTTTATTCTTTAAAAGCGAGAATGAGAAAATTCGGTGCAGAGTTTGTATGTTTGGTCTTTGGCAAATCTTTCGAGATATCTGTACAATTTGTTAAATGTTGTAAAACCAGTAAAGAGCTATTGCGTTGATCATTATAATTGCTTTCCGGTTGAGAGTTCCATTCGTGCTGTCTGAGTTTAATTGTTTTCTGCAGACATCAGCATTAAAGATTTCTTACTGACTACAATAATATTTCAGACACAATCTTTTCTATTGTTTTTTTATTATTATCAAACCATTCTTTTAATAACAAAGTATTTTTGTTTTGCACATTGCAGACTATTATTGCCTTGCCTATAACATTTTTTGCAATAGATAGGTTTCATCCATTTCTTCTTTTTGACCCTTCACATACTTCTTCACCGGGTCGGATAATTTGCTTCGGCTAACATTGTAAAATTATATTAAAATAAATAATACAGACACAATCTTTCTACTGTTTTTATTATTATCAAGCCATTCTTTTAATAACAAGGTATTTTGTTTTGCACATTGCAGATTTATTATTGCTGTGTCTGACAACAATGGATTGTTATATTTTAAACGGTTGTTGATTTTAACTCCGATATCTTAGGACAACCTAGTGCAAGCATATCAGTTACAACGTTTTGCATTAGATAGGTTTCAATCAAATTTCTTCTTTTCTAGACCCTTCACAAATACTTCTTCACCGGGTAGGATAATTTGCTTCAAATAAAGCGCTGATATATGATAAAACCCATTCCAGCCGTTGAAGATTCATCCCAAGATAAGACCATGAATATTCTTTGTCACCCAGTCGTTATGTTTTTATATGATCTTGGCTCAAACAACTGGACTGCATTGGCAGTTTAAAATTTGATGCCATAACAACACCTTTCAACAAGTCCAAAATCGCAATTTCTTTACACACAAACGTTTTTCTTGTTTTAAATCCTTTGAATATCAATTATATACATGTTTGTATGTAAATATATCAGTAAACTTCGACTAATTAAATTAATATCAGGAGCAATCTCCTTTATAATTACCACATTCTATTTGCAACCCATTTTCAACCTTCAAAGTTACTTTTAATGATGGTTTATCTAAAAATAGGATACCTTTCAATCTACCAGTTGAACTATATTAGCATAAGTGTATTGTAGAGAAAAATAGTATGAGTAACCGTTCTGTTTAAAAAAAATCCAGTTTGTTTTGCTTAAAGATGTGTTAGCATAAAGTTGATGAGTATGTTTTTCAATATTAACAATTTCATTGTCGAAGTAAACTTTTTTACGCACGTTCAGTATTTCACTATTCATTTTACATTTTAATTAAATAAATGCAATCCTAACGATTGTAGAAACAACGGCTGGAATGGTGTTATCATATAGTATAGCGCTTTATTTGAAGCAAATTATCCGACCCGGTGAAGAAGTATTTGTGAAGGGTTTAGAAAAAGAAGAAATTGATTGAAAACCTACTTACGTTTACCTTTTTAATCTTAAAAATTTCATTTGACCAGTTTGGCGTGTAACCTTTCGTAAATGCTTCCCTGTGTTTACTAATCCTCACACTGTCTTTAATTGAATATTTTGGTATTTTGGTTGTAAGTTTGATGTGGGTAAATGATGATTTAAGAATAGTTTTTTCATTTGATGTATCAACTTTTTACTAAAAATAGGATACCTTTTCAATCTACCCGAGTTGAACTATATTAGCATAAATGTATTGTAGAGAAAAATAGTAGTAGTAACCGTTCTGTTTAAAAAAATCTAGTTTGTTATTTGCTTAAAGATGTGTTAGCATAAGGTTGATGAGTATGTTTTTTTTCAATATTAACAATTTCATTGTCGAAGTAAACTTTTTTACGCACGTTCAGTATTTCACTATTCATTTTACATTTTAATTAAATAAATGCAGTCCTAACGATTGTAGAAACAACGGCTGGAATGGTGTTATCATATAGTATAGCGCTTTATTTGAAGCAAATTATCCGATCCGGTGAAGAAGTATTTGTGAAGGGTTTAGAAAATAAGAAATTGATTGAAACCTATCTAATGCAAAACATTGTAACTGATATGCTTGCACTAGGTTGTCCTAAGCTATCGGAGTTAAAAATCAACAATCTTTTAAAATATAACATCCATTGTTATAGACACAGCAATAATAATCTGCAATGCGTAAAACAAAATACCTTTTTTTATTAAAGGAATGGCTTGATAATAAAAAACAATAGAAAGATTTTATTTATTATTTATTTTAATATAATTTTTACAATGTTAGCCTTACTATCTATTATTATAACAACTTCTAGCAAACATTATTTTTATCGATCCAGCTATTGTGTACGTTAGAGAAGCCTAACCATTTTATAAAGACTTTATTTGCACTCTTTCGTAGGACTTTTTCTAGCAGGTAAATTCCTGGATGTTTAACCTTTTGCAAACTCCATTTCATAAAATGCACCTTTGATTTCTTTTTCGTCTTGATCTTCTAATATATATATTGTCGGATTGGTTACGTTTACTTTTTTAATCTTAAAAATTTCATTTGACCAGTTTGGCGTGTAACCTTTCGTAAATGCTTCCCTGTGTTTACTAATCCTCACACTGTCTTTAATTGAAAATTTTGGTATTTTGGTTGCAAGTTTGATGTGGGTAAATGATGATTTAAGAATAGTTTTTTCATTTGATTTATCAACTTTTACAGGTTTGACACCGATAGTATTGTGAACTGTATTGTTGTATTGTTTCACATTATATGATAAAAACATTTGGTCTTTTGTATGACATAATAAATACTTGTTTGAAATGAATGTCAATCGCTTTAAGTGAAAAAAAAATCAGTTAGACAAACCGCTCTTTTGGCGCTTTGTGAGTTTATTCACACAGATATATAAAAATATTATAACACCGTTTAGTTAGAAATCTCATCCGATCTACTTTTCAGTAAAAACTGAAATGTGATTTTGTATCAAGGTTTATTTTATTATAAAAAATGTTGCCAATTCAAACTTCTTCTCTCTGCATTGCCCTAAGCGAATAAAAAGAAACGTTGTAAAAAAATTAACTCATGCCTTAATCGACTAATACAGTAATATTGACGGGTATTGATGTTACTTTCTGCAACGAAAAACAATTTTTAACACAGTACTCGCTGTCGTATGTATTTTTTGTAATCAATACTACAAAATAGGCAATAGATAGTATCAGTGGTTTGAGGTACTAAGAATTTTTTTATCATCACTTGGATTAAGAACAATTTTGTTTTGTTTAATAGTAAACACATCATGTTTGTCTTATATAATTAAACATTGCTGTTTCTGTACAGTGTGATATCGATTAAAAAATGTATAAAAGTCAAGTTCTTTCAGTTGTACTGAAAAAGTATGCAATTTTTTCAGAAAACGATGCAAATTTTTTAATTTTTTTCTAACAGGTCAGTTTATTATTTAATATAAATACTTCACGTAGATTTTTACCAACAGTATAGAAAAAAAGTCTATGATATCGATTAAAAAAATGTATAAAAGTCAAGTTCTTTCAGTTGTACTGAAAAAAAGTACATATTTCAAATGATTTCTAGGTAAAATTTAATTTTTTAGTTTTGCAATTGACAACTTTAATTTTAAAAATATGGTATATGCGCGTGCACAGTTTCGAAGCCAGACCCGGTCTTCCATTACTGCTGACTAAGTGGATTTATTTATTATTCCGCTGATGTTAGCATTAAATTTCTCGCTTTTTATTTTTCCTGCGGATGTCAGCATTAAAAAAATTTATACATGACTGGCTTTATTAAATTTTCTATAGATTTCATATTTCTACAATTGCTATCTAGACAATACCTTAGCATTAAATTCTTGCTTACATGAGTTGAATTTTCTGCTGTTCTTGTTGTTTAATATCCTTATATACTCAAGATATGTGTTTGTGATAATCGTTCAATCTTTATTGCCAAGTTGTAGTTGTGCGTTCTATAGAACAAATCAAAAATGAAAACCTTTTTTTTTAAAAATTGTCCTTGTCAGGAAAGAATAATTATAGTGATTGGGTTAAAATTATTGAGTCAATCCAAAATTAAGTACTGGAGAAAAAAAACGTTGACGCCGTAAGCAGATCCACCAATTGCAAACGTACGACCTGATGACACCAATACAGAGTATGTATTCTTTAGCTTAATATATATAAATTTAATTTTCTTAATGCATTTACTTAATATAATATTCATTTGAATCTTTTTTTTAGTTAACACGAAGAAGAAGAACAACCAGAAACGACCGCGCGTCAAAGATGAAGAAGAAGACAGCCCTCATAGAATTGATAATGCAATATTTTTTAACCGTTCAGAGTTGGAGTGAGTTAGAACTGTTCTTTATATTTGGGAACTTAAGTGAATTATAGTATGTTTATTCTAGAGTACATAACATTATATATATATATATATATATATGTATTTTATAGATTACAATAAAGAAAAATACATTGTGTGTTTCATTTCACATTACTCCCGATTTAATAACTACGTAATCTCAGTTTACAGAACGGTGTAAAACAATTTTTGACTTTTTAATCTGAGTGCATATTTCGAATAGATGCTCTCATTTTTTTTTGCGATTAAAGTTAGAAAATGCATTTGAAATAGATGCTTTCATATTTTTTGTAATTGAAATTAGAAATGCATGTGATCTAAAATTGCAGAGTTGCCTTCAGTACGTAACTATGGAAATGCAAATGCTGAATAAGCATTAGACTAGACTATCGTTGACAAGAAAAAAGCTATCTGACATGGGTTGAATTTTCTGCTGCTGTTCTTGTTGTTTAATATATTTATATATACTCAAGATGTGTGTGTGTGTGTGTGTGTGTGTGTGTGTGTGTGTGTGTGTGTGTGTGTGTGTGTGTGTGTGTGTGTGTGTGCGCGTGTGTGTGTGTGTGTGTGTGTGTGTGTGTGTGTGATAATCTTTATTGTCAAGTTGTAGTTGTGTTCTATAGAACAAATCAAAAATGAAAACTTTTATTAAAATTACCCTTGTCAGGAAAGAATAATGATAGTGGTTAGGTTAAAATTATTGAGTAGTTTATAGTCAATCCAAATGAAATGCTAGAAAAAATTGTTTACTCCGTGAGCAGATAAACTGAGTTCGCGATTTAATAACTACGACTTGTTTATTCGATTTATTTCTAGTTTTTTTTTAAGTTGGAGCATTTCATAAATTTCCACGTTTATATATTTTCTTGCAGATAAACTGAGTTCGCGATTTAATAACTACGACTTGTTTATTCTTTAAAAGCGAGAATGAGAAAATTGGTGCAGTCAGTCTGTCTGTCTTTGGCAAATCTTTCGAGATATCTGTACAATTTGTTAAATGTTGTAAAACCAGTAAAGAGCTATTGCGTTGATCAATTATAATTGCTTTCACGGTTGAGAGTTCCATTCGTGCTGTCTGAGTTTAATTGTTTTTCTGCAGACATCAGCATTAAAGATTTCTTACTGACTACAATAATAATACAGACACAATCTTTTCTATTGTTTTTTTTATTATTATCAAACCATTCTTTTAATAACAAAGTATTTTTGTTTTGCACATTGCAGACTATTATTGCCTTGCCTATAACATTTTTTGCAATAGATAGGTTTCCATCCATTTCTTCTTTTCTTGACCCTTCACACATACTTCTTCACCGGGTCGGATAATTTGCTTCGGCTAACATTGTAAAATTATATTAAAATAAATAATACAGACACAATCTTTCTACTGTTTTTTATTATTATCAAGCCATTCTTTTAATAACAAGGTATTTTGTTTTGCACATTGCAGATTATTATTGCTGTGTCTACAACAATGGATGTTATATTTTAAACGGTTGTTGATTTTAACTCCGATATCTTAGGACAACCTAGTGCAAGCATATCAGTTACAACGTTTTGCATTAGATAGGTTTTAATCAATTTCTTCTTTTCTAGACCCTTCACAAATACTTCTTCACCGGGTAGGATAATTTGCTTCAAATAAAGCGCTATATATGATAAACCCATTCCAGCCGTTGAAGATTCATCCCAAGAAAGACCATGAATATTCTTTGTCACCCAGTCGTTATGTTTTATATGATCTTGGCTCAAACAACTGGACTGCATTGGCAGTTTAAAATTTGATGCCAAACAACACCTTTCAACAAGTCCAAAATCGCAATTTCTTTACACACAAACTCGTTTTTCTTGTATTTAAATCCCTGAATATCAATTATATACATGTTTGTATGTAAATATATGCAGTAAACTTCGACTAATTAAATTAATATCAGGAGCAATCTCCTTATATAGCAGATTACCACCATCTGCGTACTTTGCCAACCCACTTTTCAACCTATCACAAGAGTGAACACATTTTGAATTGAAACCGGCCCATGTGTATTTGCAGCCTCTAAACATAAATCAGAATCCACTTTAATTAAAACACAATTGACTTGAATGCGATATTTTGCATCTGTCATACTGTCTCGCTAGAAAACCAAATTCAAAACATCTACACACATTTTCTCTGCACTTACATTTTCAACATACGTGTGTTACATTGAAAGTAATATAAAGACGATCCTAATTCAAAACGTGCCCACAAGTATTTTACATTTGAAAAGAATTCAGGTTTTCACATTTTACATTAAAAGTATATAACGCCGATCCTAATTCAAAACGGTGCACGTGTAACTTCTCGCTAGAAAACCGAATTCAAAACAGCTACACACATTCTTCTCTGCACTTACATTTTTTTCAACATACGTGTGTGTTTCATTGAAAGTAATATAAAGCCGGTCCTAATTCAAAACGTGACAGACGTATTTTTACATTGAAAGCATAGAAGAATTCATGTTTTCACAACTATTTTACATTCAAATGTTTTCACAACTATTTTACATTGAATTATAGGTTGATCCTAATTCAAAACGTGACAGACGCATTTTACACATGGAAAATACGTCTGTCGCGTTTTGAATTAGGACCGGCCCTATTTACCTACTTATATAATTGTTATACGGTAAAAATGTTTTGGGTCTAAACTTACCACTAAGTCAAAGCTTGATTTATAAAACAATCCACAAACTCCACTTTATTATTTGTAAATTTGTACAGGTACTTTATTTTTAACTGCTGACAATTTGAAGAGTAGTTCTACAAATTTCTTGTCATGTTCAACAAACGTGTGCGAGTTGTAAATCATGGAACCACAAAATATAAAACTCTAGACTGAAATATATAACAGTAACATTTAAAATATTTCTCCCAAAATCCCTTTTTAACCGCATGTCATTCCTGCAATTAATTTCAATTATAAGATGATTAAATACATAAATTAATTATCCGCAATAAATTTCCCTAAACTTTTTGTATAATGGATTAAATTTAAGTAGAGTTTAATCTGACCTTACGGTATAATAAGCAAGCCTCAGTAATTCGGTTAATTTGCAGGCAACTTTTAATTTCCCTAAAGTACAAAGCATTTAGCAGACTTGCTTTTTTATTGCAAATCTGTCCCGGAGCAAGTAAATGATAATTAACTGTTCCAAAAGGACTGCAGAATATTTTTTGTTTATAGTCGTAATTGAGTTTTATGGTTTAGGGTTAATTTTAAGTTGTTAATGTTGAGCAAATTATATTAATGTATAATGATAAAAGATAATCATTTTTTACGTTTTGGGTGTATATGTTAATCTGAAACTTAAAGTGCAATAACGACTTTCTGGGATTTGCAGCGATTAAATTTTTTATAGGTATCCCATTATGCAATTGATTTTTAAGGATATTTTAATATGCTACAAGGTAATTCACAACTTCATAGAACTATTTTAACTGATGCTTAAGGATGGGTCATTGATTGGTATTTTCGCAAAAAAATAATTTTTTAAAAGCCAAAATGAACCGAATATTTTCAGTGTACGTGTAAAAATAATGAGACAACTAACCACGCCCTCTAATTGAAATTACTTGGTGAGTGACCTCCGGTATAATATTTATCCTATATGACAAGTCAATCGTAAAATTTTATGCTGTGATTTGGGGTTTAAAGTTTACAAACTACAAATTGATTAGTTTTATCCTTAGTGGTGCCATTGACATAGACAGATGTTTCAAATAATGTTTATTCGTTGCTCATTAGTGAACTGCATTTTTGGAGTTGTAATGCAAACAAAGGTGTTCTACTTCATAGGTAGGGAGCTTGTAAAACGCCAACTTCAAGAGGAAAATCCTTGATGTTTCTTCATCATCATTAGGTCTTCAGTCCTAGAACTGGTTAGACGCGTACCATCATTGTTCCCTATTCTGAACCAACCTACAGATTTCCCTGAAATATGCACAGTTTGCATTTATAACTGTCTGATCTAGGTCTACATCTACCTCTTTTTTCCTATCTCTGCTTGTAATATATCACATACTATTCCCCAAAAATGCCTTAGAACGTATTCCGCCCTACTATTTCTCTTTTTCCCCAGATATCCTTGTTCCCCTACTATTTCTGTAACTTATTTGTTATTATCTTTGTCTGTCCATGCTATCGTCCTAATACATCTGGAACATTTCAAAAGACTGCTACCGTTTTTCTGTCTGCATTTCAGCCTGTCTGTATTTCATAGGCATACTGTGCTGTGCTCCACACATATGCATTCAACAATTTTTTTCTTATTCTGTTTGTTGTCTTTCCTCATAGGCGATGTTCTTTCTTGTTAGATGCAGTTCGCTCACTTTCTATTGGTTTACAGTTATATGCCCTATTTCTCCGACCTTCAATGGTTGTGAAGGGAGGTAAGCAGTCTGTGGCTGCCAAGTTCTCCCAACACTTAACGATTTGGCGATTTAATATATTTTCCAATTTATCTTTTCGCACAGTTAACATTAGTTGCAGGTATTTCGCAGCCATTAGGTTTTCCGTCTCAAAACTGTTTGGACACGTACCTGCACTTATTTATATCCTAGCTAGCCTACATAGTTCCCTGAAATTCTCAGACAGCATGTGTATTCAAGTTAATCTTCTTTGGGAATTAAACCACTCATAGTTTTTAAAATCAGTTTTATTTACGTTTTGATCCATGACCTAGGATCGTTGTCAAAATTATAATAAAAACTTCAAGTTTGGCATTTATGACATAAATTGAAGGTGACTTTGATTTATTGATGTTTGAAATATTTGGTTTGAGTATACTAAGCAAAAATTTTTAAAGTTTAACCGAATGATTGCCTTCAATTTGTGTTGCGACCTGGGATCGGCTTTCTTTAGGTAGCCAATACGCTTAACGTGAAATCAGCTGATTAATTTTTATTGGTGAATTTTATATAAATTCAATAACTTGGAATTGGAAAACATTTTTTAACATGTTTCTATTTATACAATTGAGAGGATGGTTATTAAAGAAGTGTGCGATTGCATTATTGAAAGGCTTAAGTAGTCGTTTTTTTTTTTAATATTTATTTTGAGGGGGAAAATTCATTATGAATTGTTTCTTATGAAATTAAAATTCACATATAGCACAAGTAAATAAAGCTGGAACTGAATTAATATTAAATAACGAATTTTACTGCGTACCAACAACTTACTGTCATTTGATCCTTTTAAATTTGACTGCGGTTATTGGGTACACTCAGCACTGACACCAAAAAAAAACTGCAATTGCCATTGATGTGGTATTAGTTTATAAAGTGACGTTTTATAACCTCCCTACCGTAAAATAGAACACTTGTTGTTAGTATTATTTGTATCAAAACTCTAAGAAGCCGCTTATTAACGTGTAATAAATAAAAATCATTTGAAGCGTCTGGTCGATGTCATTGGCATTGCTTATAATAAAACACATTAATGTGCGGGTTTGTAATCTTTGGACCTCAAATCATGCAAAAAGTTTTACCATAGGCATGTCATACAGCATAAACATCATACCGGAGATCAGTCACCAAGGAATTACAATTAGAGCGCGGGGTTAGTCTCCTCATTATTTATATACGTACCCTGAAAATATTCGATCCTATTTTGGTTTTTAAAAAAATTTTATGTTGCGAAAATACCAATCTATGAGTCTATGACCCATTCTTACGCATTAATTAAAATATTTCCATGACTTTGTGAACCATCCGTATTATCTCAGTTATTGTGTAAATTATTTTGTGATAAACGTTTATATGCACATTTGCAACCTCCATCTGATCGTCAATAACAATCGTTGATTATAAGAACATGACTGAAATTTTGTGGTTTGCCACCAGCAATTTATTCTCATCATTATAAGGTTTTCAGTCCTGGAACTGGTTAGACGCGTACCTTTACTGTTTCCTATTCTGAACTAACCTACACTTTTCCTGAAATTGCACAGTCTGCATCTTTCACCATCTGCGTGCGATAGTCTGATGATCTAGGTCTACCTCTACCTCTTTTTTCCTATCTCTGCTTGTGATATATCCCGTACTATTTCATAAAAATGCCTTAGAACGTATCCTGCCCTTCTATTTCTCCTATTTTTTTTCACAGATATCCTTGTTCCGCTACTATTTCTATAACCTAATTGTTCTTAACTTTGTCTGTCCATGCTATGATCACTATACATCAGAAGCACCTGTGACCTTAATAAAAAACAGTCGCCGGCATGCTAAGGAAAACCAGGTTGCAGGTAGAAGCTTAATATATATTTTAAACGATTCGTAGCGAAACAAAAGAAAATAATTAATTGAAGAGAAATGCGTATTTTTTAGGTTTTCAGTAAATATTTAAGATTTTCTAAATTTGGCATTTAACCTCATAAATGAAAATGGTTATGCATTAGTTTGTGTACTGGTAGCAGTAAATACTGCATTGCGGAAAAGAAATTAAATAATTGCCACAAACTAGTTTTGAGTGGGTCGGTCTTTAAAGTAATAGTAGGAGAGCTGGCAGACATTTTTGGATAGGTATTTGAGGCACCATAGAAACTTCATTAATACTTCTTTTCTGATACCTGAATACAAAATCGCAGACCTGGCCGAAGAGTAGTGGGGCTTCACTGTATTTTTTTGCAAAATTTTGAAATTTTAATACCTTTAAATTTATTATTTAACGAGTTAAAAGATAATAAAGCTGACCTGGCTGAAGAGTAGTGGGGCTTCCCCAAAGCCAAATTATTTAGTCGAGTCTAAAACTTAGCAAGATGTTTGCAAAATTATATTTAAACAAAATCATCATCATCGTTAAGTCTTCAGTCCTGGAACTGGTTAGACACGTACTTCCATTGTTTCCTATTCTGCGCTAACCTACACATTTCCCTGAAATTCCCACAGTTTGCGTCTTTGACTATTTGCGTGCAATATTCTGATCTAGGTTTACATCTACTTCTCTTTTTCCTATATTTGCTCGTAATAGTGCCCGCACTATTCCCCAAAAATTCCTTAGAACGTATCCTGCCTTTCTATTTCTCCTATATATTATTTTTGTTTCCGACAGATATCTTTATTTCCCTACTGTTTCTATAATCTCCTTGTTGTTAACTATATCTGTCCATGCTATCATCATCATACATGTAAAGCATAACATTCCAAAAGGCTTCTTCCTTTTCCTGTCTGCTTCTCCTACTGTCCCTATTTCATAGGCGTACGGTGCTGTGTTCCATACATATGCTTCCAACACTTTTGTCTATGTTTCTATGTTAGTTGTCATCGAACATACCCGCTAATCTTGCTAGATAACAGTTCGGTTCCTCTTGTATTGTTTTGTAAATATATACGCTATTTCACCGATATTCAGTGGTATGTGAAGGGGAGACGTCGCCGTGGATCAATGTAGTAAGCGTAAGACTACGGATTCCAAGGTCCTGGGTTCGAATCCTGATACGGCCGACTGGTTGAAAAATGGCAGGTGAGCATTTTTCACAAAAATTGCGCCCTCGTTCGGATGAGAGGTTAAATGGAGATCCCGTGTGTGAGTGTTGTCACGCACGTTAAAGATCCCTACCTTGCCTGGAACGGCAAGGGTTCGGCAAAATTCTAAATTTTCAGGCAACAAAAAACTCGCCTCCTGGCCAATGTAGTACCTTCGGGTGGAGCATTGGAAATGCAAATGAACGGTATGTGAAGAGGGTTTAGCAGCCTCTGGCTACTAAGATTCCCCAACACTTGAACATTTGCCGAATTAATAGTTTTCCAATAAATCCCTCCGCACAATCAAGATTAGTTAAAAATATTGCAATCCCAACACCTGTATTTGTTTATAGTACTATTCGGGTTTAAGTGCAATTATTTCTATTCTTAGCTAGCCCGCACAGTTCCCTGGCATTCCTGCAGCTTAGATACAGCTCAGTTCCTCTTCTATTCTTTTCTAAATATTTGCCCTTTTCACCGATATTCAGTGATATGTAAAAGGGGTTAAGCAGCCTGCGGCTACCAAGATCCCGCAACACATACATTTGCCAAATTAATAGTTTTTCAGTAAATCCTTTCGCACAATTAACATTATTTAAGAATATTTCACAGCCAACACCTGTAGTTGTTTATAATAATCATCAGGTTTAAGTGCAATTACTTTTTCGTCATTAGGTTTCCGTCTTCGAACTGGAGGTCGATTCTTGAAGTCGTACGAATTCGTTCGCATGAGAACAAATCCTCACGATAAAATTCCCATGGGAATGACTGTAGCTATTTTTGAAAGGTTTTGGAATCTAACTTCCCATGAGAATAACAAAATACGTATGTCGGTGATTTTTACTGGTAGACAACCAATAGAATTAGTGCATTATAAACACGGGTATGGATATATATTGTGTTGGTGTTACTTTGTGGATTTCTTTCTTTCAACATCTCGTTATTTAAGCCTGGCTAAGTAGTGGACTTACTATCTAGTAAAACAGCGCGTTGTGGGAACCTGTCAGAGGGTCAGAGAAAGAACTCATTCAGATTATGCAGCAGAAAAATGATCTCCGCAAGGGAAAATTTTCTAATAAATTTACTTTCCTACACGCTCGACTGAAGTAGGAATCTTCTAGTGCATCCTATTGAACAATTTCATCAACATTTGTAATTTCTTAGTAATATTCAAAGCAGTCATTGTTAGAGATATAACGAAATTAGAAACGTCAAAAGTTTAAATAGCATATAGCAAGTACGCATGTGCACTATTCAATTCACATAGGAAGTATCATTTGAATACGTTCCAACGAAATTTGGTGGAATAGCTTCACACACTCATGGGAAAAGATGGCGGATGCCCATTGGAACAATTTCAAGAATCAGCCCCCTGGGGGGTGTATTCTCGAATAGATGTGATATTTATCGCATGCGATATTTTACGATTTTCGCATGAAAACGTCAAATGTGTATTCTTGAAAATCCGCATTAGAAATTTATCGCATGGCATGCAACGTGCGGTGTTTATTACCCGATAAAATTATATCGCATGAAACAAGTGTCAATGTCAAGTACTGTAAATATAAAAGCTTAACCTAAAAAAGTTCTTGGGTTAATTTCTCTGTATTGTAGTCGTCAAACGTGGCAAATGTTGATGAGATGGATTGTTGACCGTTTTAGTAAGACTATAATTAAATTTTCCGTATCTTAAATTTTCTTTGAGTACCAATAATTCTGCAAGTTTCTGTTTTTGTTCATTGAATACATATCCCGTTCTTACGTTTGGCTTGACCGACATTTCAAACACGTACCATTATGGTCTAATTCTTTATACTGTGGCCTATTATCGTTACATTTAAAAACTATCAATAATACCGAAACAAGCACGCTTTGATAATTTAGGCTTAGGGTATATTGTGTTAATTCTACTGTCAATGCTGTCACGTGATAGCTATGTCGGCCGGCTGTTGGTTGTTTTTGGGATGTACGTACGAATCTATTTACGACACAACGAATACCACGCGATATTGAAAATGTCATATCATTTTCCGTCGAGAATACCACTTTCGCTTCCAACAGTTTCGCATGCGATAATTTTCGGTGATAATTATCACCAGTGAAAAATAACGCATGAAGTTGAGAATAGACCCCCTGGTTGGACATGGACCTCCACTGATTTCTATTCTGAGCTAGCCTACACAGTTCCCTCAAATTTCTACTGCTTGGGAACAGCTCGGTTCCCCTTTTATTATTTTATAAATATACACCCTATTTCACCGATATTTAGCGGTATGTGAAGGAGGTTAAACAGCTTGTGGCTACTAAGATCCCCTAACTCTTGAACATTTGCCGAATTAATAGTTTTCCAATATATCCTTCCGCACAATCATGATTAGTTTTAAGTGCAATCATTTTTTCATTAGGTTTTTTTGTCTTGGAACTGGTTGAACGCGTACCTTCACTGATTTCTATTTTGAACTAGCCTACACAGTTCCCTAGCATTCCTACAGCCTAGATACAGTCTGATTCCTCTTTTATTGTTTTCTAAATATTTGCCCTATTTCACAAATATTCAGTGATATGTAAAGGGGGTTAAGCAGCCTGGGCTACCAAGATCCCCAACACAGGCATTTTACGAATTAATAGTTTGCCAGTAAATTCTTTCTCACAATTAACATTAGTTGAGAATATTGCAAAATCAACACTTGTACTTGCTTATAATAATCATCAGGTTTAAGTACAATTATTTTTTTTTGTCATGAGGTTTTTCGTCTTGGAACTGGTTGGATGCGTACCTCCATTGATTTTTATTCTGAGCTAGCCTACACATTTTCCTAAAATTACCACAGCCTACATCTTTGACTATCTGTGTGCAATAGTCTAACCTAGATCTCTCTCTTTTTCTCATTTTTCCTATCTCTGCTTCTAATATATTCCGCACTATTCCCTCATGCCTTAAAGGTATGTGGTCTATCATTCTCTCTTCTAGTTTTTACTGTTTTCCACATATATCTTTCTTCCCCAACCATTTCTAGAACCTCTTTGTTCTTAAATTTGTCTTTCCATGATATCTTTATCATACGTCTGAAGCACTACATTTCAAAAGCTTCTACGTTTTTCCTGTTCGCTTTTCCTACTGTCCAAGTTTTACAACAGTACAGTGCTGTGCTTCACATATATGGTTTCAGCAATCTTTCCCTTGTTTCTATGTCTTTGAACACAGTAATTACCTTTTCTTGTTAAATGTAGCACGACCTTGTGCTAATCTTTGTTTTATATCTTTGCGCTTTTCCCAGCTTGCGTTATTTGGCTGCCTATGTAGCAGAAATCCCTAACCTCTTGTAAGTTCTCGTATAATATTCTCTAGAGTTTTATTTGTTTTGCGGAACAGCGATGTGAAACTTGCAGTTTAGTTTTCATTTCTAGATAAATAGACGTAATTGGAGTGTACTATATTTATATAAGCTCACAGTAAAGTTATATACTTTTCTAGTAATCCATTAAACCTTGTTACTACATATGTCGGTTTTCAGGTATTTGGATGTTTAACAGATACGCTTTTGTCTTCCTACTTCTAATGCAGATCTATGTTATAACTATGGTAAGTAGCTTCTTGTGCGATTTGTTGAAATGCTTAGATATTAAATTTTAGTAATATATATTTCCCGTGCCCCTGTGCGTTTCTTAGAAGGTTTCCTCGTGTTTTCAATCATCCCTTTTAAATTTTATATTCGCTAATGGAATAATAATTCTAGTGTCGTAATATAATGCAGCTATACCTCTATATTGTCATACATTGCAATTCCTAGCATTTTCTAAAGATTAGTCGGTCAAGTGCATACATTATCTAATTTTTTGTAATATAACATATTTCTAAGAAATATCTTTTAACGTAAATTTAGCTTTTCAGATCCTTGTTTGCTAAATCAAACTACTGATTGAAGATAGATAAAAGTCAAGCTGTTAATAGGATTTAACCTTTAAGTTTAATTACCGATGGAATATGTTTACTATTTACACCATTTTGAGTCGGTTTTTAAATCTATAAGTTCTACTCCTCCCGATATCTCCGCTTCATTCACAAACAGTATGCAGGAACATACACCGTATAGCGTTGTTTATTATTTTAAGTGTAGCTAGGACGATGTTTCATTCAAGTTTGAGAGTGTGTGAACCTAGCACGATTTTCTTAGAATTTCGAAAAAAAAACAATGATAGTCTTAGTATCACTTTTTATAATTCTATAGCTCCTGATAGAGAATAAAAAGAGTTCTTTATTCTTAATTTCAAAAAAAGAAAATGAAAATATGCCCTGTTAACTTCGCAAATCTAGCACGACACCTCTCCCTTTAAACTACAAGAAAATAATAAATATTACAGTTTTAAGCAAAAGTTCCCGTTTGTTCTATTGGGGCTTCATCTTTGTACACAATTAAAATAAAAAATTGCAACAGTTACGTTATGTATATAAACAACGTATATTGCACCTAGTACGACACTCTGTGAAAAATAGTCCTGCTGATAATATCTAACATTTTGCGGTATGAATCAATAGTTCGCGATAAATTCCCATAAGTTCAGTCATTTTTACGCAGAATTTCGACGGTTAGCTATTCATCATCATCATCATTAGGTTTTCAGTCCTGAAACTGGTTAGACAGGCACCCTCATTGTTTCCTAATCTGAACTAACTGTAACGGGCATTTTTGGTAGTTTAACATTTTTCGCTTCCTTTCTGTTAATGTACTTAAAAATACATCGTTTCTTTGAGATCGCTGTTTGTATAAAGTAAATACTTTCAAATAGTTTTCATATTGTATGCAATTTAACTCGCGTGTATTAATTAAAGATAGATAAATTGAAGCTTGATTCTCATTAATAAATAAATTCCAACTTATCGGAAACGATAAACAGCCTGTAATTAATTATTAGATACGATTGTTAAATTCACGTTTTGTATGTTCCTTATGGTATTAAACCAGTCTAGATAAGAGTCGATACGCGGTTGGTATAACAACGATTGATATATCTACAGACAAGAGTTCTAGTTTTGTCCTTTGTTACTATATGTTAATTACGTTACGTTGTTAGTTTCGTGCTTGGTTCCGATATATGTTAATTACTTTGAGTTGTAGTTGGTTTCTCGTTCCTATAGATTGTTTACGTTGGAAAATACTGCTTTCTGTTTGCTTTGATAATAGTGAAAAATTAATGCGGGATTAATTTTTCGAATTGTACATGAAAAACACGGCACGATTTTAGTTGTACTTTTTAACTGTAGAATGTGTTTTACTCGACCGCACGTGTTTTACGGAACATTGACTTAGTGATTACGCGTTGCTTTCCTGATTGTGTTTTTTTAGTTGATTTGTCTCTTTATATGTGAACGGTGTGTGCGATCTAGTTTCGTGGTCCCCTTTTTTTTTGTCAGAGTAGGGTATACTTTGGATTATCCAAATTAAATACAGTTGTTACTGTAGTTGCTGAATTTTCTAACACCAAAGAATCTAAAATAGATCGTTGCTTGCGCAAATTTCGTTATTAAAAGCATTAGCTTTTTCTTTGTTACCATATGTAGAAAATCAAACACCTCACATTACTGTTAGTATAATGCAAGAACTTATCAGATGACATGCATTACATCGTGCCTTGAAAGCACGTGGTTCTAAATTCTTATTACTATTTTTCTTTACAATTTGTGTTACAAAATATTTCGGAATTATTGTCTCAGGAAATAGAATTAACAAGAAATTTACCAAGGCTACATAGTTCCATCAGCATGATAATGTCTGCTGCTAACACCAGTGATTAGTGTAAAGTGGAAGAAATTCCATCAACACCCTCACAGTCAAGGGTGTAGTGCTTCGTTAGTGCAGGACATCGTTGAATCCCACACTTCAGTTGCAAGAAAGCGTTACTGAAGGACCTTTCTGTAAGTTGAACTATTTCCTACTTGTTTTTACTTTAAATACCTGTCCGTTGCTTTGCCATACCTTCGGCGTTCTGATACCTTTTACAATAGACTTGCCTGCGATTAAGAAAAAAAAAAAGAAAGAAAAAAAATCAATACCGCTGAATTACTCATATCAATTGTGTCTTATCTATTTATATTTTGTTAAAATTTTATCTGCTTTGTGTCTAATTGGTGTGTGAGGAAAAGTTTCTGCTACTCCCCAATATTACCTCACTTTGTACTAAAGATTTGTTATATTGCTTTTAACGTTGTTATATTATATAGATTATCCCAACAGTTTCTTTTTTTACATTCTACAAAGTACTGAATAATTTAGACTTTTCATTACTGCTATACTTGTTCTCTTTTCTTTCAGGTTTACTATTCTAATTTTTCTATTACATCATAGGTCAGTCTGCTTTCTACAACCCCCCTACTCTCCGATTGAGCCGGGTCATTTCTTTGGCTCTTTGTGTTACGTAGCATAAATTTGGCGCCCAACGTGGCTGCCACGAACGAATTAACGTAACATAACCTACACAGTTCCATGAAATTTGCACAGATGCATCTATCACTATCTGCTTGCGATACTCTGATCCAGGTCAATCTCTACCTTTTTTTTCTATCTCTGTTTGTAATATATCCCGGTACTATTCCTCAAAAATGCCTTAGAACGTATTCTGCCCTTCTATTTTTACTATATTTTTCCACAGATATCATTATCCCCTTACTATTTTTATAACCTATTTGTTATTAACTTTGTCTGTCCGTGCTTTCATACTCATACATCTTAAGCACAACATTCCAGAAGACTTCTATCTCTTCCTGTCTCTTTTTCCCGCTCCTCCTATTTCACTAACGTTCTATGCAGTGCTTGACACATATGCTTTCAAAAATTTTCTTCTTGTTTCTAGGTTTGATGTCTTTGAACACGGCCGCTGTTCTTTCTTGTTAGATGCAATTCGGTCGCCTTCTATTGTTTTACAATTGTATACCCTATTTCCCCAATATTCAGTGGTATGTGAAGGGGGGGGGGGGGGTTGTGGCGTAGTTAGTATGCGTGTGACTACTACGTCCAAGGTCCCGGGTTCGAATCCCGACACGGTCCGCTTGAAACATGTTAGGCGAGCATTTTTCACAAAAATACGCCCTCATTCGGATGAGAGGTAAAATGGAGGTCCCGTGTGTGAGTGTTGTTATGCACGTTAAAGATCCCTACCTTGCTTGGAACAGCAAAGGTTCGGCAAAATTTCAAATTATACAGGTAAAAAAACTCGCTTCCTGGTCAAGGTAGTACCTTCGGGTGGAGCATTGGAGAATCGCATGTAAGGTATGTGATGAGAGGTAAGCAGCCTGTGGCTGCCAAGTTCCCCCAGCACTTAAGGTTAGTTGAAAATATTACACAACCAAGACCTGTAGTTGTTTATAATAATCATCAGATTTAAGTGCGCTTATTTTTTTCGTCATTAAGTTTTTCGTTTTGAAACTGGTTGGACGTGTACCTCCACTTATTTATATTCTTAGGTAGCCTACACAGTTCCCTGAAATTTCCACAACAGCCTATATACAGCTCGCGGTACCCCTTGTGCTGTTTTCTAATTATATGCCCTATTTCACCAAGATTCAGTGGTATGTGAAAGGGATCCGTAACGTAGTTGGTATGCGTATAACTACTACGCCCAAGATCCCGGGTTCGAATCCCGACACAGTTCGCTTGAGAAATGTTAAGCGAGAATTTTTCACAAAAATACGCCCCCGTTCGGATGAGAGGTAAAGTAGAGGTCCCGTGTATGAGTACTGTCACGCACGTTAAGGATCTCTACCTTGCTTGGAACAGCAAGGGTTCGGCAAAATTCCAAAAAAAAACTCGCCTCCTGGCCAATGTACTACTTTCGGGTGGAGCATTGGAAAATCACATGTAGGGTATGTGATGGGAGTTAAGCAGCCTGTGGCTGCCAAGATCCTCCGATACTTAGATATTTGCTGAATTAACAGTTTTCCAGTAAATTCCTTCACATAATTAATATTATTTGACAATATTGCACAACCAATACCTGTAGTTGCTTATAATAATCATCATGTTTAAGTACAGTTATTTTTTCGTCTTTATTTTTTTCATCTTGAGACTGGCTGGACGCGCACCTCCATAGATTTCTATTCTGAGTTAGCCCACATACTTCTCAGAAATTCCCACAGCCTACGTCTTTCACTATCTGTATGCATATACTAACGTAAGTCTACCGATACTTCGCGTTTTTTTCTCTGCTGCTTATATTCTGCCTTAGTATGTGTCCTATCATCTCATCTCTCCTATTTTTTACTGTTTTCCACATTTTTCTTTCTTCCCCTACCATTTCTAGTACCTCTTTGTTCTTTACTTTGTTTGTCCATGATATCTTCATCATACGTCTGTACCACCACATTTTAGAGGCTTCTATCTTTTTCTTGTCCGCTTCTCCTACTGTCCAAGCTTCACAACCGTACAGTACTGTGCTCCAAACATAAGTTGTAAGCAATCTTTTCCTTGTTTCTAGGTTTGTTGTCTTTGAACACAGCAGTTGCTTTTTCTTATTAAATGTAGCACGATCTTGTGCTAATCTTTTTTTTATATTCTTTTGCGCTTTTCCCATCGTGCACTATTTGACTTCCTAGGTAGCAGAGATCCTTAACCTCGTGTAAGTTCTCGTTACCTATTTGTGTTCTTGTTTTTGATTTATTTTTTCCTCCTTTGCATACTAGTACTTTAGTTTTATATTTGTTAATTTTCATACTGTGTCTCTGTTAGAACTGTTTCCATTTCATTAAGAGCAAGTTCTAACTTTTCTTTGCTAGATGCTATTATCGCTATATCATCTGCAAAACTAAGCATATCAATTTTTGTCCCTGCATAGAAATTCCACATGTATTTCTTTATTTGACAGTATTCATTACCTCTTCGATGTACAAGTTAAAAATTAATGGGGTTTAGCTCACTCCTTTTCTAATATTTACTTCTCTTTGTTCCTGTTCTAATTCTATTACCGCTGTTACTCTTTGTATAAGTTATGTACTAATCCGTATATCCCTAAAACTCATTCTAATCTTTTTGAGTATTTCGAACATTTTTTTCCATTTTATATTGTCGAATGTTTTTCCAGATCTACAAACCCTATATACACGCTTTCCCCTTTTTCTATTGGTACTCTTGTATCACCCTCAGAGCTAAAATAGCCTCCCGTGTTCCCCTGTTTCGCCTAAACCCAATTTCAACTTCTCCTAGTATTTCTTCAGCTCGTTTTTCCATTCGTCTTTGTACAATTTTAGTTAATATTTTTGAGACCTGTGCTGTCATACTAATTGTTAGAAAATTTTCATATCTATCCGTGCCCCTTTTTTTAGTATAGTTACTATGATATTACATTTGAAATCTTTGCTTGTCTCACGTGTCTCATACATATAGCTTGCAAGTTGGAAGAGACGTTCTGTTACTGCTTGTCAGGCGGCGTTTAGAGTTTTAGCTTGCACCTTATCTGTACCCAGTGCCTTATCATTTTTCCGACCCTTAAATGCTAATTCAAACTCATCTCTAGGTATAGGATATCCCAAATTATCATTTTCAATGTCTAATCCCTGCTCTAATGCTATTAGTTCCTCTCCTGCATATAAATTCCCTATATATTCTTGTCATCTAACCTCTTTCTTTACATTTTCTATAATGACGTTTCCTCCCGCGATCCTTATATTTTTGTTATACGGTTTTATATCCCTAAATTCGTTCTAATTAATTTGTACGCTTCGTCTGTCTTTCCTCTTTCCATTCTTAGTTTGTACCTCTTTGTACTTTTTATCAATCATTGTTCTTTAGCTTTCCTGCCTTTGCAAATAATTTCCCATGTTATGGCTTTGTATCTCTGTTTTCCTATTTCGTCGGATTTATTTTTGTATTTTCATCTTTCTTCTATTAAATGCAGGATATCCTTTATAATGTATGGTTTTCTATTTTCTTTTTATGTATACCCCAGAATATCTGTGACCGCCATGTCTAAGCTGGATTTATTGTTATTTCGTTCTGTTTACTTCCTTAGAATATGTAATTTTCCCGATATCTTTCAGCAATTCATTTGTCTTTTTTCAAATTTTTCGTGGATATCTTTATCTTTTAGTTTTTCAAAGTAAGATGCCTTTTTCCGTTCCTTTTTTTGAATTTTTAAATTTAACTGCGGCCTTCACAATTAAAATGTTGTAGTCAGTGTCTATACCTGCTTCTGGGTAGCTTCTACAGTTTTTTACTTGATTCCCAAACCGTTGTCTAACAAAAATGTAATATATTTGATATCCTTCTATATCTCCTAACATCTTCCACGTATATCGTCTTTTAGCATGATGCTGAAATAATGTGTTTGTGATGATTAAATTGTTCTTGTCGCAAAATTCTATCAGCCTATATCCCCCGTCGTTTCTCGTGCGTATACCAAATAAACCTACTACCGCTCCTTCCCTACCCTCACCTACCATTGCATTAAAATCCCTCGTAA
Source organism: Platerodrilus igneus (assembly GCA_036346225.1). NCBI lineage: Eukaryota > Metazoa > Arthropoda > Insecta > Coleoptera > Lycidae > Platerodrilus > Platerodrilus igneus. Next base: position 15,415,103 of record JARFIW010001081.1, on the reverse strand, counting down.
TTATTAAATTTTTAAATCCTTTTACGTATCTTAGTATGTCTTCGATATCTTCGAAGATCGCTTCTACCGCTTCGTCACTGTAGCTAGTGGTGACCCTGTATACTTGTATTATTAATGTATTTACCGATTTAGATTCTAATCTAACTATAAGTACTGTTTCGTTCTTTTGCTAGTAATTTTCTACACAGTGTCTTATCTTTTTTCGCATAACTATCCCCACAACCAAATTTCCTACCTTTACTCCTGTATGAATTACCCTGAAGTCTCCACTCCAAAAAAATCCCCTGCCTCTGCCCACTGAACTTCACTAATCCTTACTATGTCTAGTGCTAAACCTATCCATTTCAATTTGCAAGTTCTCTAGCTTACCTACTTGGTTCATACTTCTAATATCCCAGGTTCCAATTCACAGAATGTTCCCTACTTTCATTCTGAACTTTCCCATCGCATCCTCCGGAGTAGTCTCCATCCAAAGATCCGAATGGGGGACTATTTTAACTCCGGAATCTTTTACCGCAGAGAATGCCATCATGTTTATTACAATTTAAGTACGCTGTGTATTTGGGAGGTAATGTGGTGGTTTTTCGTTGCCTTATACATTGCAGTAGTGTGCCTTAAAATACCATACCGACATCTATGGTTTCTGCCACTCTAGGTACTGGAGGAGCTGCTGCCCTTTTTCAAGGACCTGTCTTAGTTCAGTTCTTCACCGAAAACCCCACCAATTTGGTAGAACCTTTGGTTTGGCTCTTTAGCTCATTGGAACAGTCAAGTCGTTCCACCCGTTCTAGTAATCTGGAACTTCGTCAAGATACTGCCTCATTACGGAATGCGGATTATAGTACTGGTTATTAAATCATGTTGCACAAAAAGTTTTTTTAACCTGTCAATCAATAGGTATGGTGCACTAAATATTTCAAAAAAATTGGTTATATTTCAGTTTTTGGCTACTTCATAAAATTCTATAAATAAAATTGCGTTGGCGAAAGCAAGTACATTAAATCAAAGAAAAATAGATCAAAAAAAGTAAAATTCATAGAAAAAATTTACAACGAAAAATTCCAACACACCTAAAAGTGTTGTAAATTTAACAATGCAATAGAAATGCCAATTGTCATCAGAATTAGTATATTACATTACTAGTGTGAAAAGTGGCCCATTTCTTACGAGTAGGAGAGTTGTCGCACGATGCATCAGTCGAGCGCGACAATCCCACGATTGTGAAATGGCGCTCACTTTCGACACGAGTACTGTACACGATTTTTCGTCGGTCACAACTAAAGAAAAAAAAATTAAGAAAAATATTTTAAATAAACGTACACTGTTGCTCTTTCCCTTAAATACCTTACTTTGGTGCAAGGTCGTGTGATCTTCTAGTGATAATGTCGGACAAACTCTACATCGTGTTTTGACATTGGACATGTTGAGTCGTCTATGTAATTAACATACTAATATGTATATGCTACTTGGCCTCATAATACAGAACTAATTAAAAACTTTGTACAGTCAATTAACGAAATAGAACCAACCAACTATTAAATTCACATATGAATTAGAACAACATGGGAAACTTCCGTTTTAAGATATTCTAGTTAGCAAAAACGATACAACAATTAATACATCAGTATACAGAAAACCAATGCACACAAACAGATACTTAAACTTCGATTCAAACCACCCACAATGTGTCAAACGAGGAATTATCAAAACCATGTATAATAGAGCAAAATTAATATCATCCAACGAAGAAATTTTAAAGAAAGAGAAAGACCTAATCAAATGTACACTAATAGAAAACAAATATCCTAAAAAAATAATAGAGAAAAAAATGAATAAAAACCCTAAAAATAAAAAAAAAAGAAAACAAAAACAACGATACACACCACAAAATGCTCTCAATACCATACATAAAAGCATTCTCCGAAAAAATTCAAAGAATAGGAAACAAATTTAGAATTAAAACAGTATTTAGAACCAACAATACACTAGGAGCACAATTAACAAAAACAAAACCCAAAAACGTAATACAAAGTTCAAAAAAATGTATCTACAAAATACCGTGCGAATGTAATAAGTTTTATATAGGGGAAAGTTCCAGACCATTTTAAGTTCGATTAAAAGAACATAAATCATATATAAAAAATAGAAAATTTGAAAAATCCATGATTTGCCAACATGCATGGGACTCCAGTCATAAAATAAAATGGGAGGACGCAAAAATTATCGACAAAGAAGAAAACCACCAAAAACGCAAAATTAAAGAAGCTGCTTATATAACCCTACATAAAAATAACTGCGTTGCAAACGAATCCGTGACTTTCAGTAAACAATGGATTCCATTACTAAAAGAAATAACAAATGAAGATCAAATGCCCACAATATCTAGGTAGCATTGCAAGTTTTTCCTGGGTTTTCCTTGCGATATTAACATGAAATACAGCCTACATACATGATTTCTATTTAAACATACAATAACTAATTACATAACAATAAGCATATTAACTGGAATACCATTATTTCGGCAAATGTCTAAGTGTTGGGGGATCTTGGTAGCCACAGGTTGCTTAACCCCCTTCACTGAATCTCGGTGAAATAGGGCATAAAATTAGAAAACAATAGAAGGAAACGAGCTGTATACATGCTGTGTGAGAATTTCAGAGAACTATGTAGGCTAACTCAGAATATAAATAGGTGCAGATACGTGTCAACCAATTTTGAGATGAAGACCTAATGATGATGATGATGAAGCATATTAACAACCCCTGTAAAACAGCATTGGTATCTGCAAAGTATAAACCCGCAATAGGGTTACCTCACAACCATATACAATCTCCGTTGAACGGTATTGGTATCTGACAAGTGCAAACCCACCATAGGATCGCGTCAGAACCATGTTAAAATCTACCAAAGAGGTAACCTAAATCATAATGATTTTCCCTTTAAAATAAATATAAAAAACGACTGCTTAAGCCTTTCAGTAACGCAATCGCACATTTCTTTAATAACCATCCTCTCAATTGTATAAATAGAAACATGTTAAAAAATGTTTTCCAATTCCCAAGTTATTGAATTTATATAAAATTCAACAATAAAAATTAATCAACTGATTTCACGTTAAGCGTATTGGCTACCTCAAAAATGTCGGTCCCAGGCCGCAACACAAATTGAAGGCAATCATTCTTATAAACTTTAAAAATTTTTGCTTAATGTACTCAAACCAAATATTTCGAACATCAATAAATCAAAGTCACCTTCAATTTATGTCATAAATGTCAAACTTGAAGTTTTTATTATTTTGACAACGATCCTAGGCCATCGATCGAAACGTAAATAAAGATGATTTTAAAAACTATGAGTGGTTTAATTCCCAAAGAAGATTAAGAAGAGTACTAATATCTCATCCGTCAAATCATTCTAGAGTTGAAAATTATTCCAACACCACAGTGATGTTTACTTTCGCACTCTAAAGTGAAATACGACACTTTCTAAATAAATGCTGATGTTCAACCTGTTGGTTTCATACGTGGTTGTAGGAAAAATATAATAGATAAATACCTATACATATAACTAAATGTTATATTTCAATGGGTTAAATAACTTAACTGTGCAACAACTTAAAACTGGAATTTTTGGTATAGCAGTTGCTTTGCTTAAAGGTTTAAAGTTCTTCAGCAGACAAATCCAAACGCAACCACTTTACCTCTAAAATTATAAAAGTTGAATAAATCTTGGATAAATGAGGATGAGTAAATCCTGGATAAAAGTCCGGATTACGAAAATTGCTACGGGCTCAAGATCGGCGATCTATTTTACTTCGGTGGATTCTCTGTGAACATACGGAAGAACAGCTAGGAATGTACTTTAGAATTGTGTTGAGCGTTACCATTTTGTTAGAGTAGATACTTAGAGGTGTCTTGCATTTAGTCGAAGATGCCGCTTTATATTTACCTAGTCATCCTGAATACAGCAACATTTATTTTATCTGAAATTTTTCTCTCAGAGACTGAGATAACGCAATACACGTTTTTCTATTTCTTTTACGAATAACCTCAATAGTATTTAAGTGCAGCGACATCAAGTCGAAATTATAAAGTTTGTTCGAAGTTAAAGAATCTAATGAATTTTCCTTGCACATTTTGATATTTTCTACTCTAGATTTAACAGCAGTAATTAGTCTAGCAAACTAGGTTATGTAGAACAACTCAAACAGCCGACAATTAAGTTCACAAACCACGGGCGAACAACTCAATAAAACGTAATTAAGCAATTATAACACTCATTATCTCGTACTTTCTAGTACTTCAATTCGTCCAAAGATTTAAATTTATTCATTGTTCTGTCTTTAATAAATAAGATGCTCTTATATCGTGCAAGCAATTGCGCGCGCTGAGAAAATTATCAATTCTCGTGAGCATTTCAAGTTTGTTACGTTTAATTGCAAGGAGATGTTTTGAGCACAAGCAGCTGCTAATTCTCATGATAGAAAGAAGCGAGTCTTAAATTATACAAATTATTAAACGTCGAGTTTGAATTATTTTGGTGTCTGCACGGTCGAAGCACGAATTTAAGTGAAGTTTCTTTCTGCAGAAGTACTTTTGATTAAATATTTTATGTACTAAGAAAAACACTAAGAACGTGGTTACTGTTGCCCAGGAAGGGTTGAACACTGGCACAAAGTCATGGACTTACACAATAGAAATCTTTTACTTAGCCTAGAGTAGGAACGTGCACACAAAATTAAAGTAGAAAGTGAACCTCTACAGGGTGGCATTAGTTTTATGTTATTAATTTATAGGGGGTGTAGAGACCGATGAAACAAACAAAATCTGTTAATCAACCTGTTGTCTAAAACGAATATCTGAGCTAAAAGCGTATGCACGAAAGAAGTGTCCAGACTGTTTTAGTACTCCTGCAATTTTAGCTACGTCACGAATCAAATACGCAAAACATCATTCTTTGAAATCGACCAACAAAGTTGTGACATAAATTAGTGAAATGCGGTATCTTTGAGCTGTAAAACAAAATAACCCAATGCACTTTAGTTGCTACTAAAATCAGTTTAAAAAATTTTTAAAGCATACGGAATTTCTGACGATTATCACAACAAAGAATAAAATTTCAGTATGCTGATTTGGCCGACTGTATTAGGTTTCTGATCCCGTAGTTTTTATGTGCTAACAATGCAGTAGCTTTAACTTGATTGTACTTTTTCATTGAACGATGCAGTTCCATTACCTGCTTTGGTAATACACATAAACACAGTGTTGTGACTTAACTGTAATTATACTAGGTTTTAGGTAAATAAAGATATTTTGTGTAGTTTAGTGAATTGCGTAAAGGCGGTTGTCATTTGGAACACTTGTTGTGAAATCAATTCAAGTGCGTGATATATATGATTCGGCATAAAACTAGCCAAGGTAAGTTATTTCTTAAAGACGTGTAAACAAAATAGCAGTCCTAAAACTTTTATCTAAGTTGACTTAGGTGGGGTATTTAAAAATCGACCCAAGAGTAAAATGCCTTATAGGTTTTTTGTTTAGTCAATCAATCTCTATCGCCTCCCAAATATACAGACATAAAACTAATTCCGCCCTGTATATGTTAGCACAATACAATATGTGTGTGTGTGTGTGTGGATCTGTCTATATATATATATATATATATATATATATATATATATATATATATATAATATATAGATCCTACAAAGAAAGCATGCATTGTAGAACGTGTAATTAGAACTTTAAAGGGAAAAATGTGGCGCTTGTTTAACCTGAACGGTTCTTACAATTGGATAAAAAATTTAAGCGATATTGTGAAACAATACAACAATACAGTTCACAATACTATCGGAGTCAAACCTGTAAAAGTTGATAAATCAAATGAAAAACTATTCTTAAATCATCATTTACCCACATCAAACTTGCAACCAAAATACCAAAATATTCAATAAAAGACAGTGTGAGGATTAGTAAACACAGGGAAGCATTTACGAAAGGTTACACGCCAAACTGGTCAAATGAAATTTTTAAGATTAAAAAGGTAAACGTAACCAATCCTACAACATATATATTAGAAGATCAAGATGAGAAAGAAATCAAAGGTGCATTTTATGAAACGGAGTTGCAAAGGTTAAACATCCAGGAATTTACCTGGTAGAAAAGTACTAAGAAAGAGTGGAAATAAAGTATTTGTAAAATGGTTAGGCTTCTCTAACTTACACAATAGCTGGATCGATAAAATAATGTTTGCTAGAAGTTGTTATAATAATAGTTAATAAGGCTAACATTGTAAAATTATATTAAAATAAATAATACAGACAAAATCTTTCTATTGTTTTTTATTATTATTATAAAGGAATTTTGTAAGGCTAACATTGTAAAATTATATTAAAATAAATAATACAAACAAAATCTTTCTATTGTTTTTTATTATTATCAAGCCATTCTTTTAATAAAAAGATATTTTGTTTTGCACATTGCAAATTATTATTGCTGTGTCTACAACAATGGATGTTATATTTTAAACGATTGTTGATTTTTAACTCCGATAGCTTGGGACAACCTAGTGCAAGCATATCAGTTACAAAGTTTTGCATTATATATGTTTCAATCAATTTCTTCTTTTCTAGACCCTTCACAAATACTTCTTCACCGGGTCGGATAATTTGCTTCAAATAAAGCGCTATATATGATGACACCATTCCAGCCGTTGAAGATTCATCCCAAGAAATACCATGAATATTCCTTGTCACCCAGTCGTTATGTTTTATATGAGCTTGACTCAAACAACTGGACTGCATTGGCAGTTTAAAAATTTGATGCCAAACATCACCTTTCAACAAGTCCAAAACCGCAATTTCTTTACACACAAACTCGTTTTTCTTGTATTTAAATCCCTGAATATCAATTATATACATGTTTGTATGTAAATATATGCAGTAAACTTCGACTAATTAAATTAATATTAGGAGCAATCTCCTTATATAGCAGATTACCACCATCTGCGTACTTTGCCAACCCACTTTTCAACCTATCACAAGAGTGAACTCATTTTTGAATTAAAACCGGCCCATGTGTATTTGCAACCTCTAAACATAAATCAGAATCCACTTTAATTAAAAAACACAATTGACTTGAATGCGATATTTTTTTTTGCACCTGTCATACTGTCTCGATAGAAAACCAAATTCAAAACATCTACACACATTTTCTCTGCACTTACATTTTTCAACATACGTATGTTACATTGAAAGTAATATAAAGACGATCCTAATTCAAAACGTGCCCACAAGTATTTTACATTTGAAAAGAATTCAGGTTTTCACATTTTACATTAAAAGTATATAACGCCGATCCTAATTCAAAACGGTGCACGTGTAACTTCTCGCTAGAAAACCGAATTCAAAACAGCTACACACATTCTTCTCTGCACTTACATTTTTTTCAACATACGTGTGTGTTTCATTGAAAGTAATATAAAGCCGGTCCTAATTCAAAACGTGACAGACGTATTTTTACATTGAAAGCATAGAAGAATTCATGTTTTCACAACTATTTTACATTCAAATGTTTTCACAACTATTTTACATTGAATATAGGTTGATCCTAATTCAAAACGTGACAGACGTATTTTACACATGGAAAATACGTCTGTCGCGTTTTGAATTAGGACCGGCCCTATTTACCTACTCCTAATTAATGGAATGTACTGTTTAAACAATGCAATAGTACATAATAGCATGGTAATCAGAAGGATTGATACTGAAGATCTTTGGCATCGTCGCTTGGGTCACATTAATTCAATTTATCTACGAAAGTTTGTTACGTGCCAAAAATTTGGCACTACACATTTTTTAGTTTAGTTTTGATATGCGGGAGTTTCGCGCCATAAACTTTAATTACTTGGCGCGTGTACTTCCGTCACGTCAGAAGTGCGTTGCGTGGAGATTCGCGTCAACGCGTGTGGGGGAAGAAAAAAGTGGGGAGTTTCCGAAAGAGCTGGGGACTTTGCCTTTGAACGTGAACAAGAGTGGTTGCTCTGGTATCGTATCTTATCTTTATTATGTAGATTTCCTCTGCCTTTTGATTGTCGTCCCTATAAACCTGTTCCTGCCGTTCCCTACGTATAGGAAAGAAGATATTAATCTGGATGCAACCTGGTAGAAAATCCACGACCGGAGATATATTACCGAATCTACTGAGCCCTGAGAACCATCTTTAAACAATCCTGAAGGAAACCGCAGCTGCCATCTTTAAACAATCCTGAAGGAAGCCCGAGCCGCATCAGGAAGTAATTCTGCGAGACGCTTTGCATATTCACGTAAGTTCCCCGTGTGGGTTTTTATAATATATTTTAGAAATTTGCATATTTCGTCATTTACGTGTAATAATTTGCATATTGTGTGACGTCATTGACAGATGGGCGCGCTAATTTCCACATTATGGATTATCGTTACCAACTGTCTTTTGTGTCGCATATGCCGCGCAACGGTTTTGTAAGAAGTTAAGGTCGGGTCTAGTTGAAGGCATCGATTTTAACTGCAATACTGTTGATGAAGAAAGTAAATGTGTAGTTTGTCTTAAAGGAAAACAACATCGAAATCCTTTTAAATTACAAGGTACTCGCACTAAAACAATTTTAGAATTGGTTCATTCCGATGTTTGTGGGCCAATGGCTGTAAATTCACTTGTTGGTTTGCATTATTTTTTAGTGCTTTTAGATGACTTTACTTGAAAAGTTTTTATACACACTATCAAAAGAAAGGATACGGTGTATGAAAAATTTGAGGATTTGAAAAAGCTTGTTGAAAATCAAATGGGTAAAGATTAAAGTACTACGTACTGATAATGGTAGCAAGTATTGTAACTCAAAATTGAGTAAATTATTACGTGAATCTGGAATTCAGCACCAGCTATCTTGTCCATACACGCCTGAATACAATGGCATGGCAGAATGCATGAACAGGACAATTGTTGAGCGTGCACGTTGTATGTTATTTGACGCTGGTTTAGCTCAAGAATTTTGGGGTGAAGCTGTTAACACATTGGCTTATTTAATTAATAGATCACCTTGTAAAGGTTCAATTAAAACTCCTGAGGAAATGTGGTCAAATGTCAAACCTAACTTAGCGAATTTATGCGTTTTTGGCTGTAAAGCAATGATGCATGTTCCTAAGGAAAAAAGAAAGAAATTTGATGCAAAAGCTGAGGAGTGCTTAATGATGGGATATGCTGATCAATCTACAGCATATCGATTATATAACTTAAAAACCAAGAAGTTAGTAATCAGTAGAGATGTGCAATTTTTGGAGAACAGTGGCTTTAATTTCAAAACAAATAGTGACATACACAGTAACTCATTATTTCCGTTGTTGGAGTCCCCCAAAAACTCCGCAGGTGCAGATCAAATTGTTTATTTTATTTATTTATTTTATTTTATTTTTTTTATTTATTAAGTAGTAATTGTAACTACCTCTTACAACAACTACTGAAATGGGAACATGTCAGCATAGCTGTTGTTCGCATATCCCATTTGCATTACATTACTTTCTATTACATTACATTACATTCACATCACACTACAATTGTTTTTGAGAATTCATAAGTTTTTTAAATAAAAGTTTTTTAAATACAGGAACAGAATCCACTAATAGAAAGAGATGTTCATATTTGTTAAATATGTAGGCACTGTTGAATTCAAATGAGCACTTAAATTTAGATGTCTTATGGTACGGTATAGTTAATTGATTATTGTTGCGCAGGTTACAAGTGTGTGCAGAAGTTCTTGCATTTAGCAGACTATATAGGTAAGCTGGTTGACCTGATTTGTATATATTATATAACATAGTTGCAAACAAAAGCTCACAGTGTGGTTTTAATTTTAGGATTTCCAGTCTATTATAAATTGGAGTCGCATGCTCCCTATAGGGAACATTATAAGCAAATCTCAGGCAGCAATTCTGGATGATTTGAAGCTTGTTCCTCAGTTTCTCAGAGAGGTAACTAAAATAGACAGTGCTACAATAATCAATGTGGCTTATTACAAGCGCTTGACACAATTTCCACTTTATCTCCGAAGGAAGCATCATCTTGAATTTATAAATGGATTTCAGTTTAAAGGATCTATTTAAGGAAAAGCCAGTCAATGCGAGGCGAAAGTTCCCGGCTAGTTAAGGCAAGGGGAGGAAACCCGACCAGTTAACGCAAGACTAACAATCTTGGTTCAAAATGTTCTCTATTAAAATCCTAGCAGTCGGACATCAAAATTGTCAATGGTGCTCCTAAAGTATTATGTATAATATTAGCGCAACCATTGTCTTTTCTTTGTCTCAGATACTCCATATCTTTTGATTTAGTAACGTACACGATTATTTTTAAGTAGCCGTAAAAGAAAAATTAAGTAGAGTTAAATGAGGGATCTTAGCTAGCTGCTGAACTGTTACTCTCCGTTCTATCCAATAATTATTAATTTGAAATTTTAACAGCTATTTCATGAATTAATGAGACTATTTCCTTCTGCAGCGATTGACTTGAAATGTCAATTTATTTGCATAAATAGTAACTAAAAAAAAATACTGAACAATCCCTTGCATCATGTTTTGACAACACTCAATTTCTCCGTCATGATCATCTTCATTAATTTGTTGATGTAAGTATGTTCTGTATTGATCTTTAAAATTATACAGTTTTTAATTTGATTTACTTGAACCCGAAAAGATATTTCGTCCGCCATCTTGGATCCGCCATCTTAGACTCTGATTTTCCAGAAACTGAGTGAAGAATCCAATCGGCAACCGGAAAAACCCCCTGTACCAAAGGCTTAGGGGTTCCATTTGAAAAACCGTAGATCACCTTGAAATGACCTTGAAGGACAAGGTCAATGACAAATATAAGGTCATCATTGAATAGCCAGGAAAAAATCCTAAAACATTTGTTCTCATCAATTTTCAAAAAATTTAATTTCCCCAAAGTTATTCAATGTGCCCGTTGCAAAAACAAATTTGACCTTGGAATGATGTTGAAGGTCATGGTCAAGGTAATATTCGAATGTAAAATTTCCTGCTCTTTCCAAATCCGCAATAAAAAGTAGAAGTTCTCATTTGAAAAAACATAGTTGACCTTCAAATAACCTTGAAGTCAAGGTCAAGGTCGAATTTTAGGTCACCATTCAATCGAGCGTCAAAATCCTACAACCTTTGGTCGAGATATTTTTCCGAAGAGGCGTTCCAAGCGAAATATCTTTCCATACTTTTGGAACACCCAGTATATATATGTATGACCAGCGTTAAGCGTTGCTAAAAAAATGATATGAAAATAGCTTCGCGTTCAGAGAGTCGCTAAGAGAGTGCTATGATACAGATACAGCAATTTGTAAAACTTGTCAGGGTAATTCTGAGGATAGCTTACAAAGGTGGGTTCTTTAGAGTAGATACGGTGACTTATTGCACCTAGGCTAATAAAGACTCTTCTGGAGGGTGGATCTTGATTCCTGTAAGTAGGTCGCTGAAAACCCGAACAGACCTACAAGTAAATATTGTGTAAAAGGCGCCAGAGACTTGATTAAAATGCCGAAAGAACTACGAAACCCCAAGTCCCAATGGTTTCTGGTAATATCACACCTAAAGAACGCAATAACTATAACCACGATTATGATTGTTCTTGTTGTTCGAAACATTGTTTCAAAAGAACAATTCCGTATCTAAACGATTCTTCAAAAAACGGCAAAAAACGTTTTTCTGCTGGCACCCCATTTTTCAAAAATCGAAATTTTGGCCCTCGATTAAGATTGTTCTAGTTGCTCAAAATATTGTTCAAAAAAAGAATTCCGTATCTAAACGATTTTTCAAAAAACTGAAAAAAACATTTTTTGACAAACAAGACTGCCGGGCCAAGAGTAAACATACCTTTCCCTTCTTGCTCCAATGGATAGCTTTATGTTCTGATCAGCTCAGAACAAACAGTTAGCCATTGGAACAAAAAAGGAAGGTTTTGTTTGCTCTTATCGATATAGTAAAAACGTCGATTTTTTGGAGAACCGTTGGTGATAGGAGATTCATACTGCAGAACTATGTTTTCTAGGCTTAGAACAGTTCAGAACAAAAAGTTAGCCATTGGAACAAAAAGAATGGCTATGTTTACTCTTGTCGATATAGTAAAAACATCGATTTTTAGATAGAACCGTTGGTGATTATGATTCATACTGCAGAACTGTTTTCTAGGTTTAAAACAGCTCAGAACAAAAAGTTATCCACTGTAGCAATAAGGAAAAGGTATGTTTACTCTTGTCCCGGTTGTATTGTTTGTTTTTTCTGTTTTTTTGAAGAATCGTTTAGATACGGAATTGTCTTTTTGGAACAATGTTTGGAATAACTAGAACAATCTTAATCGAAGGCCAAAATTTCGATTTTTGAAAAATGGGGTGCCAGCAAAAAAATGTTTTTTGCGGTTTTTTTGAAGAATCGTTTAGATACGGAATTGTCCTTTTGGAACAATGTTTGAAACAACTAGAACAATCTTAATCGAGAGCCATAATTTTGATTTTTGGAAAATGGGGTGCCAGCAGAAAAACGTTTCTTGCCGTTTTTTTTAAGAATCGTTTAGATACGGAATTGTCCTTTTGGAACAATGTTTGGAACAACTAGAACAATCTTAATCGAGGGCCAAAATTTCGATTTTCGAAAAATGGGGTGCCAGTTATTTTTGAAGAATCATTTCGATGCGGAATTGTCTTTTTGGAACAATGTTTGGAATAACTAGAACAATCTTAATCGAGGGCCAAAATTTCGATTTTTGAAAAATGGGGTGCCAGCAAAAAAATGTTTTTTGCCGTTTTTTTGAAGAATCGTTTAGATACGGAATTGTCCTTTTGGAACAATGTTTGCAACAAACAGAACAATGTTAAGCGATGGCCAAAACCGCGATTTTCGATAAATGGGGTGCCAGTAACAAAATGGGTTTTTTCCAAATTTTCGAAGAATCTTTTGGAATAAAGTAATGTCGAATTGGAACAATGCGGTACAAGATTAGAACAACCTAGAACAACCTTCAAAATCATGAATTTTAAAAAATGGGGTGCTAACTTCACACACATTGAGTAAATCCTGGATAAAAGTCCGGATTACGAAAATTGCTACGGGCTCAAGATCGACGATCTATTTTACTTCGGCGGATTCTCTGTGAACATACGGAAGAACAGCTAGGAATGTACTTTAGAATTGTGTTGAGCGTTACCATTTTGTTAGAGTAGATACTTAGAGGTGTCTTGCATTTAGTCGAAGATGCCGCTTTATATTTACCTAGTCATCCTGAATACAGCAACATTTATTTTATCTGAAATTTTTCTCTCAGAGACTGAGATAACGCAATACACGTTTTTCTATTTCTTTTACGAATAACCTCAATAGTATTTAAGTGCAGCGACATCAAGTCGAAATTATAAAGTTTGTTCGAAGTTAAAGAATCTAATGAATTTTCCTTGCACATTTTGATATTTTCTACTCTAGATTTAACAGCAGTAATTAGTCTAGCAAACTAGGTTATGTAGAACAACTCAAACAGCCGACAATTAAGTTCACAAACCACGGGCGAACAACTCAATAAAACGTAATTAAGCAATTATAACACTCATTATCTCGTACTTTCTAGTACTTCAATTCGTCCAAAGATTTAAATTTATTCATTGTTCTGTCTTTAATAAATAAGATGCTCTTATATCGTGCAAGCAATTGCGCGCGCTGAGAAAATTATCAATTCTCGTGAGCATTTCAAGTTTGTTACGTTTAATTGCAAGGAGATGTTTTGAGCACAAGCAGCTGCTAATTCTCATGATAGAAAGAAGCGAGTCTTAAATTATACAAATTATTAAACGTCGAGTTTGAATTATTTTGGTGTCTGCACGGTCGAAGCACGAATTTAAGTGAAGTTTCTTTCTGCAGAAGTACTTTTGATTAAATATTTTATGTACTAAGAAAAACACTAAGAACGTGGTTACTGTTGCCCAGGAAGGGTTGAACACTGGCACAAAGTCATGGACTTACACAATAGAAATCTTTTACTTAGCCTAGAGTAGGAACGTGCACACAAAATTAAAGTAGAAAGTGAACCTCTACAGGGTGGCATTAGTTTTATGTTATTAATTTATAGGGGGTGTAGAGACCGATGAAACAAACAAAATCTGTTAATCAACCTGTTGTCTAAAACGAATATCTGAGCTAAAAACGTATGCACGAAAGAAGTGTCCAGACTGTTTTAGTACTCCTGCAATTTTAGCTACGTCACGAATCAAATACGCAAAACATCATTCTTTGAAATCGACCAACAAAGTTGTGACATAAATTAGTGAAATGCGGTATCTTTGAGCTGTAAAACAAAATAACCCAATGCACTTTAGTTGCTACTAAAATCAGTTTAAAAAATTTTTAAAGCATACGGAATTTCTGACGATTATCACAACAAAGAATAAAATTTCAGTATGCTGTTTTGGCCGACTGTATTAGGTTTCTGATCCCGTAGTTTTTATGTGCTAACAATGCAGTAGCTTTAACTTGATTGTACTTTTTCATTGAACGATGCAGTTCCATTACCTGCTTTGGTAATACACATAAACACAGTGTTGTGACTTAACTGTAATTATACTAGGTTTTAGGTAAATAAAGATATTTTGTGTAGTTTAGTGAATTGCGTAAAGGCGGTTGTCATTTGGAACACTTGTTGTGAAATCAATTCAAGTGCGTGATATGATTCGGCATAAAACTAGCCAAGGTAAGTTATTTCTTAAAGACGTGTAAACAAAATAGCAGTCCTAAAACTTTGATCTAAGTTGACTTAGGTGGGGTATTTAAAAATCGACCCAAGAGTAAAATGCCTTATAGGTTTTTTGTTTAGTCAATCAATCTCTATCGCCTCCCAAATATACAGACATAAAACTAATTCCGCCCTGTATATGTTAGCACAATACAATATGTGTGTGTGTGTGTGTGGATCTGTCTATATATATATATATATATATATATAATATATAGTGAGTAAGATGAAATAATAACTTAGGCTTTTATGCAAAGCCCAAAGGATCATTTCAAATTGAGCTAGTAACGGAAAGACGGGCTTTGCATAAAAGTCTAAGTTATTATTTCATCTAATTCACTGTAATACGATAGGACTTATCAACTTACCTTGTCTAATTAACTACCTAAAATATTTATTTATATATTGCTGTGATAAGGGGTTGTTTAGGGGTGTATTGAGTAGCAAGGGTCGTGTAGTAACTATAAATAGCAATAGAAATCAGAAAACTGCATTTATATAGCAGAAAATTAAGTAATTCGTATATTATGTAAATAGCAAGCATTTAACACTCTGTATATAAACCGTTATTAATTTTAAGTATTGCCAGTAAGAATATCTTTAACAATAGAACGCGTATTCAGAAGAAATAATCGTACACGTAATTAAACATACGTTGAAAAGTGTCTGATTAGTTATAAAACAAATACGCAGTAGAAAAGATAAAACCTAACAAAGCTTTATGCAATTACGCTGAAACGATGAGCGCTTTGATAAGAAAACGCAGTTTCAAAGATGCATAAACATACATAAACGAAAACAGCATTAGAGTTACATCATTTATTTTGTACAAAACATGTAATTATTTAAAAGGCGATATCTACACAAAACAACGTATGGCAAAGATAACGAATAACGATGTATCAATAGCATAAACACCATTACACGGAAATCCGAATTAATTACATCAGAAACTACTTCAACATGCAGGGAATGTTGAAGACAGGGCCTGGTTGGTTGAGATAATCTGCAAAACTGCTTGAAAACTCAGCCCACATGTAGTGGGAAGAGGCTATTTAACACAGAGCAGTGATAACACAAGGCAGTTCACAACTGATGCACGTCAAAGCTGCGACACTGTTAACCAAAAATTTACGCGTAAAATAAGTAAAGTATAATAGAATATCAAGTTTATGTTACAGTGACAATAGTGCAACAATTACGAAGAGTTTTTGCCGTTTTTTTTATAGAAAACGTGAGTAGAATTTGGGTAATTGATTTAAATTAAATATTTATAATGATAGGGCTTCAAGTTTGCGTTGACGATAATTCAAGTCTGTGTCGTTAACGTCGTTAACGTCGTTAACGACAATAATATTTAAAATCTCTGATAAATAGAAGTGCTAATTCTAAGTGGATTCTCAAGTAGATTCTAAGGGGACAATTCTAATTGAATTTTGGTACAATTCTGGGACAATTCTAAGCTGCGTCGAAAGTATTTAAGGGCAGAGTTTCAAAGCATTTGCAGACAAATATAAAATGAAGAAACACGAGGTAATTTTTGGAAAACAAGGGGTAACTGTACTCAAATATTGGTTCAACTAAGCAGAGCATTGGTATTCGATTGAAGACAGTAAAGGGGTGTTGATCCACAACACGAACAACATATCACAGGTCAAATCTATTTACTTTTATGATATTTTTCAATGTAAATTTTAATACTGAATTTATTTAATTTATCCAAACTTGTAATGAAGTCAACAAGAAACGTTGCATACGTTAAACTTTCGTAATATATCTTATAGAGGTCTAGAACGTTCCAGATTAAAGAGGGTGTAGTTTTTGGTGACTTTAGATTGAATTCAAAGTATATAAATTTTGGGATAAATGATACATATGATTAAAGAATTTCAAAAATTGTAAATAATATTTCTTTTCATTATATAAAATTAATTGACTTCGTTTTATCAATTCAAACAAATAATTATAAAGGGGTGAAAAAGAGAAAAATTGATCATCGTAACGAGGTGCACTCTGTGTAGATTAAAAAGGGCTAGCCGTGGCATAATAATAAAATTAGTAAGATTGAAGTGAGAACACAGACCGGTGGCGTTAAGTAAGAACGTTCAGAATACCGAGTACGGCGTTATCATATCAATATATATATATATATATATATATATATATATATATTGCTGTGATCTTCTCTTGTCCGTTGAATTTAATCAGATAATCGATTTCTTACCTGAATATCGCCTCTTGACTTCCTTCCGCCTCGGCTGCTCACCTAGATAAAAATTTCATCCTCATTCATTCAAAAAAAAAAAAACACATTCCTACCACAAACATCAACGTTAACTCTATTTACACCAATATTCACAATACATTTAAATTTCAAAATTAAATTTCAGCATAAATTTCAGCATCATAAAATTTCAAGTTCAAATTTGTCATCATTTTAATTTTCATCCTGAATTAGAGTCCTTGTAGGATGCATACTAATTAAGTAAACACTATTTGCAGACCTGACTCTGAATAAAAGGGAGCATCTCCCACCCCTTTACGTTAATTAAACAGGTTAGTCTAATTGAGCTCAAAGACAGACCAAATTTTCATCATAATCAAAAGCATAAACCTGATAAATATTCCTTTCTACTTATACAAGAAAATTTTACCTTAAAATTAAAATTTTTGTTTATACAAATTTACTGCATAAGTTACCTGAAGGTTAATGCACTCGTGGCTCCAATGTACATCGTCCTTGCTAACCTCACCATTCCAGCTGGTTTATGTTTACGTCTTCGGATTTCTGGTCGCCTTTGAAAAAAAATTTTATACACCACCATTCGTCCAAAAGGTTTCAGGGCTTCTCAGGAACTCATCTATGTATATCGAA
This sequence comes from Platerodrilus igneus, assembly GCA_036346225.1. Classification (NCBI taxonomy): domain Eukaryota; kingdom Metazoa; phylum Arthropoda; class Insecta; order Coleoptera; family Lycidae; genus Platerodrilus; species Platerodrilus igneus. Next base: position 15,397,424 of record JARFIW010001081.1, on the reverse strand, counting down.
ATCTTGTTTTGTGGATCCAGTCACGTGTACGAATAACTTTTGATTACTAACACTCCCGAAAAATAGCAATGAAATTCATTATTCTTTCATGCTATACCAAAACGGCATACTTCTATTTATATATTTATCGTTACTAATTTGGATAATTGGTACAGTAATACCCGCAAATATAACTAAACTTTATTACCTTTATCTATCTTCTCTAAGTGCACTAATGCACAATAACTTTTATCGTAGCACGTAATTACCATGTAGTCTGCTTGAAGTATCGAATAAAAAAATGCCCCCCCAGCTCCTACCAGCACGGGTTTATATAATGGCTCGCTTGCGAGTCGAATTTGTCCCGCGACGGACGATTTTAAGAAATTTGCATTCAATTTTCCCTTCCGATGGCTCGGCACAACGATTCTCCTGAAATTTGCACTCGTCCGAATTGAAATCTAAGAAATTTCCACACGCCTCGCATCACGTCCGAGAACAACTAATTAATTTTACACAGAAACTGATATGCTTCCACCTCTCATGTTAAATGATTTGTAGAGACTAGGTATAGCCCCGCCTGTCGATTCATACGTCAGAATACATGTTCCCCTTCAAGTTTGCATCTCATCTCGCTTGTCTTTATAACACAAACTTGCTTTCTTATGTACACTCATATAGCTTGAAGCTTATCGACTATCATATACATCGTTATCATTGCAGGTGTTCTTAGTTCTAATACGCTGAAGACTCCTACGTGACTTCCCCACGTCGTTTATAATTTCTCGATAGCTTTAGTACTTGGAAAGATTAAATTAAATACAAGTTGAACGTTTTAATTCGGCTTCCTTTTATAGAAAGCGTTCAGTGAATAATCTAAACCCCTTATTTCTAACGAAACGAATAAATTTTAGGCTACACGGCTTTAATAATGCGTATTATCTACTGAAATTCTACATTACTTCCTTCTACACGTTGATTATGATTATATACAAACCCTACATTCTAATTGAATGATTTAAATCTACACAGTAGGCCTTTAATTAAGCGTACTATTTTACACTGCTTTGATATACACGGTGTTTAACATTATCTAAACAATATAAACCCTATATTTAGAAGTAAATGGCGAATTTATCCAATATGCCTTTAAATGAAGTGTATTAGTACCCAAAGCTTTCTTATACACGGTGATTAAAATTATTTGATGTCGTTTATTAATTTTCTACCCTGGTCTAAATTAGAGTAATATATATATATATATATATATATATATATATATATATATATATATATTATAGTACATAAAACTCTTGAAAAACAGGTCATTTATTAATATCATTTATAACATTAATTTTTCTACATTACGCGTTTCGGTTGATCAAGAAACCTTGGTCACATGAATAAAATAACATCCTGTAAAAACATCTTAAAATTAAAACATAATTTTATAAAATTGTAATGTATGGACTTACATGATAAATTCCTTATAATTTTTAAAAATTTATTATGTTAAATTAGGATTTTCACTTTATACGTTTAAGTACTGGAGCTCTTTATATTTAATATTAAACTAGTTACACTATCATAAAATATTAGGTAAAATTGTAATCACTTAAATTAAAATGTTGAACATATGTCTAGCTTCTATATATTTAAAATTAATTAGATGTGTAGGAACTATTATACTGGGTGATTCGTAATACATATTATTAATATTTATTTATTTTAGAATTTTTAATCGACGAATCTTAAAGACATTTTCAACAATAATATAACTTTTAATTTATAATAATATGATTACCATGTTTGTGTATATAAATAAAAAAATATAAATAAATAAATAAAATAAGCTATAATGAGACATAAAAATGAATAGTGAAAATATATAGATATGTAGAAAATACTAGTAGTAAGATATGACAAGTTAACAAGAAGATATCACGAAAATAATAAATGTTACTATATATATATAAGGTTATTGTAAAATTTTGTAAAGTTTTCTATATCTATTTTATTGTTAATAATATTGGAATGGCTTTGAATATGTATAATCTCTAAAATATTGCGTTTATTCTTATTTTGTTCACATTCTATGATATTGGTATTATCAAAGTCAAAATTATGTAAGTGGTTTAATGCATGGTTGGATAGTGCTGTAATTTTTATGGGTTTTAATTGAATATCGATGTTCATAAATTCTTCTACTTAAATATTGTTTTGTGTTACCAATATATAATCCGTTGCAATCTTTACAATTTATTTTATAGATGCAGTGTCTTTTTTCTTTTGTGGGGTGTTGATGGTTTAAATTTTGTAATTAGGTTTTTGTTGTTATTATTGGGTTTATGTGCCACTTTTAATTTATATATTTTTAAACATTGTTGTATTTTATTTGATAAAATCGGATGGTATTATATGCTAACAAAATTATTATGTTCATTTTTGTTTACAATTTTATTAGGGCCGTTATATATTTTGTTAATTATTTCTTTTATAATAGGATTAATAAATTCAATTGGGTATCCATTTTATAGTAGGGTTTTTTAAATTTTAGTTAGAATATCAGGTCTCATGGTAGGATGTGTAAATTTCAAGGCTTGATAAGACAAATGTTTAGGATTTTTCCCTGGCTGTTCAATGGTGACCTTAAATTTGACCTTGACCTTATCCTTCAAGGTTATTTCAAGATCAACTTTATATTTCAAATGAAACCCCTAAGCTTAAAGCGAAAATCCTAGCGAATAAAAACCAAGAGATATCACGGCTATTTAAGGAAAAGCCAGTCAATGCGAGGCGAAAGTTCCCGGCTAGTTAAGGCAAGGGGAAGAAACCCGACCAGTTAACGCAAGACTAACAATCTTGGTTTAAAATGTTCTCTATCAAAATCCTGGCAGTCCTACATCAAAATTGTCAATGGCGCTCCTAAAGTGTCATGTATAATATTAGCGCAACCATTGTCTTTTCTTTGTCTCAGATACTCCATATCTTTTGATTTAGTAACGTACACGATTATTTTTAAGTAGCCGTAAAAGAAAAATTAAGTAGAGTTAAATGAGGGATCTTAGCTAGCTGCTGAACAGTTACTCTCCGTTCTATCCAATAATTATTAATTTGAAATTTTAACAGCTATTTCATGAATTATTGAGACTATTTCCTTCTGCAGCGATTGACCTGAAATGTCAATTTATTTGAATAAATAGTAACTAAAAAAAAATACTGAACAATCCCTTGCATCATGTTTTGACAACACTCAATTTCTCCGTCATGATCATCTTCATTAATTTGTTGATGTAAGTATGTTCTGTATTGATCTTTAAAATTATACAGTTTTTCATTTAATTCACTTGAACCCGTTAAGATATTTCGTCCGCCATCTTGGATCCGCCATCTTAGACTCTGATTTTCCAGAAATTGAGTGAAGAATCCAATCGGCAACCGGAAAAACCCTCTGTACCAAAGGCTTAGGGGTTCCATTTGAAAAAACGTAGATCACCTTGAAATGACCTTGAAGGACAAGGTCAAGGTCAAATATAAGGTCATCATTGAATAGCCAGGGAAAAATCCTAAAACATTTGTTCTCATCAATTTTCAAAAAATTTAATTTCCCCAAAGTTATTCAATGTTCCCGTTGCAAAAACAAATTTGACCTTGGACTGATGTTGAAGGTCATGGTCAAGGTAATATTCGAATGAAAAATTTCCTGCTCTTTCCAAATGCGCAATAAAAAGTAGAAGTTCTCATTTGAAAAAACATAGTTGATCTTCAAATAACTTTGAAGTCAAGGTCAAGGTCGAATTTTAGATCACCATTCAATCGAGCGTCAAAATCCTACAATCTTTGGTCGAGATATTTTTCCGAAGAGGCGTTTCAAGCGAAATATCTTTCCATACTTTTGGAACACCCAGTATATATATATATATATATATATATATATATATTGTAGTGTCAGTAGGAGCTACAAGGGTTCTAAGGGTTGTTTTGTTGAAGGTAGTGTATGCCAAATAAAGTAAGCCAAATATCAGATCCCGTAATTAAAAATTTATGTTTGCCGTACTTTACAAACGTTAAAGTATTTGAAATGTTAGTTAAAATGTAAGTGCCAAGACGTAAAAACAGTGACTTGATGACGTGATAAAACACACAGTATTCAAGGTTTTATACTGAGTTGTAGTTTAATAGGCCATAGAACGTACATTTGCCAATCGAAAACCGGATGCGTCTGTCCACTATTAACCACGCAGATCCAGGTTTATATATGTGTAACATTTCGGCATTTATTTTAACTAGAATCAACCTTTGGACAAACATGTAACATCAAAATTATAAGTAATAGCAGGGTCAAATATGATTGAAGGGTTGTGCGATATTTAGGACCAATGATTGAACATTATGTATAAAAAGGGAAAGTGCAAAAGACAAAGTATAAGGTATTAGTGACACGAAATTGGTGAGACGACGTTATTGGATGGTTTTTGTATACTATGTAATAAAGAGTAGGTTTATTAATATTGTAATTATCACCTAGAAAAAGTAAACAAGGGAGTCGATTTCGAAATATTTTTGTAATAAGACGTGTTTGTAAACTGCGCTAAATTGTTTGAATATTTTTGAAGATTTAATAAATGAGTTTGAAAGTGTACGAGTTTAATTTATAAAAGAAGAGTAAGGATAAGCGACGGTAAATAAAATAATTGATAGCAGCGACGAGTAACAAGTTTAAGAGTGGAATTAGTGCGACAGCGAACCGACGGAATATAAGTGGATATTGGAACGAGATTTATATAGGCAGAAGGCATCGAATAGGATTTATAAGAGTGAAGAAGATATTATTAGGATTGAATTGGATATGGTTTTATGTATAGCAGGGCATTGAGTGGTAAATAGAAGCAAGGATTGATTTGGAACGAGCGGATTAAATAGAAGGAAGGATTGATTTGGAACGAGCGGATTAAAAGGCGGAAGTATTGATTTGGAACGAGCGGATAAAGAAAGCAGTGATTTAGAACGAGAGAAGCAAAATTAAAAGACAGCATAAGAGTAGCAAGAGGATTCGTACGAGACAAAGAAGATATAACACCGGAAGAATTAGCGCAGGGGAAGTAAATACAAAAGGTTATTCAAAATTCTAAATTTGGGTCATATTTATTTTAGATTTGGGAGCATCAAAATTAAGGCAAAGATACCTGGAGTCTAGACGGCAGATTTCAAAGTGATAGTGCAAACCTTGTAAAGACGTATACGGCGAGTAGGATTTTGAGCCAGCATTCATAGAGGCCGATAACGAAGTATAGAATAGGTGAGTACTGTGTGATATAACGTCAAAGTCAGAAAGTTTGTAATATCAATTAATTTGGCACAAGGCTACGTGGATCATATAAAATTTGGCATATACAAGCGTAAATTATAAAAGGTACTAAAACAAAAGATAGTGCGGTTTGGTTGGGGCATTGCACATCTACTTACCACTGAACCCACGGTAAGTAGGTGGATACCCTGGGAAGAAAGAGTTCATATAGTCGAGGCATAATTAAAACAGTTTTGATTTATTAACCAACCAAACGTTGCTAAAGCTTGTAACGTAAAATAAATATTTGCACATTATATAAAAATAATTAAATTAATGAAAAGAAAAGGCGCGAGAGAGAGGGGGTGAGCATAAGAAGGTATATATATATATATATATATATATATATATATATTTATATATGTATGACCCCCGTTAAGCGTCGCTAAAAAAATGATATGAAAATAGCTTCGCGTTCAGAGAGTCGCTAAGAGAGTGCTATGATACAGATACAGCAATTTGTAAAACTTGTCAGGGTAATTCTGAGGATAGCTTACTAAGGTGGGTTCTTTAGGGTAGATACGGTGACTTATTGCACCTAGGCTAATAAATACTCTTCTGGAGGGTGGATCTTGATTCCTGTAAGTAGGTCGCTGAAAACCCGAACAGACCTACAAGTAAATATTGTGTAAAAGGCGCCAGAGACTTGATTAAAATGCCGAAAGAACTACGAAACCCCAAGTCCCAATGGTTTCTGGTAATATCACACTTAAAGAACGCAATAACTATAACCACAGTGTCTACTACAATCATATAACTATATTTCAAAATAACTGAATTACAAGCACGAGCAAATTATCTGGAATTAGTTACACACCACATGGCAATACAAATAATATAAACGTATTTTAATAATACATATAAAGGATAATATAAACCGGTATCCCACTAAAAGCAATGAATTTAAAGTATCTTTCGCCTGTTGGCGAGTACAAATTGCCATTAAACTAGCCGCAAAATGTTTCTCGCTAATAAGTCAATTTCAAAAACACAGAGGAGTAAAGCCTTACACTAATACACACAAATGCCTAAAGCACTGAATGAAGTAATATTTAATCTTTAATTTAAACAGGAATCCAAACAGATGATTAGTACAGAATCGAAGTTGGCTCACAAGGAGCACCCAAGAGCTGGTATAAGGATCTGTTTTTGGATCACTTATACAATACATGAAACTGAATCTAAAAATCAGATTGAATAGTACAAGATTAAAACCAGGTTTAAGATCAGGCTTAATACCAAGATTAAAACCCTGAAATAAGTAATATTAGTGCTGAAATTTCTGGAAGTTATACTTTACCACAGAAGTGGGTTTCAATTAATTAATAGCTAACAAAGAGCAGGTTTGATATTTGTACAATACAAAATTCTGAAAGATAAATAATTAATATCAGAAAATACAAAACAAAAATACGTAGCTTGCCTAATATAAGTAAAAGCAGGAAATATCCGCAAGGCAGAATTGTGAGTAGAAAATAAACGTATAAAGCAATAAAATACCAAAATCTACTCCACAAATATATTATTTAATACATCTAAAACTGCTATAAGGCGAGATAAAGATGGATGCATCAAAAGACTGCTTGTCAAAAGCGGCGTTCGATGAAAGAAGAAAAATGGCTTCATCAACATGTTCTTATCAACAACCTCCAAATTGAAGTTATCAATTTAACAAACTTAAAAGATATTACAGACTATGAAGATCTGAGCACAGAAATAATATCAAATTACTATGAATAATGGAAAATGTAGAAACTACAAAACCAACCGTTTCAAACTTGAAATTGTTCACTCAACTTCCTTTTTAACTTTGCCTGGCTAACTCAATGGAATTGATGAAGTTTTCAAAATAAAATCAAACGCGGCAATATCACAAAGCATTTATACAGTATGAAATATTTTCTCTCATACAAAAGCAGTTACTACGCGGTTTCTTTCAAACATAAAATAATTTCTAGGAAGTACTTGTTATAAAAAAAATTGTTCCTTAACTTAAATTTACAGAACTAGATTTCTTCTTATGGATGGTTTACCTGGTTATGTTTATTGCCAAGCTTGTAGGGTTTGTACGAGCCAAAAAATCCTTGACAGATAATCTATTAAAAGGTCAGAGTGTTTCGAACTCTGAACACAAATTCTCCCGGTCAAAATCCCTTACAAGAAAAATTATTAGGACTATCTCAAACTATATACAAATACTCCAATATTAATTAAAAATAAATCTAAAAGTAATACTTGCGGAATCCACAAAAACGCTCCTCGTAATTAAATATTTTCTTATTTTAAATTGATGTCCAAATCAGCTTACAAAATTTTCCATATTTCAAATCCACGTTTCAAACAGCAATTACCAAAGTACATTTTGTTTAAATCCTCCTTTTAATTATTTAATAAAAATTATAAAACAGCGTTATGTTGAAGAATTTTCCCTCTTCGTTACAATTTAATACATTCCATTTTTTATGTAATTTACATTTAAAATCACTTCTATATATATTGTACCATTGTCATTATTAAATTACAGTATGCTTAGTGCATGATTCAAATATCATTTTCGCAAAGCAAGAGCTCGCTACTTAAAATCAAAATAACATTTTGCGATCTAATTTAAGAATCGACTGCATCGAATCAATAAATGAATGGATCCTAGTTTTTAATAACCACTTCCTTATATACACTATATTATTTGTTTCTAGAATGTTGTAGAATTAGCGCGATTTCATTCTAAATAATAAACGCCTATCTTACTTAATTATCTTGGAAATTCTCAGCATTGAAAATTGTTGAGTTTTATTACCTTGTCATTTGGTTCTAGTTATTCGTGACGTCCGCTGTTTGTCCTTGTTTAACACCCAAGATTAATGTGTTGCATCGCTTATATCCAACAGTGAATGCGAAGATCATAAATACTCTTTATCAGTTTTTACGGGTTTTTCAATGATCGGACCGCTTCTTGGAATAAAATGTTTCATTTATTAATTAGATATTTACGTAGTTCTAAATACCTAATATTTTAGAAAATTCTTTATTTAAAATAAATTTCCGTAATCCACGGTGTAATTAATTTAAATTTTAATTCCTTTTTAGTAGTAAAAAGCTTACATTTTATAGAAATATTTGATTTCGTGTTTTAGAACACAAAATTTATTAAAATTGGAGTTTAAAATGCGTAAAGCTAGTACTATTCTATGCCATTTACAGCAAATGAAAAGTATTTTTCATCGAAAATGTATTGATAATTAACGAGTAAAAATAAATGGCCTTGTATTTATCTTAAAGCGATCGATCTGCTTTTGCATTGAATGCGTTTTACGGTATCTTACAACTAATTATTTTTACATTACTTGCTATTTTTTACAATACGCTTATATTATACATGATGACTATTTATACACGGGGAATTTGATTTTCCGCTTGTACTTCATTGAATAAAAGTACGCCTGTATTACACAGAGCGTATCCATGAAATATCCGTTTTTTTCTGGATTCTTTTATATTTTGGTGGGATTTATTTCCCCCAAATTAAAATATAAAATTCGAAGTCTGCGTTATTTTTCCGCATACATGAGTAATTTTACTATTTTTATTTTTAACTACTTGCTATGTATATCTAATCTATAAGCTTTATAATACACACACATAATCTTTTTATACTACAACTTTTCTCTTTTTAACAATCCGTCTATTCCTATCTTATAATCAACTAAAATTTCCTTAACTCTATTCTAACGTCATTTGTCATTTACACTCTAACATTTCTATCTTTTATTATATAATCTATATATATATATATATATATATATATATATATATATATTCTTATGCTCACCCCCCCCCCCTTTATGTATAAGATATTTACTTTAAACTGTGGTTTATTTATTTATAATTTTATATACTTGACAGTGTGAAATTTTTGACTCTTACATTTCGTGCTTTAACTAGTTTGGTCGGTCTACAAACCAAAACTATATAAATATGCCTCGACTACTGAAATTCTCCTTCTCAGGGTGTCTACACCTACCTACCGTGGGTTCAGTGATAGGTAGATAGTCACGACCCCGACCAAACAGCACTACCTTTATTTTATTATACGTAATCTTATTTTCGTATATGCCAAATTTTATAAACAGTTCCACGTAGCCTGGCGTCAAATCAAATACTCTTACAAATTTTGACTTTGACGTATTAAAACACAGTACTCACCCGATTTATTCTTCGCTGTAGTCCTTTCTGAACTCTGGCTCAAGATCTCAGTCACCGGATGGGTTTCCACACTGCGTTTCACTAGCACTGGGACTACTCTGCTTTCCAGACACCAGGTTTTGATTTATGTAATTTTGATATCCACCCAAATCTATAAATAATGGCTAAATTTAGAATTTTGAATACCTTAAAATTTTACTTCCTCCCCGCACTAATTTTCCTATAATTATGTCTTCGTTCTTTATACACACTCCAACTAATCCAACAATATCCAATGCTTAACCTGCTCGTTCCAATTCTGTGCTGCTATACATATTTTCCACTCAATATCAATCTATCTGCAATGTACTATCCAAATCACTCCAATTCGTTTTCCTTCCGTCTAATAATTCCAATCCAAATCCTTTCTATCTCAATTCAACTCGTTCTATCTTATTTCCGCCTGTCTCAATGCCGCTCCAATATCTAATCTCGTATCTTTCTACTCTTCTTGACTATTACTATACCGTTTGACTATTTATATTCTTTTTCAATTCAATCAAATAGTTTACTTTTCAAAATAATTTATTTTAACTTTTTAAATCTCCAAATTAGCGCAATTATACAAAAACACGTCTTGTTACAAAAATATTCAAATCGATCTCCTATTATTTTGTTTACCTAGGTGATACCACCTTTAATATTATGCCTACTCTTTTTACATTTTTAACAAACCCAACATCCAATTAAATCGTCCCAACTCGTTTGTGTCACTAATACCTATTCATCATCTTTTACACTTTACAATTATATAATTAAATGTTCAATCATTGGTTCATATGACCGCGTAGCACTTCGATCAGTTTTGATACAATATTTTCACATATAATTTTGATACTACAAGTTTGTCCAAAGGTTGATTCTAATAAATAAGTGCCGAAATGTTTCACATATAAACCTGGCTCTGTTTTGTGAATAGTGAAACTTCCACAAACGCAACCGGCTTTTAGATTAGCAAATTTATACTCTTTGGCTTATCAACATACAACTTAGTATAAATTCTTGAATACTGTGCTTTTTCACGTAATCAATTCATTTGTTTTACGTATTGGCACCTCTACTCTGACTAGTATACTTCAAATACTTTACCATTGATAAAGTACGGCAAACACAAATTTTACAGTTACGTTATCTGACCTTTGGCTTCATTTGGCATATACACAACCTTCAAACAACAAAATACTGTTTATACTCTTTTAGCTATTATGTACACTTCAATATATATATATATATATATATATATATATATATATATATTGTAGTGTCAGAGGGAGCTACCAAGGGTTCTAACGGTTGTTTAGTAGAAGGTAGTGTATGCCAAGTAAAATGATCCATATATCTGATCACATAATTTAAAAATGTATGTTTGCCGTACTTTACATATGCTAAAGTTAGTATTAATAGGCCATTGAAAGTACATTTGCCATCCGAAAACCGGATGCGTCTATGGATGTTCACTATCAACCACGCCGATCCAGGGTCATGTGTGATTTATTTTGGCTTGTGTTTAATTAGAATCAACTTTTGGACGAATATGTAATCTCAAAATTATTAGTTATAACAATTTCAAATGTGATTGAAGGATTGTAAAATATTTAGAACCAATACTAGAATATTATGTGAAAACTATGAAAGTGTAAAAGGACATAATTTATGGTATGTGCGACACAAACTTAGTGTTTAAATATTATTGGACGATTTTAGTTTATGTAATTTGTAATGTAGTAGGAAAGTAATGTTATAATTATCACCTTGGAAAGTAAACAAAAAAAGTTTAGTTTGAATATTTTTGGTATAAAGACTTATTTTAAAGAACTGCGCTAATTTTTGTAAAGATTTTGAAGATTAATAAACGTGTTTGATTTTGAAATAGTTTGATTATTAAAGAAGGGTAAAGAGCATCGATAATAAATAAGTAATAGCGACGACAAGGAAGAGTAAAGATTTGTATTAGTGCGACGGTGAAGCGACGAATAGTAAGATAGATTTGGAACGATATTGATAAAGGCAGAAGGCATCTGATTGGAATTGTAAGAAGGAAGAATATTTGGGATCGATTTGGATATAGATTTATAGGTAGCAGGGCATTGAGTGGTTTATAAAAAGGGACGAAGATTGATTTGGATATGGATGTATATGTAGCGGGGCATTGAGTGATTTTGAAAAGGACGACGATAGATTTGGATTGAGTACGGATTAAAGGCGGACGGATTAATTTAGAACAAGAGGAGCGAAATTAGGAGGACACGTAAGAGCAGCAATTGGAAGTGGAAGAGTCAACGCAGAAACTACGAAAGAAGAATTAGCGCAGGGGAAGTAAAATAAACGGGTATTCTAAATTCTAAAATTCGGGTCATTTATTTCAGATATTGAGAGCAGCTAAAATTTAAAGAAAGATACCTGGAGGCGATACGAAAATTCAACAGGATAGTGCAACCGTGTAAAGGCGCATACGGCGACGAGGATTTTGAGCCAGCAGTAAGAGAGGCCGGAGACAAAGTATAATCCAGGTGAGTGCTGTGAAATATCTTATAACGTCAAAAGTCATAAATTTGTGGTATTAAATTAATTTGGCACAAGGCAACGTTGATCGTAATAAAAATTTAGCATATACAAAACTAGATTCAAAAATTAGTACTAAAACAAAAGAGTGTGCAGTTTGGTTGGGCATTGCACATCTACTTACCACTGAACCCACGGTAAGTAGGTGGACACCCTGAGAATAAAGAGTTCAAATAGTCGAGGCATTTTAATAACAATTTTGAGTAAATAACCAACCAAATGTTGCAAAAGTACGGGGCGTGCATTAGGTATTTGCACATTATACAAAAAAGCATAGAAATTTATAAGAAGGGGCGGGCGACGAAAAATAAGTTAATAAAATAAATAAAATAAAAAGAGGGGGGGTAGTATACAAAAATATATATATATATATATATTATACTGTCAAGAAGGGGGTGGGCTTATAAAATGTTTAAATAGGGCTTCGAAACGACTTTGCTACTAGAATGGGGGTATATTTGGTTTTGTTTGAGTATTTTCTTTCAGGTATTTTTGGTTTATAAATTAACAACAACTATTCCACGTTTATAAATTTATAAAGCTTTTGAAACTGCATTGCATTCAACAACATATACCGGCCATAGACCAGGCTAAGCTAGTTATAAGTTTGCATTGTATACGTATTTTAATTGTTATGGTTGCACGTATATGAAATTTAATTTGGAGTTAGCGTTTTCAGAACCATTTGAATGTAAAACAAATATCAAAATTGCTTGGTATACTGCACGCTTTTAAAATTTTAAGGAGTTAAGTGATACTCCCGTAAAATTTGTAAATCAATTTCAGTTTGAATATGTTTTAACAATTAAAGATTGGTTATGTAATGACAGGACGTTTACCGAATAAGACATAAATGTCTGTTGCGTACAATTTAAAAGCTGAACCATCAAAGTTTGTTAGCTATTTTCAATATTGTAAAAGTTCAATTACATAAATCACTGGATTACAAACCATCTAGAAAATGAATGTATCTAGAGAAACAACTGTATTATTAATCAATTATTAATAATTATAAATTACATAGTGTGCGTAGAGATAGTTGTTATGGCAACGGAAACAAAAGAAGATGGATTTTATTTATAAGGGACTTCAAATTTATATTACTAAAAAATAGACGTGTTTTTGTACTGTTATGAGTTTTATTACATTTAAAAAGTTACGAGAAAGTTTTGAAAGTCAAGTTGTACCTGGAGATAGCAAATAGTAGCAGTTTTACGGCGAATAAAAGTTAATTAAAAGAGGGAGTGCTGGTCTGTACCGTTATTGTTTGAAGACGAAAGCATAGTGGAATTGGAGTTATCTGAGTATTTGTATAACATAAAATTTGTAGAAATATTAGTAGTTTTATAGTCTGGAGATTATCAGTTGCTCGAGTTACTTATTATTTACAGGAGGTGCCTGCAGTTGGTCACTTGGCTTCAGGACGGCTGGAAGGCGGCGCTTGTATCTGGATTCCAGGTATTAGTATTTAATATCTACGCAGTGCTTTAATCAAATTTATAAAAGTGGAACTAGTGTTTGGGAATACTTTTGGCTTTTAAAATTATTTTGAAAACTCCTTGGATATTTGTTTAGGTGTCTAGTTGAGAGGTGTTTGCTTAGGACGGACCCACCCTAGGTAGATTCCGCCACGTGTTTGACGGCCCTGTAAAATAATTAAGTGCAGCAGCCGTGTAAAATATTTAAAGATAAATTGTGTGGCATAACTCAACAAGGCTCTAAAATAAGACAAGGAGTGACAGATAGAGATATTACGCCTATCACTAATAAGGTAGGATCACAGTATATATAACAAATGAATGCTTGTGTATTCGGTTGCAATTGTCATAATTGTCCTAAGATAAAAAAAAGAAAGATCAATCCTGTAATCATGAATAAACAATACAAAATAGGTGGTAATTGATTATAAAAGGGTTCTCTATAACTCAATATATACCAAAAATATAACAGATGGCGCTAACAACGTGAGGCAGAGTAGATTTGTTAGTTGTACGTTGCATATATTCTATTTAAAAGTGAAAATTAATATTTGATTGACGTTTCATATATATTTATTTGACAGTTGTTGAAGGTTTTGAATTTATTGTAGTAGGCTAAGACGTAATTTGATATTCACACTTTGGTCAATTTTAGCGACGGTAAAACATTAGGTGGGGCTCGAATAGGTAAATAACTTCGCAACAAAATATTTGTTCGCCTAAAGGTGGGGCTCGATAAGGCTGATTCAGATTTGCAGAGGTTGTGTAGCTTAGTGGGGCACATCATTGAAGTTTATTTTGAAAATTAAAGGGACATGTCTGATGAGGAGAGAATCACGAGGTCAGGGAAAGTTTATGGAGTTGAGACTGGTGTGAGAGGGCAACCGGTGGTTAAGACTGTAGCAGCAGGGGATGCTAGGGATGAAGCTGGAGGATATGTGGAGCCGGAGGTGATTATTGTGAATTCAGGGATACATCGGGAGAAAATGAAATTGATAAGGAAAAGAGAATATGCAGATCCAAGATGTGATGATGGTTTTGTTGGAATTAAAGGGTCGTTAACTAAGTCGCATGAAGAATTGAGAGGATCATTGTTGGCCGAGGTTAGAAATTCACAAGCGGAAGTTAAGGAAAAATTTGATATGATGGAAATGAAAATTGAAGGAATTAATGTATCAATACAGAGCAGTTTGTGTTCATTTAAGGATGAAGTTCTGAAGGACGTAGAGGATAGAGTCCAGGTTGTAGAAGGAAGGTAACAACAGGTTTAAATGAATTAAGGAAGAGCTGTACATGGTCGAAGTTAGACAGACAGAAAAATTGCAGAATTTAGGTGAAATAGTTCGGATTCAGACGGAGGACAATATTAACTCTAAAAACGAAATTATAGGCAAATTGCGGGCGAGTCAGGAGGTGGCAGAGAAGCTGAGAAGGGATACGACGGTTCTGGGGAATACGGTAAATGGATTGTCTGGTCTTGAAGGAATGTTAGACAGATGAGAGAACAGTTGGTTGAATTGGAAAGGGAAGAGTTGTTTGTGATGCAGGATACCAGTATAGGCTAGGAAAGAGACCTTGCCGAGGTTTGAAGGCAGAAAGAATGAGCAGCCGATGGTCTATCTTAGCAAGTTGGACGAGATGGTAGAGAGTGAGCCTGAGAGGGTGAAGATGCAGATGGTGAGCGTGACATTGGGGGTTGTGCAGAGAAATGGCACTGTATCGTGAGGAGGCAATATAGTTCGTACGAGGAATTTCGAAGGCTATTCATAGAACAATATTGGGGAAACACGCATCAGGCTAATATTCGAACGGATTTAAACACTGGGAACTATAGGTCATACCAAGGATCGAGAGAAAATTATGTGATTGAAAAGTATAACCAGGCGCAGCACCTGATTCCTAAATTAAGAGAAGATGAAATTATATTATTGTTGTCAAGGCATATGGAGGCGGAAATAACTAGGGCCGTAGCGATACAAAACGTTCGGACTTTAAGAGACTTTTGGAAATGATGCGAAATTATGACGTAGCTAGGACGTTTGAAACGAATACCAGGAAAATAGTGATAATAGGAATTGGGATAGGAATAGGAATAGCACAGACTACCAGAGGACTGGGGTGCAAGGATACAATTATAGGGAGAATGGACAGGACAACTACAGAAAGCAATATCAGGGAAATCAAAGGAGAACGAATAATAATTGGGAACAACGTTTTAATAGAGACGATAATTATAGGGGGAACAGGACGGATAGGAATGACAGAGGTTTTGGACAGCAAAGGACGGGTTTTGGGCAGAGATGGCAGAGAGAAAGGGAGCAGAGATCAACTGATCAGGGGAAATACCGACAGGGATTAGAGACCGGGAACGGGAGACAGATAGAAACTTGACGATCCAACACGTAACAACAAGAGACACGCGACAGAGATCGGAGGATAGGATAGAGAAAGTGGAGGTCCACGATGAACCCACGGTACAAAAAAAAACGTCGATTTATTAGTGTTAGGAAAATCAGATTTAGGGACACAGCATAGTATTAGTTTAGTAGATAAGTTGTTAGATAATAAGTTTGAAAGAAGGCGGGAGTTACCATTTATTCATATTAGTTTAGGGATTCTGTTTACACGGCATTGATAGATACAGGGTCGCAGTTATCGCTGGTGAGAGAAATAGTTTTGAAACATGCAGAATTATTCAAAGGGAAAATTTGTAGGGTTAAGAGTATTAATTTATGGTCTGCGATTAAGAGGAAGTTAACTACGATAGACAAAGTTGTACGAGTATCGATTGTATTAGGAAGTACCAGACTAGGTGAAGTAGAGTTTTGGATAGCAAGAGGATTATATTTAGATTTTATTGTAGGGATAGATGTAATTGAGGAATTTGGACTGGTTATAGATGGTAAAGCACGAATGGTAAAGGTATTAAATTTAGAGAAGAAATGGGTGGTGCCTAAGGATAATTGGGATACTAGGGATGAGATAAATACAGATAGTATAGGATCAGGAAAGACTAAGAATAGAATTTATGATGGAATTGATGAGTTACGGTTATGTAATATATTTGAGAAGGTATTTGATGAGGAACAGATAGGATTAATAGGGGTGGATATGAAGGAAATGTTATATGAGTTGTTTAATAGACATGCAGGAGTTTAGTAATGAGCCTAGGTTTGCGAAGGAGTATACGCATAAGTTAGAGGTCACAGACGAGGGAAGTTTTCGTACTAGGTATATCCAATACCATTTGCATTAAGGGGTCGAGTAAAAAATGAGATTAAAAAGATGTTAAAAGAGGGAATTATTGAATCAGCGAGAACACCCTATATCAATCCGGTAGTGGTTGTGCCTAAATCTGATAATTTAGAATTAAGAATATGTTTAGATGCTAGGAGATTGAATGCGATTACTAAACCACAATTTGAACAACCAAAATCACTAGATAATTTGTTATACAAGGTAAGCGAGATGAAAGTTTTTAGCAAACTGGACTTAAAGAATTCTTTTTGGCTAATTCCTTTGCATGAGGAAAGTCGGAAGTATACTGGATTTAGCATTGAAGGGGAGATTTATCAGTACAGAGTTGTTCCATTTGGTCTTTCAACGTCATCCGCTGCATTAGTTCGAGCCATGCAGAAGTTATTAGATGAGTACGAAGACTTCTGTACGCACTATGTCGATGATATTTTGATTTTTCTAAGAACGAGTTAGAACATTTAGAACATTTAAGAAAAGTGATCCGAAGGTTAGACGAGGAGGTTTGAGGTTGAATTCGAAGAAGTGTGAGTTTTTAAGGACCAGGTAAAGTATTTGGGGTTTGTCGTTGGCAGCGAAGGAATTAGAATTTGTGAAAAACGCTTGGACGAGTTGAAGAATTTGAAACAGCCAAGAAATTTGAAAGGTTTAAGAGGATTTTAGGTGTATTAAATTATTATCGTCGATTCATACCAAAATATTCGGAGTTGTGCATTCCATTGTTGGAGTTGTTAAAAAGAACGAAAGGTGGAAATGGAACGAGCAAAGGAGCAGGCATTTCGGGAGTTGAAGGCGGTATTTTATAGGAACTGTCATTAAAATATCCCAATTTTACGGATCCATTTATTTTAAGGACAGACGCTTCGAGTTTTGCAATAGGGGCTGAGTTGGTGCAGGTTCAAGAAGGAGAGAAGTGCCAATTTGTTTTATTTCGAGGGCTCTGAAAGACTGCGAGACTAGGTATTCGACAGCGGAAAAAGAGATGCTGGCAATCGTATATGCTGTGAAGAAGTTAAGATTTTATTTATTGGGTAATAAATTTCTGGTTGAATCAGATAACACAGTGGTCACGTTTCTGAAGAAGAAAGAGTTTTTGAACAGTCGATTGTATAGATGGGCGTTAGTATTGCAGGAATATGATTTTGAGATTAGACATAAACCTGGTAAAGAAAATGTTACAGCTGATTTCTTTAGTAGGAAGGATGAAGGGTTGCTAACGGATAGTAGGAATGGATTTTGATTGCATTGCAAGTGTTTGAAGATCTGGGTAAGATGGTCGAATGCCAGATTTCATCGGATGCAAGCACACGAAGAAATAAGGGTGATCAGAGAAAATTATTCAGAGAGAATTTAGAACAAGACAGAGGTTTTTATATGGTCGAGGAGTTTTGGTGAAAAGGTTATGGGATGATGAATTATTAGTTTTAACGACACAGCTAGCCGTTGAGCTGATCCAGGAAATTCATACTACGTTTGGTCATATAGGGATTCGTAAGACGTTCTTGATATTTAGGGAAGCTTTCTATGCACGAAACGATAGAAAATTGGTGAAAAATTGCATAAATCTGTGTGAGACGTGTTTGTTAGGAAAGGATAAGAATGTGGTGTTGCAGAATCAAGTTAGATGTATAAGAGCGGAAGGTCCATTAGATATTGTGGCAATGGATTACTTGAGTAATTTGATACCGAGTAGGAACGGATATCAGCATATTTTAGTTGTAGTTGATATTTTACAAAGTTTGTGCAGCTTTATCCAGCGAGGAGATGTAATTCTAGGCATGTATTGAGTTCTGTAAGAAAGTTTGTAGAACGAATAGGTAAGATGAATAGGGTATTGTTGGACAATGCAACGTATTTTCGTAATCGAAGGGTTGAAAGTAAATTAAGGAAGGATGGAATAAAGATGACATTCTGTAGTATCAGACATCCTCAAGGAAATCCGTGTGAAAGATATATTCGAGAAGTAATAAAGTTTTTGAGGTTAATAACGCAGGAACAACATGATCGGTGGGTAAGGTATTTACCGCAAATAGAAGAATATATTAATTTTGTACCAAGTTCAGTGACAGGAATGTGTCCTGTGACATTGATGAAGAAGGTGATTCCAGCAAGACCGTGGAGAGCTGAACAAAAGTGGAGGATATAACGGAGTTGTTGCATAAAGCCAAACAACAAGTCGAAACGATACAAAGAAGGGAGTTGGAGAAACGTAACAAGAAAATTAAGAAGCAAGTGGTTTTTCAGTTGGGGATCTTGTTATTGTTAAAAGATTGAGAATGTCAAATTGGGAAAGAAAAATTTGTGCCAAGTTGTTATTTCCATACGAAGGTCCTTATCGAGTGAGAAGAATTTTGCAGAAGGGAATACTTACGAATTGGAGAATGACAGGGTGAATGTCGGGGACGTTTTCATATAGAAAATTTGTATCCATATTTCCATGTGGAAAGTAAAGTATCGCAAGAATAGAATTAACACTGTAAATAATACTAACGAGCTTAAAACTATACAGAATATACAGAAACTAACACTTAATCCTCATACATAAAGAAAAAAAAAAACTATAGTGATTTTAACTAAAATTTAAAATTTCTCAACCATTAAAAGAATTACTTATATCCAGGAAGCAAATTTTCATTTTTATTTAAAATCAGTGGGGCCTTATATACTGTCAAGAAGGGGGTGGGCTTATAAAATGTTTAAATAGGGCTTCGAAACGACTTTGCTACTAGAATGGGGGTATATTTGGTTTTGTTTGAGTATTTTCTTTCAGGTATTTTTGGTTTATAAATTAACAACAACTATTCCACGTTTATAAATTTATAAAGCTTTTGAAACTGCATTGCATTCAACAACATATACCGGCCATAGACCAGGCTAAGCTAGTTATAAGTTTGCATTGTATACGTATTTTAATTGTTATGGTTGCACGTATATGAAATTTAATTTGGAGTTAGCGTTTTCAGAACCATTTGAATGTAAAACAAATATCAAAATTGCTTGGTATACTGCACGCTTTTAAAATTTTAAGGAGTTAAGTGATACTCCCGTAAAATTTGTAAATCAATTTCAGTTTGAATATGTTTTAACAATTAAAGATTGGTTATGTAATGACAGGACGTTTACCGAATAAGACATAAATGTCTGTTGCGTACAATTTAAAAGCTGAACCATCAAAGTTTGTTAGCTATTTTCAATATTGTAAAAGTTCAATATACATAAATCACTGGATTACAAACCATCTAGAAAATGAATGTATCTAGAGAAAACAACTGTATTATTAATCAATTATTAATAATTATAAATTACATAGTGTGCGTAGAGATAGTTGTTATGGCAACGGAAACAAAAGAAGATGGATTTTATTTATAAGGGACTTCAAATTTATATTACTAAAAAATAGACGTGTTTTTGTACTATTATGAGTTTTATTACATTTAAAAGTTACGAGAAAGTTTTGAAAGTCAAGTTGTACCTGGAGATAGCAAATAGTAGCAGTTTTACGGCGAATAAAAGTTAATTAAAAGAGGGAGTGCTGGTCTGTACCGTTATTGTTTGAAGACGAAAGCATAGTGGAATTGGAGTTATCTGAGTATTTGTATAACATAAAATTTGTAGAAATATTAGTAGTTTTATAGTCTGGAGATTATCAGTTGCTCGAGTTACTTATTATTTACAGGAGGTGCCTGCAGTTGGTCACTTGGCTTCAGGACGGCTGGAAGGCGGCGCTTGTATCTGGATTCCAGGTATTAGTATTTAATATCTACGCAGTGCTTTAATCAAATTTATAAAAGTGGAACTAGTGTTTGGGAATACTTTTGGCTTTTAAAATTATTTTGAAAACTCCTTGGATATTTGTTTAGGTGTCTAGTTGAGAGGTGTTTGCTTAGGACGGACCCACCCTAGGTAGATTCCGCCACGTGTTTGACGGCCCTGTAAAATAATTAAGTGCAGCAGCCGTGTAAAATATTTAAAGATAAATTGTGTGGCATAACTCAACAAGGCTCTAAAATAAGACAAGGAGTGACAGATAGAGATATTACGCCTATCACTAATAAGGTAGGATCACAGTATATATAACAAATGAATGCTTGTGTATTCGGTTGCAATTGTCATAATTGTCCTAAGATAAAAAAAAGAAAGATCAATCCTGTAATCATGAATAAACAATACAAAATAGGTGGTAATTGATTATAAAAGGGTTCTCTATAACTCAATATATACCAAAAATATAACAATATATATATATATATAACAATTGCAATACGTTAGTATTTATCAACTTACCGTGTGTAAAAAACTACTTATAATATTTATATTTATATATATATATATATATATATATATATATATATATTTGTAAATTAATCCAAGTCGATCTGCGACAAACACGTCTGCACGTCACGACGGATGGAAACGAAAAAAAAATGAGCGTCATACCGTTTAATTTCTTTTTGCAGTCGCTATACGAGAGGTTTTTCCAAATCGAACCTTGTAATTTAACGCTAATCCAAAATATAAATATGTATTTACTTCAATATTGCTTTCCACAGCAAATATTTTGCCTCTAAAATGCCACGACTCGAAACGTTGTTTTTGTTCGACTGATTGTTTATTTTTGCCTAATCGAATACAACACAGAACAAAGAGATTGACTTGAAAAGCAAAAAGCAATTGTGCCCTAGCACCGAGGCTACTGTAACCTCAATTCTTTGCAATTAAAATGTTTTATAGTTACATGACTAAAGCATAAAGCTTAAACCTCACTTTTATAAAAAAAAATTCCATTTATTTATTGACACATGTTGAAGTTGTCATCACCTGCAGTTATTAATTTTAATAACAGCTTAGTTTTATCTTAGTAAATAACCCTAACTACATAGCCAGAAACATCCCTATTTACAGTATTGTTTTTAGCTAACAAGGATGAAATTTGGATGTTAATCAGTTAACTTTTAATATAGTGCTTATACATTCTGTGAAATCTGGTAGAATTCGACCATCTAAACAAACGGAAATCTTTAGAACTTACATGTAGTGATTGGATTAATCCGTTGCAGCTTTTGCAATATTGTAAAAGTTCTACTCTTTTGCATATATGAGCTTTGATTAGCGGCAGGTTTTTTAAGTTTTTTCAGAGCATATGGAAAACTACGCCCACACTTAAATGTGTTTTACTAGTCTTCAGGAATCAATAGATTCACGAATCACATTCGATCACTTACCCACGGGACTTGTAAGAGCTTGCGCATGCTAATTCATCTTAAATTCCCACTAATTTTGCAACGTGCTCAGAACGTGCTAACTGAGAGAATCCGAAACCAATTCCGGAAAAACAAATTAATTCCAATTCGTCTCACAGTTTCGTAACTAATTTAATTTTATATTTTTTACCTTGCATTAGTAGGACATTTTTATGAGCATTACTTCACGTCTGATGTCACAACTCAATATTAATTCCTATAAAGAGTAAACTACCTTCTTCTTATGAAACAATTACACAGGCAAATTTTTTTACAATATTTGCAAAAATATTTTCTAATTAACCCTAGAGAAAAACAATGTTGTACAATATTTACACACAGTAATCTTTTTTAAGCCTTCAAATAAAATGTACCTCTATACATTATTTTTACAAATTAGAAGTACGATGTGTTGCTTGTAGGTTTTCTATTTTATATGGTATATTTGCAAAATGTAATTTTTATAGAAATGGGTTCTGTATATTTTGCAATTTCTGTAAACTGCAAACCTTCAATCCTTTCACTAAACCTACTCGTCAAATTTTAGCACATCCAGTATCATTAGCACAATATATTTCGCAAACAGTTACGTTAACTGCACTTTATTTAAGCAAATATTTGCACATTGAAAAGCATTGGATGGATGTAGTACATTTCATATGCAGCCTTAACTGTTGTTAATATCAGTACATATTTGAAAATTCATAATTTTTTCAGCGCAATTTTTATGTAATATATAAAGACGACAATATGTGATAATACTGTTTATTTTGCACATTTAGGTCTAATTTGTTACATACAGGGCGAAATACATTGGCCTGAATTTATAAATTTATATGCTTCGAAATTCATGGTTTCGACAAATTGGAAATATATTAGTAATTTTTAATACGCGATAACTTAAATTGTTACACTTAAGATAATAAAATGCCGTGTTATAGAAGGTATTCACAAGTTACTCAAAGGACGGGTCGACAATACTATGAGCACACGTGCCGAACATAGAACAAGGTCTTAGAAAATTGGGATCTCCGACTCATTTTTTGTGCTACCCTAAAAGTAGCGAATCTATTGGATGCCCATTCCACTAACCTTTTTTCAACATACCCTGCATAGGGGAAGAAAGCATATAAATACGATTGTGAATCCTCGAACTACATCAACCAGCAGTGCTCCCCATAACCTGCTTAAGAATCAGACTAGCCAAGCTGTTCGCCGCTACACCTGGGGCACTTACCGCAGTGCTCTCCCTTGCCTGCCTAAAATTCTGACCCGCTACGCTGCCCGACGCCGTACCTGGGGCTCGTATAGTAGTGCTCTTCATAGCCTGCTCTATACCTGACCAGTTACGTTGCCCGGCATCGTACCCCTGGGGCACGCCGCATTTAGTTGTCTATAATAATCCATTTCGGATGGGCAGGTAACCCCATTCGAACCACCAGGTTCTCCGGAAGCCATTGCAGAAGGCTTTCCGGCGTTCCTTCTGAGACATTCTACCGCTGTCGAAGCTGTTGTCACTCCTGCCGCCGTCACCAGAGCAGCTTCAGCACTCACAAGGGCTGCGGCAAGACTTCATCCCAGCCGCCTCCACAGCAATAACATCTCGAGAGGTCATCTATTGCGGCGACGCTGAATGTATCTGTGCGCTGTACCTCCGAAATAGCACCCCCATGGAATTCAGTGGCAACATGCTCTACGAGGCCTAGAGCACTACGATTTCCGAAGTCCCGAAGTCCTCCGAACACGTCTGGACCTCTTCAAACAATAAATACTTCCTTAATTTCGTTATCCACGCTCTGACTTAACTTCACGAGTAAAACCCGAGAATTTCTAAAGACTTCCGAAGTCTACCGAAGACTTCCGAACCTCTCAATATTGTGTATATAGTCAATGTATAGTCTTTGTATGTATATCATAATTCTTTATAACTCCGCGTTGTTAACCACGAAGACTTCCGAAGACGTCTGGACCTCTTCAAACAATAAATACTTTCTTATTTTCGTCATCCAAGCTCTTACTCGGCCTTACGAGTAAAACCCTAAGACTTCCGATGCCTACCGAAAACTTCCGAACCTCTCGATGTTGTATATATAGTCACTGTATAGTTTTTGTATAAATATCATTATTCTTTATAACTCCGCGTTGTTCCACAAGTGAACCACGAAAACTTCCGAAGAGTCCCGAAGACCTCCGAAGACGTTTGGATCTCGTCAAACAATAAATGCTTCCTTACTTTTGTTATTCAAGCTCTTACTCTGTCTCACCAAGAAATCCTCAGGCCTTCCGAAAAAGCCCAAAGACTACCGAAGACCTTTGAACTTTCCGAACTCTGTAAATACCTGTTTACTTAGTATTTACGTTCCTACTTGGTTCCACGAGCAACCACTAAGCCTTCCGAAGATTATCGAAGTTTGCCGAAGACTTCCGAAGTGCTTAAAAGTGCTTAAACTGTTCATTTTGACTTTTTACTTGTATATTTGTGTACTTATAAACTTTCTTTATCTTCCTTTGCTTGTGAACATTAAAAATAACAGTTCTAAGTCTTCATACTTTCAGACGCCGCCCACCCCGACGATAACAATCCATTGGCTTTATAGTAACGGTTCTTGCGCAGTTTTTGTTACAATAAAATGTTTTAGAACGATTGTTCTATTATCAAGACTGGTATGTGATGGATTATGAATTCCAAGGACTACATAATTACCATATCCGTTAATTGTTTAAGGAGTTAAATTTGAATAGTCTTTATCACAGTGGGATATCCTAAAACGTTCCTGTTAAAACTTGTAAATGATGATGAATTCTCAGTAGTATGCAAAATATCTATTAGAATATTCTAGAAGGTTTACCCGGCAAGGCTAGTTTGTAGGCAAGGTTGTAGATTTGACCACATTTAACTTTGTTTATTCGTTTTAGATGTAAAGAGAAAACCTACAGCAATATTGCTGCTTTATACTATAACAATTTTATTTTCGATAATAATTCTTTGCATATAATTTCAAGAATAGTGTAACAATTTTATTAATAACAATAATAATTTGCATTCAACTTCAAAAGTAATACGCTAAGCCTGCATCGTCCTTTAGTAATCTAGTTATATTCAGATATCTGTGCCGTATAAAGCTATTTACAAGCACATCTCTGTTTGATTGTTTCGTCCCCTCCTGACGGCCCGACCGCTTGAGCTGGTTATAAGATAGTCGGTCACAGGTGATAGAAATATCAACATGTACCCTTGGCTGGAGGCCGGCAATCTACAAATCCATTTCAAATAGTGAGGATATCTTCGAATAACGGTCGGTAATGTATATATTGTGCAAACTTGTGTAATTTGAGATAATTTATTTAGTGCGACAAGTAGGATGCAACCTTTAAAAACACACAAGGACACAGAAAAACACATGTAAGATGCAACCTTTAGAAGGTGACGTAGTTCAACTTTGAGAGTACGACTGCTGCAAAATGTAAGGCGACAGGATATGATTTGACACGTGGAACGAAGGAATTATAGAAGTTGATTTGGATGAATTTGTTTCAAATTATAAACGCTGTTATCGTTGCTTGAAGAACGGGGATCCCGTCTTTCTTTGTCACAATGCGACAATTGCAGTTTTGGTTCGTAGATAGCTATAAGTTTTTTTATGTGTTTCAAAACTTGGAACACGTTAACTTGCTTTGATGCGTAATACAAGTACATTGTAAAAGTTTCAACTAATTGTTGAGCTGGATTTACCAGTAGTAAAACGAAAGTTCATTGATTTAGTGTTCTAAAAAAACATGCTTTGCTCCATATGAATCGTCGGTAATGTCAACAGGTGTTACTGACGTCATATTTTTCTACTTTGTACAGCTGACAGATGTTATTTTAAAAGCAAATGCTTTGAACAGCTGTAGTGCAATATACGTAAACATGTCTATTTTTGTGATCAGCTTCATCTACACTAAAATTAGTATACGTAATTTTGAAAGCTCATATGCTAATATTATTAGGAGCTATTAATTTGTTATCTACCTGAAAAGATCTGCCCAGGTTAGAATCCTATTTGTATAACAAGTTCATGTTTTAAAGTAAAGTGCTTGATGAATAATAATAAAGACAAACAGGAAAGTTAAAAGTTTAAGATTGATGCAGTTAATGATAAAATTTTTTTGTTACAAGTTATATTATTTTAAAAGAGATCTTTTAGTAAACAATTGGTTCAAGATTAAAGATTTTTTATTTTGATCAAGTGTGATCAAATTGAATTACATAAAGCTAAAACCCTTCTGAGTAATAAATTGATGCAAATTTTATATTGGAAATACTTTTTTTATTATTTCTTTATGTATTTTTGCAGAACACAAATGGTGTTCCACTTTTTTATTTATTTAACTATCACAATTTCTTACAGGAGCTGCGTCTTATTTTATTAAGACAGGTTTTTGTCAGCGAAGGCGATCATTTTTTCTTTGGGTCGCCACGTCCGCCCTTAGAACTATGCTATGCAATTATCGTAATTACAGCAGGACTTGGTGGCGCCTATTTGATTTAGCTTAAGTTTGATCTGCAAACAGAATTCGACTTACCCCCCATTTCTCATTGCTCTACCCAGGAATAGACCCCTAGTTGTGTCGGAAGATTTTTGGAATAATAAGTATTACTTGCGCCAAAACAAATAACAAATAAAAAACGTTTCCATACATTGGGTTGTTCTTTCTGTAAATACTTGTTTTTAGTTACCCAGAGAGACAGACTCAAGATTGAACTTTGCATGCTCTGCTTCTAATATATAAACCAAGAAAAAATTTAGAACCCAAGTTTGCGAAAGATAATCGGTCACGTTACATGAAAGTAATAGACATTGCCGGTGTTGACATATCAGATGATATGCCGCAATTAAATCTAATCAAATTGGTAGGCAAGACTGTATACTATTTAAATAATTTTAAATCTCGTTCTGGCCATCACATTATCGAAGTAGGATTTGACTTACGTAAAGTCTTAAGATCTGGGCTTAAAATTGTTTGCTGCAGCGGTCTGCACCTACCACTACAGCAAACAATTTTAAACCTAGGTCTTATACTTTGATACGTTCACTTTCCAACGGTAAAATTAAAACGTACCTTTTTTTGTCTTTTATTATTCGTTTACGTAGATTCTGCTTCAATCCTCCAACAACACCCGGTATATTAGACCTTCCTAGAATAAGTACGCTTCCTAATAATTTGCATTTAAATCTATTTATTTTAGAAAAGCTCTTCTACAATCGAATAGTCGGCACCTTGTTTTAGGTGTCTGTTGCTGTGGCCCATATTCTTATAGCGTATAATTACTTCGTATATTACTTCAATATAGAAATTCTTTGAAATAATGGATCATAGTCTATTTGATAAAGCGTGGTTCGAGTTTCTAATAACCTTTTGGTATATTTAATAACGCTGGCATTGAATGTAGTCCTTGCTAGGAACGAGTTCATTACTCGATTCTTCCTGTATACGACAACGATTACTCGTCGTTGCCTTTTTTATTTTTCGTTACTTGATAAAATTTCGTTCACACGCCACTGTGTGATAAGTACTTTTATTGTTAGAAACATGTACTTTTCTTTGTAGAGGGTCAAATTGTTACTCGTAATTATTATAGCTTTTTTCGGTGGACATAACGACCCGTTTGATGACTGCTTTTTTGATATGACAGGACACCCGCAATTAGTGATCCCGGGCCCATCTGTTCCGCCCTGTCATTAGGGAGGGTGTAATCAAACCTACACCTTGGACACGCGGGTGAGTGTTTATCCGCGATTTTTTTGTACTGATCCTGTGAAATGGTCGAAACAATATGTTTATCAGGTTCTATTAGATGCCTGAACTTGTAACATATAAATTTTCTGTAAATTTGTTCATTGACCTTAGCGCGGTGCATCTGTTATTTTAGTTGTTATTTAACAACATTTATATAATTCATTCAGTCATTGTTGCATATTTAATAACCAATAAACTCCCAAAGCACACTTTAATTCTGATTACAATTAAAATCTACTGCATACTACATATTCCTTACTGATAACATTTATATATACAAACTTGTTAACGTGTTCCTACATCTTAAAGTATCTAAGATTTCAACTTGTTCCGACGATTGGCGATCGTTTATCACTTTTCGTTTCTTAGTTGAACTGGGAGGTCTCTTGGTGTTGAAAACACTCAACATGTGCAGGAAAAATCAAGTTTTTCTGGCGAAGATGTCGTAAAAGACGGACAGAATGTTAAAAGTTGTCCAAGACAAATAAAGTAGAAATGTAGTGTACAAATCCCTTAGCGAACGGTTTGTATAAATGACTATGCATATGAAATTAAATATTTTATTATAGTGCAACCATGAAACTCTGAAATTCTGAAACTTTGAAATTTTAAAACTTCGATAACTCTGGAAATGTGGATGGTTTTGTAATAATTTTAATGTAATTTTACGTAATTTCGATGCAGTCTTGGATCAACAAAAATATCTTATTTGGTTTGATTTAATTAAATTTATGGAACTCGTTTAGAAGGTAAATGAGTAAGCAACTTTGATCCACACGTGGCCGACGTCGCGATGCAGCCGGCGTGTTCCACTGATGCACATGTCGTTTGAAGGTTACAGGTCATTGCCGCTATCGGTAAGAAAGTATTAGTTTCTAAAATAATGCTAACGTTACAAAGTCCATTACGTAAATTTTGCATGTAATGATTTCCTTTTGAAACTTGTTTTACTTCAGGTTGCAATTTATTATGACTTGTATAAATAATTTTGTTAATTAATTTTCGAAAGATCATTTTGTAAAGTATAAAGTACAATGAGTACTATAATCTTTTTCTAATTAATAGTGTGTTCAACTTAAGATGTCATATCTCACCGATTGTACAGGTGTAGACATACTTCGTCACAGTTATCTTGCTTATGACAAATTAAAATACTAATATGTTAATTTATAAGACCTGAATGCTATATCATGAAAATTGGGACTTAAAGTAATCTGTCAATTTTTGATTTTTGTCAAAAGATAAATTAGAAATATTTAAATATTGTGGGGTCGAGTAGCGCTACAGTGACTACCTAATAAAAAAATAATGTCCATAATTAAATATCTGATTTAAAAATTACTTTCATAAGAATTGAATTTTATTAAGTACTCTTATTTATTATGATGTTATTTACTTTTCTTAAAAGAGAATACAGAATAATTTTTTTTGGACTACAGTTCATTTTTCAGTAATATTAAATTTTCCAAATTTTGTTCGGTGTTTGTAAGGTAAACTTATCCGAAAGAGCATCACGATAGTAGAAACCAATTGAACTTAATTTAAAGATTACATATTCATACTGATCCGCAATATACATAGGGTGTCTATGTTGGTAGAAATTATGTTTCAGAGTCACCCCACTCATCGTTAGATCCTTGAAGAAGACGATCAGATGTAAGTATAATATGTGTGACAATCAAACTTTGTATGTAAAGTGGTTTGTGATAATATAGGTTTCCAAATTTTCCTTGAAGCAAATTCATTTAGTCAGTTGCTTTACAAAAAATTTAGGTGGCGTCCTTTATTTTGTTTCTTTCAACTTAAATATACCCACTGATCCAATCTCATGCGACCTTGGGCCAAAAACCCAGTTAGCTAAATGTCTTAAGTGTGTTCTTTTACTATAAGCCAATTTCCATCCAAACCTTACCCGGGCTTGACACAGTTACATAAGAATTCTCGATGGGTAATATTAATCTACCACAATTTTATTGTGGAATAGATTGATAGAAGAAATATATATAATACTGCCGCCCAACGTCTGGGGCGTGATTGAATTTTGGTTGGAATTATATAATACTAGCGTTCAGAACGTAGGTGACATTTTGGTTGTCTCAATCTCAATTTACTTGTTCAATAGTGATTCCCTCATTTGATTTAAAGATTTTATGTCCTACTGATTTATGTAACGTTTAAATTTAATGAAGTTAGGTCTCTTCAATAGTAATTTTCTGTAGCATTTTTTTCAATCTTGAATATTATTTTATTCGGTTTAGTTAGTAATTGACTACTGTTGAGTGAGAGCTTATATTTACAAAATAATTTTAGAGTTTATAAATTTTTATAATGGCAGAAAGGTATCAGATAGTACATTTACTTAAGGACGAGTTAGATTATGAGTTGAATATTAGGGGTATAGAAAACACGAGACCAGTAGCTGACAAACGAAAAATATTAGCTCCACTATTAGCCAAAGAATCTGTTAAACCAGGATGTTTGATTGACCTGTCAGGATATCTAGTAGATTTTCATATAGAAAAACAAGAAATTGAATCCAGTATCGAATCGATAAAAAATGTCTTAACGGAATACCAGGATGAACCTTCAGACTCCATTTTTAAAAGGATACAGTCTAGGTTAATACACATTTTAGGTCGTATTAAACGTATAAAACTCCCCAAAGAAAAATCTGAAGAAATAATATTATTCAAAAATGAAACCCTAGCTACAGTTCTTGTAATGGAGGCAGATCTCCATGAAAAAGCAAACAATGATTTAGTGACAAATCAGAATGATATAAGTAATATATCTAATGTCCCTACTAACTTACCTATCCCTTCTGTTACATATTTTACTCAATCGGTCCCAATTGCTTCTTGGGCAATGGTATATTCTGGAGACCCTAAACTATTATATCAATTCCTAGAAAGAATCATAGAGCTTGCACAATCACGTAAAGTATCTGATGAAGAGTTATTCAACTCATCTGTCGAATTATTCACCGGTAATGCTCTCATTTGGTACCGAAGCGTCCGCAGTCAGTTAACGGATTGGACTTCTTTGGTCGCTAAGTTAAAAGAAAATTTTTTACCAGCACATCCCGAAGATGAGGTATGGGAAACCATTAAATCTCGTTGTCAGAAAAAAGGAGAGTCCGTTGTTCTATATATAGCAAATATGGAAAGCTTGTTTAATAGGCTACCCGTTTCTCCCGCTGAAAGTACAAAGGTTAGAATTATTAGGAAGAATTTGTTACCTGAATTTGTTCAACATCTCGCCCTGCTTGATATAGAGAATATGATTACTTTAGCTAAGTTGTGTAGGAAACTAGAAGACGCATCTCTTAAACAAAAGGTTGTTTCTGTAATGTTTTGTAGCAACTACCAAACTAATAACAATTATAAGGCCCAGTTTAAAGATAATAAAACAGTTTCCTCCGAAAGTGTCTCGAAATTTGACAGTCGAATTTTTAGGAATAGGACTTCCTTACCTCACGTCCCTAATTCATCTAATCCCGTACCAGTTGCTAGTGGTTTAGTTAACCCTTCATCAAAATATAAACTTATCTGTTGGAATTGTACTCGAGTAGGACACTCGTTTAGAAATTGTAGAGCTCCTAGAAGAATCTTTTGTTTTAGTTGTGGTCACAAAAGAGTGACGCGCTTTGCTTGTCCATCTTGTACAAAAAACGAATAAAGAGGCAGAAGCTACGTAGCCGACTTCATGCTTCTAGTCGAAAGGCTACCGATTTGTCAAGTAATAAACTTCGATTATTAGATAAAGATGAGTGGTCCGAATGGCTCCTCATTGTCAAAAATTTTTGTAGGAATAAAGTTTCACCTAATACTAGTGCTTTATTTGAGAAAAGATCTTATGACAATCGTCCTTATATATTAGTGAAATTGTTTGATAATGATATATCGGGTTTGTTGGATTCTGGTTGTACTACTTCTATTGTTGGATGCCTTGCTATCCCATTAATAAAAAAATTGAATTTGACTATTTATAAATCTAACCGGAAAGGAATGTCCACGGCGGACGGATCGTTAAAGTTAGTAGAAGGATCAGTTGACCTACCTATTCGTATAGGAACAAAATGTCGCGTTTTAAATGCATTAGTTGTACCTTCGTTGCCTCTAGTGACGAGTATAGGTTTTGCTTCGACGGTAGAATGTTAAACGACATCACCGAACATGATAGTTACCCATTGCCTAATGTAAATCACATTTTAAACATGCTTAGAGGCGCAAGTTATATCTCTAGCCTAGATTTAAGAAAAAGTTTTTGGCAAATCCCTCTTTCAGACGATTCTAAGGATAAGACAGCATTTAGTATTGTGTCTAAAGGACAGTATCGATTCACTCGAGTACCGTTTGGCTTACGTAATAGTGCTCAGACTCAACAAAGGCTTGTTGATAGTATTTTTGGAGCTCGTTATGAACCCTTCGTGTTCTATTATTTGGGCGATATGATATTGACGTCATCTACATTTGAAGAACATTTGAAACTTCTCGAAAACGTTAGAGAACGTCTCAAAGAAGCTAATTTCACGATAAATTTAAACAAATGTGAATTTTTTAAGAGATCTTTAAAATTTCTAGGATATATAGTAGGCTCTAATTCCCTCCGTACTGACCCTGATAAAGTATCAGCCATGACAAATTTTCCTCGTCCGAAGAATACCACTGAGGTGAAACGATTTCTTGGTATGTGTGGATGGTATCGGCGATTTATTCAAAATTTTTCTTCGTTGGTATCACCTATTAATGATTTGATTAAGAAAAAGAAAAAAGGAGAAAATATTGTTTGGTACTCTCATGCTGAATCAGCATTTCTACAAATAAAACAAGCTTTAGTTTCAGCTTCCTTGTTGTCGCAACCTGATTATACGGTCAAGTTTATTATAGAATGTGATGCTAGCGATACAGGTCTTGGCGCTGTATTAACTCAAAATCTAGATGGGGTAGAACATGTTATTTCATATGCCAGTAAGACTCTTAATAGAGCGGAGCGTAATTATTCTGTTACCGAAAAAAAATGCCTTGCAGTAATTTTCGCAATTGAAAAATTTCGACCCTGGGTGGAAGGAACTCGGTTCACTGATATAACCGATCATTACTCTTTACTATGGCTAAATAATATTCAGAATCCTAGTGGAAATGCTGTACGTTTGAACAACATACCTTTGATTTGGTATACAGAAAAGGGAAATTTAATGTCGTTCCAGACTGTCTCAGTCGTGCTGTGCCAGCAGTAGATCCTGTTGTTGATTTAATTGAAGTAAAATTAGATGACTTAGATTCCTCGTACATCTCTCTGAGAAAAAATATTCTAGCTTTCCCAGAAAATTATGCCCAATTCAAGGTAGAAAACAACTTTGTCTTCAAATTTTTTCCATCTAAATTACCTTTATCATCTAATCTTGTTGAATGGAAGTATTTAGTACCCAAGGCTCAGCGAAAGACTATAATTCGTTCTTGTCATGATCCCTCGGTTGCCGGACATTTTGGTTTTGCGAAGACTATGTCTAGAATTCAAGAACAATATTACTGGCCTAAGATGAATTTAGACGTATTAAAATTCTGTCGAAGATGTTTGACTTGTGGTGCTCAGAAATCATCAAATACTGCTCCACTTGGTACTATGGGAAAAGAGATATCAGTGAAAATTCCATTCCAGATCATAGCTATCGATCTCATGGGTTCGTTTCCCCGTTCTAAACGTGGTTATAAATGGTTAATGGTTATAGGAAATTGGTTCTCGAAATATATTATTTTATTCCCATTACGTAGTGCTAAAGCTCATGTTATAGAACGTGTCATAGAAGAAAGAGTTTTTCTTGTGTTTGAAACACCACAACATATTATTTGTGATAACGGTCCCCAATTCATAGGCCTAATTTTTAAAACTCTTTGTGATAAATATGAAGTCAAAAAAATTTGGTTCACCTCTGTTTATTCCCCTCAGTGTAACTTTGTGGAACGTATCGGCCGAATGTATTTACAATGCTAAACTTTACTAGAAATGTTTCGTTCGCTGCACGTTCTTTCTTAGAAACTCATAACCGTTGACTTGTTTCTTGACGACACTTTTATATCTTATGTTAATATAAACCTTTGAAAAGTGTGTTTCGGCTTCATATTACCCTACACTAAGTTATATACACAAATAGAATAATTACACTTTGAATATCAGTTACTTGATACCACTAAAGAATTCACTCTCTTAAATTATTCATTTTCATGCCACGAAATGAAAAGCTTTCGTACTAATAACTTTGCATGGTACTTAAACATTTAAATGTACGTATTTAGCTTACGGACTTACACTTCGTATATCTAATAATTGTAATTAATTTTTACCCTAACTCTAAAATGAAGCAAAATTAACCTTAAAGGTTATTTCAAATTATGAATCCCTATGCTATAGCTTTGAAAAATGCTTTAAATTATCACGTGCCTTCTATATACATGGTGTACCCTGCCATAAATATTTACCTGACTTATTTACCATCAGTTCTAACCTATAAATTCATAGAAATATATAAATAAATTTGTAGTTTCTATCTTGCTGATCTTTTAATAACGTAATATTGGAAAGGATTCAAGGATGAAATGCGTCTTAGAAATTAATATTCTTTATTTATGTATGCTTTAACTGAGGACCATCAAATGATTAGTTACTATGGTTCCAGTGTAGATGTTCACAAATTATTAAATATAAATTTCAGAAAATTTTTCCATTCTATTCTAAAAATATTCAAACCTTAACGTCTAAATTATTATATACGATAAGTTGGTCCTTCGAGTTCTTTTAGCACCTACCACTATGCAAAGCATAAGAGATGCAATCTGAAGAAGGTTATCCACACTTACAATATACAAAATGGTTTATTTGATGCCGGATGCGGCATTTTGGCAGTCTAACAAGAAGCTTGCTTGCGAAAATGACTGTGCATAGGCATTCCGACAACTAATTGAAGTATTCAAAACTTGTGTTTGTTGGCAGCCTGCCAAAGAACGAATAGTATAAGCGAGACATCAGGTGACACTCCTTTCATTCATTAATTGTGATTTTAGGAAACATCTCTAGTTGGTACTTTGCCTTTGCTGTCATCTACTAATATTTCGTGTGAATTTGACATTTAATATTCATTTTATGTTTTGATACGGTGTATTCCCAAAACTTTAGTAAAAGTAAATTATTCAAATAGCGCATTACACTGCAATGTCAATTCATTTCTATGTGGTAGTACCCCAACATTAGCGTACTGTAGCTAGAAACTTTACAATTTCATTTCCTTTACTACTTTCCTTTTGCCGAAGAGCTAATACTTTCAGAAATAATTTATCATCTTACTGTACGTTATTCAAATAGAGCAAATCCACGCACGTTCTACTCGGTTTACGCTTAGTTTTCAGTTTCAATGTAATCCTTAGCTAAGGAAACACTTATTCGAGAACAGGGCATGATCAATTGAAAACTTACTCGCTTTATCAACTATGTTAATGAGTTTGCCCCATTTTAAATCAAATATTGACAACCACTGTACAATCAGTACTTCAGTTGCATAATCATTTGATCGTTGCCAAGTCCTTGTTTCAGTTCTTTGAAAAAATTTATGAGGAAATGATTACTATTAATAACGATTTTATTTATGAAGAACAATACTGTTTATTTGAACGAGATTACATCAACATAGCTGTTACTACATTAACCTTGTTC
Source organism: Platerodrilus igneus (assembly GCA_036346225.1). NCBI lineage: Eukaryota > Metazoa > Arthropoda > Insecta > Coleoptera > Lycidae > Platerodrilus > Platerodrilus igneus. Next base: position 15,361,833 of record JARFIW010001081.1, on the reverse strand, counting down.
GAAAATCAATCCCGTTTTTCGACTGAACCTCGTCAGCCACCTCCTTCAAGTTTATGTTCTCGTAATTCCCATGAAAAAATTCACATCTTATAAAACTTTCTACTTTATATCCGTTAAAATATTCAGGTAATTTAGAAGATCTGTTACTTTAGAGATGCCTTCGATTTATTAATTTATGCATCAATCAATGACATCCAGAAATTTCACTACTTAAAGGCCTCCCTCTTCAATTCCACTGCATAAGCTATACAATCTTGATTTCGCCTCTTCCAATTATCATCTAGCACGGGACACCCTATGCAAAGAATACAGCAGCACACGCATGATTGTTGACAATCATGGTCAATCATTCTTCAGTATTAAATCACTTTGAGAGGACCTAAGTCAAATCAACCATTTCATATCCAAGCATATCGGTGAATTGCGGTTGGTTTCTGGTGACAAATCGCTGCTAAACACGCATAATATTCACGTTGTCGCTAGTAAGCTAGAGCCTACAACTTTTAGGGAATGGGAATCTATTTGAAAATCCCTACTACAAGATATACAGAAGCTTGCGAAATTTCAAGATCTTATGAAATCACAAGCTGATTTGCTTTCACTTTTAAGGCGAAAATGTTCCAAGGTTGTACATGAAAGACATGAAAAATACCAGACTTACCAAAACATTCATAGCCTTCAACAATTTTCCCAGTTGTTAAATTGTAATAGATCTCAGTAAAACAGTAAATACAGCGGGTTTCTCAAATGATCAGTAGACGATCATACTTTCAAGGTAAACAATTTGACGCGTTGTTTCAACTGCTTGTATAGGGAACATTTGCTCTCTCGTTATTCTTGTCATTTTACTAAAATGCATGTGAAGACATCTCCCCTCTTCAACAATGTTAGTCAAGTTTACCGACTTCATCAACTTCTGGAGGTAATTCTAATAGTTCTTCTCCTTCTGCTGGTATTTCGTTTAGTGGTGCAAGAGTCTTAAGTTTTCTACTAACCTATTCCATGCAATCGTTGAGGCTACCTACAAGTTCAGTTGGTACCACTGTTTCTGGTCCTAACGGTGTCATGTCAAAAATTCATTCAGGGACAGAGGTTACAGTTTTTCTTCTTGCCACTCCGATTTTAAAATAACGGTTTATTGATTTTGATAAAATCAGTTCCGGACTTTCCAATTGGTATGTGGTAGTTGCCAACCGCAACATTCCTAATAATATTAAACTTTCTGATCCTGAGTTTCATAAGCTTAGCACACTTATCATCCTTTTTAGTGCGCCAGTCTTAGGTTTTCTACTAACCCATTCCATGCAATTTTACCTACTTTGTCAGCTCATATTCAGCAAACCACTGAAGGTTCGAGTACTATTAGATTTAAACTCGCAATGAAATTTCATCACTTCAGATATTTGCAACAATTTGAGGCTACGAACAAGTTGGTATCACTGTTTCTCGTCTTAGCAGTGCCATTTCTAAAATTCATTTACGGGTTGTGGTTACATTTTTTTCATCTTACCACTCCGATTTTAAAATAACGGTTTCTTGTTCTAGTTTTGGACGAAAGCCAGTCTTCCCAATTGGTATGTGGGGTTTGCCAATCTTAACATTCCTATTAATATTTACTTTTCTGATGAGTTTCATAAACCTATCACATTTTTCATCCTTATTGGTGATGCATCATTTTTTTTCAACATTGTATGCTTCGAACAAATACTCTGAGGTACAAATATGCCAACTCTTAAGAGAACTCGATTCGATTATCTCGATGCTGGTCCATTGGGTTCTGGAATGCAACTCCAAACCCAATGCCATCATGCAGCACGTATCTCAGTTCAAGGTTAAATAGCTCACTTTTGACAGTTAGGTTCCTAGAGGATTACCCTACAGATGTTTCTTCATGGGAAGAAACTGCAAGGGCGGCACATTTTTTTGCAACATAACACGAGCTTCTAATGACTGCTTCGTAGTTTCTATTTCATTTAAAGGACACTCTGGAATTCTGGGGGTACTCGTTACAAACAGCATTAAAGAGATTCAATTCACTTGAGAGAAAATTACAATTCAGTACAAAATTCAAGGAATATTGCATTTCCTTTATGCGAAAATATAACGCTCTGGGGCATATGCTCTCTCTCGATATATATTATTCTGGTCCCACTTTCTTCTCCTGCATACGATGCACTAAAGAAGAAAAGGCTCACCACCACCACTCTCGTGCTTTTTGAGGGTTCTTCTAAAGTTTCTAATGGGTACTCGTTGAACAGTATTCAACTAATCGAGCGGCATCATCCCGGTAATTACGGATAGGGCATCAGTGGCGGTTGCCCATAGACGCCAGTCAGTCATATTAGTGTGCTCCTTTGCGTTTTGTTAACTGTGCCCTATTAAAAAATACATATATGGACGACATAATTTCTGGTGCAGATTCTGTTGACGCCGCCAAACAAATCCAAACTGAATTAAAACACCTCTTATTGCTCGGTCAATTTCGACTTCGTAAATGGTCCGGCAACTCTACTGAAGTTCTAAAGGATTTTGAGAAAATTTATTTAAAAAGCTTATTATTCTTCTCTGCTAACGTTAGTGGTATTAAAATTTTGAGTTTAGTATAGGACCCCGGTCTAGATATTTCCACCTACCACACCCTTCCTTTTGAAGGACCTCTTGCTAAACGAAATGTTCTTTCATATATGGCACGTATTTTTGATCCCCTAAGGTGGTTATCAGCTGTTATTTTTGTAGTTAAATGTTTTTTGCAACGCCTATGGTCGCAGCAGCTCGACTGGGATGACACCCCGATGATATCTGGTGTTGCGAATGAAAAAACTTCTGTAATCAATTTTCTATTTTGTTTCGGATCAAAATTCCGTGTAGATTATCACGGATTAATGACACTTACCACTTATTAGGCTTTTGTGGCGGCTTTTAGGAAATTGTGCATACGTCTATCTACATGTAAGTTTTGAAACCTCTATTTTTTGCAATATATTGCAAGCCAAGAACAAAGTTGCACCTTTAAAATTTCTTACAATACCTCGCTTAGAGCTTTCTGCTGCTTTGTTGCTTTCTCAGTTGATCCACTCGATTATTTCCAACCCATTTGATTATCCTTTAGAAGGGATAAAATTATACCCTGACTCTCAAGTTGCCTTAACTTGGTTAAGAACCTCTACGCATTTATTTAACAGTTTTGTAGCAAATCGTGTCAACCGCATTCACGAACACTCTTTATCACAACGGAACCACATTCTCGATATTTTGAACCCGAACGGCTCCGTGGTGTAATTGGTATGCGTGTGACTACCATGCCCATAGTCCCGGGTTCAAATCCCGACTTGAAAAATGTTAGGCAAGCATTTTTTACAAAAATTCGCCCTAGTTTGGATGAAAGGTAAAATGGAGGTCCCGTGTGTGGGTGTTGTCACGCACGTTAAAGATACCTACCTTGTTTGCAACAGCAAGGGTTCGGCAAAATTCAAAATTTTCAGGTAAAAACAACTCGCTTCCTGGCCAATGTAGTACCTTTGGGTGGAGCATTGGAGAATCAAATGTATGGTATTTGGATCCCGCAGACATCTCATCTTGCGGTCTGTTCCCCTCACAACTGATTCACAGTAGCTTATGGTGGCATGGTCCCATCAATGATTATGATTTATTTTCTTCTAGTAATGTCGCGATTTTACTTCTACCAGTTGAACAAATTTCTGAAATGAAACCTCATTTTGCTATGTTGGTAGCATCAACATGTGATTTTTCTGAGTTCATCAGTCCATTTTCTTCTTTCAGTAAGCTGCAATACCGTCTGGCATACATATACCGCTTTATTAATAATTGCCGACACCCTAAAAAAAAAATTACTCGGTCCAATTTCTGTTGATGAACTGCAAGCTGCTTTAGAGGCATGTGTTAAAGTCGTTCAACAACAGTACTTCGGTTCAGAAATTAAATTAATAGAAAATGGCCAACTTCTACCTCGTTACATGCGTAAACTATCCTCGTTTCTTAACCCTCATGGCCTCAATAGGGTGGGCGGTCGCCTTCGGTATTCCTTGCTGTCTTATAAAAGTAAACACTCTTTGTTATTGCCCAGGTCGGCTCATTTATGTCTTCTCATATGTGATCATTATACCGTTTCATCGCTACATTCTGGTCTCTCTACTACACTAACTCTCATTTCTAGACAATATTGGATCATTAGCGTAATCATAACTGTTTACCTTGCTTTCGTTTAAGTGCTAAACCTCCTCGACCTATTATGGCTGATTTACCTCCCTTGCACGTACTCATTATCCGTACATTTACTCATGTCGGCATTGATTTTGCATGCCCTTTCCCTCTGAAATTTTCTACTCGTCAGAATGCACTTATTCTCAAAGGTTTCTTGTGTATTTATTATTGTTTATCAACTAAAGCCGTTTATTTAGAGCTTGTATCAGTGTTTTCAACTGATGCACTTAAAGCATGTTTACCCTATTCGTTTCTCGTCGCGGTTTAACTCACTCTGTTTATTCTGATTGTGCAAAAATTTCCTAGGTGCATCACGTGTAATTGAAGAAAGCGCTCAGTTTTAAGGTACCACCTTGACGAATTGTTGTCTGCCCTTACCTCGCATCGTCAGATGGATTTTTTACCATCCTTATGTCTCAAATTTTAGCGGCATTTGGGAGTCTGGTGTAAAATCAGCTAAACTGCTCTTAGCATGTACTCTCGGAAAGCAACCACACAGTTTTGAAGAACTTACTACAATGTTTACCCGTATAAATACTGTTCTGAGTAGTCGGCCTTTATCCCTCCTTTCTTCTGATCCGAACAACGATATCTTACTGCAGGACACTTATTGATTGGCGGTCCAATTTTAAGTCTTCCCGAAGTTACATTTTGCGAATCTCTTAACCTGCGTTCTCGATGGCACCGTCTTTGCCAGTTTACTCAGTTATTTTAGCGACGCTGGTCTAAGCAGTATTTGTATACCCTCATTCAGCGAAACAAATGGAATCGTCCTTCAAATGATTTAAAAATTGGTGACTTAGTTTATATTACAGGAATCAATACTAGTCCTTTAGTTTGGCCTGTGGCCGGGTTACCAAATTATTTGCACGCCGTGACGGAATCGTTCGCGGCTTCGATTAAGATCACCTGCGGTGATTTTATTCGTCCGGTAACTAAAATTCTCCCTCTCCCCCTTCATCATATTCAATTGAATTTTTACGTTTCTCTTTATTTGCTTTATTTAGTTTAATTTTTACTGTGTTCTTCCGCTCCTTTCTTGTAAACCCGAAAAACGGCAGGACAAGCATTTCCTTAGGTGGGATAGATGCCTAACTATTATTATTCCTCTTTACGTTATTTAAATACTCCTCTTTTCGCGTTCTTAAAATTTTTTAATTTTAGGTGGGCGGTATGTGTGCGCCGCTTCCAGTTCAGAGCGCATATCCACGGAGTTGTCCGATCAAATCGCTCAGTTAGCGTAATTAATAGTTAGATAGACATTCGCAATTACTCTCACAAATAGGTTGTATATTAATATCCTTGCATACCCTACTTATTTTCTTCGTACTCCTCTTCTATCCACCTTTGTGGATTTCGCGTTAGTGCTATTCATAGACACAGGTTAATGCTACTCAAAAATAGTACCGTATGGCGTTCCAGCGGTTCATCACAATGGATTGAACAGTTTTGGTGAGTGACTGTTTTATCGTACATATTATCAATGTTCACACCTCTACCTCTCACCCTTAAACTACAGTCCACTCCTTTCCCTGTTAAACATATACCATAAACATTTTAATATATAAAGGTCTGCAAAAACATTTACAAAAATACAGAATAGGTATTCAAATCTTACTCTGTCTATTTCGCATCTGAATGACAAAAATTTTCAATAATTTCCCTAACAAATTGCAAAGCTAAAGCCAGTTAAGTTTTTTCTTCTAACTTATAATTTTTTTACCCATATAAATCTTGGCTTCAAAATACTATTTATTTAAAGTTTTCCGAAAAAATTTTGTCCAACTGCAAGAACAAAAATTGTGTGAATTGGACAAGATATGAAACGCCATCTGGTGAGTGCAACATAGAAAAGTTTATTTATTTGTAACACTTTTCACCAAATATTATTTTTTTAATGAAACTGCAAGTAATTTTAACAAACTGATTTTTTTGAGCAGTACGCCAAAATCATTTCGTTAGTAGATCGTCAACATTTGACATGTTTCTGGAGATCTTCCGATCATTTTTGCACAAAAATGCACAAATAGAAAAAAATACGAAAAAGCCTTGAGAATTGATCACAAGCACGTGAGAATAATAGCACTTTTTTAGTACTGAAGAAGCTGCAACAGCATCTTCGACCAAAAAAATTTTATAAGCTGACTGAACTTATAAAAAGCAGGGTATAGAAAAAATCACAAATACATAATACTTGAATAACTTTTAAGCCATATTGCGGTTGTTGACTACCGAATTTGTTAAAACCATCAGGTTGATATATTGCGTGTCAAGGTAAAGAATTACGTTATCAAGTTTAATTTAACTATTAAATAGTAAAGCCAACTTAACTGATTTATATTAGTACGCCTTGGAAAGAATTTGGTTCAAACATCTTATATTCTACATTTGAACGTACTCCTGCAATTAATTATTATGGGTTAGATACGTCGGATGACAACTTTAATATTAAAAGAATTTGCTAGAAATCAATTGGTGGTATTAAAAAGAATAGTACGCGCGCTTTGAGTCAATGCAACACTCGCATACGTAGATTGATTGATATGTTTACAGCAAATTAGATAAATTTATATCTCATCAGATAGGGTTTTCAAAACCGTCGAACACCTTCAAATAAATGTTTATATTTAGATGAAGTATTATAGTGAGGTGTGTGTTATAGTTCTGAACCGAATTATATATATATATATATATATATAATATATATATATATATATATATATATATACATATACATATATATATATATATACACATACATAGTGCTGTAATTATAGGGTTAATTTAGGGGTAGGTTAAGTCATAGGGGTTGTAGAATAAACAAAAGAAAACCCCAAATAACAAAAGCACATAATTACAGATATTAGAAGAGTAAATAGGTCATTATAAATATTGTTAGTTGAGAGCACACTGTATATAACAGTTGTTGGGAAGGTGAATAAGGCCTATTGTAGAACGAATTCTTGGCTGATTATTTCTCCTTCTTGATAATCATTTGGGGACTGTACCAAATAAAATTTGTGTAGCTGGTTTCTGAAATATAATTAAACACGCAGCACTTTGAGGGTATATTAATAATTAAAAACTTGAAACTATTTACAAAGGTTGTACATTTTAATCATTTTAAAGAAATTGAACAGCGCTACATTTTGCTGCTTACAGTAAAGCGTCTGGGTCTGAACTGCCAAGAGCGCATCATAAAATTAAAGAGGGTGGTTGGTAACCAGAAACTTACGCTAGATGGCGAGGCCATTATGATAACATATATAATTTAAAGTAGATAAAATTATTAGAGCAATATCCAACAATAGTACAAGCGATTAAACGCATATCCAAGAGTAGTTACGAGCAAATATAAGATTTAATAATGTAATGAAATGCATAAAAATTAAATCAACGGAAAACCTATATGAATTGACTAGATAAATATTCAACAAGTGCGCAGGCAGAAATTATGCATTATTTGAATAACGATTGTACGTGACATAAAAGTATTACATTTGGTCAAAAATACAATTTAACTAGGAAATAAACAAACACCAAATTTATTTCTATTTAGATTAGATTAAGCAAATAACAAGGATACGTGATTTAATGAACGAAGGTTCCTGGAATTTCTGAATTAAATGTGATGTTATGTGAATGAATTACATGACAACTTGAGCGTTCTTCCAAGTAATTAAACTACACAATTGGTAAAGTTTCCGAAATAACACAAGAGATAAGACAATTGGTGTCGCCCAACACCTGGAATCAACGAATCGCAAACAAAGGGGCAAGGACTATAAATACGATAACAATTGAACAACGAGTTAGTATACATTTGAAACTGGGCAGTCACTATACTCAAAAGTGCTAAATTATTCACGCAAACAGTTATATAAAAGTAAAGTGAAAATTATTTTTATAAGAGTGTAAAAATTGTGTAAGCAAGCTGTTCTACTACAGACGTAAGTAAACCAGATTTAGTGAAATTATACAATTTCTAAAAATAAATAAAACAGGGATCTTGGGTACGAGTTTTGAATACTGTTTTGGATGCGAGTCAGGAAGACTCTGGAGATTACTGCCTGTTAAATTAATTTGGTAATAACTGACATGGTAAATATTCTATTACTGTTTTGTTAATTACGGAGATGGAAAACCTTTTATTGGAATAAACTTATTAATAACAATTTGGATAGTATTTTGGTTGGATGTCGACTTTCAAATTCGACTCAAAACATTCAGACTGGACACGGAAACTCTTGGGGATGCAGAGAAGCTACTGAACCACTACAGGTTAGATATTTTGATATGATTCATTTTTGTAAACTGTTTTAATTCAATAATAATTCAAAAATGTAAGAGTCGACAAAACCGGGGTTTCTTTGATAAATTTATGAAAGGCAATAGGCATCTTGAAACGTAGCAAAAGGTCTCTAAATACAACAAAAAGCTCGTTTTGCTGACTTCACTCAAAATCTGACAAATTGTAAATATACTGAAAAGGGGGAAGATATTTAAAAAAGTTGTAAATATTTAATCATTATACTGTGTATTGTAGAATTGCTTTATTTAATTGAATCAGCTAGTTGAGGCAAAGAGATCTATAAATTAACATTTTTACAAGTTCTTGATTAATAAAAAGAAAATCTCATAGCATTTTATGTACGCCCAAATTGTGGGACTAAATAATAATATAATAACAAACGGCTGGCGAAATATCACAGCATTTAATGCACGCCCCAATCGTGGGGTCCGATTAACATAGCATATATATATATATATATATATATATATATATATATATTTATATAAAAAGTAAGATGTATCTGTAAACAAACTCTTATGAAAATAATAAGAGCCATTGGCAAATTTCTAAACAATTTTCTTATTGCGGACTGCAAATAACTTGTCTTTATATATATATATATATATATATATATATATATATATATATATTAATAGTTATTAAGATGAAATGAAAACCCAACCTTGTATTTAAAGTTGAATTACCATTTCAAATCGAACTAGTAATTGAAAACCACTAAAAGAACGGCTACAGCAGGAATTGAACCTGCAACCTCTGATTTTCCGGATCAGTGCTCTAACCAATTGAACTATCTAGCCTAATTGTTTAGATGATGTTATACTTAATACTACTGAAGCTTGGCCCTTGTTAACGATTTTCAATTACGTCTTGCATTTAAGGAAATTGAATCTAGTTATATACATAATTCATGTACTAATAACTTGAAAATCAGAGGTTGCAGGTTCAAGTCCTGCTGTAGCCGTTCTTTTAGTGGTTTTCAATTATTAGTTCGATTTGAAATGGTAATTCAACTTTAAATACAAGGTTGGGTTTTCATTTCATCTTAATAACTATTAATATATATTAAGCATTCATTTGCATTCCAAATGTGGATTATTCTTCTATATATATATATATATATATATATATATATATATATATATATATATATATATACATATAAGGGCGATTTTAACTTATTTATAAAAGTAAATGTAAAAATAAAAATTCGTTTGAAAGTTCGAAATTTTGTTCTGAAACCCATACACTTAACGTTATGCCCATTTATCGGAGTTTTAGAATTGAAACCACCCTGGAACGACATTACCAAAATCTCATAGAAATATAGCATGTTAGTAAATTTTATACAATTCTCCTCATTAATGACTTAACTTTGCCGATTTAATCAAGCTAACTTATCTGCTACTGAACAAATCGCATTGTACAATTTAATATTCTCGACTCAAGCTTAAATGAGTATATTATTTCTCACATAAACGTGATTAAATTCTTCGTTATCCGGATTATTTACAAGAGTTCTACTTTTTATTGAGGTTGTGTTTGTTTGCTGAAATTAGAGTTGCTAGTAATTACAATAGAAAATAGATGAACAAAATTTGTGCTTGTTTAATTAGCAGTATATACCCTAGTAGTATCAAATTTTGAAGCTGTTGGATTAATTGAATCAATAATTATGAAATGGAGAGCGCCGCTTTCGTAATCATATTGTGAAATTATAGTTACACGTAAATTTTATTAAGAGGCAAACACGTCTATGGTAAACAAATATTCATATTTTCCTGTAAAATTAGCGTTACATAATAAATTTAGATTTGCACTGAGGAGGCGGGGACTTCCTAATACCTGTACAGTGGTGCGGGAGTTGGTTTCAAGGCAAGAAAAATAATAAATAGAAATTTGAAGTTGTTGAAATACAAAACTATGTTGCAATAATCACTTACCTTGAAAGGCTTTTTCTGATTGTCATAATTAAGGTGCACCAGACCGTCTTTTTTCAGCAATTACTTTTAATATTATTTCCCTATACGGAAGACTATTATTCTGAATAGGTCTCCTTTGCTACAATACCTTAAAAACACTTTTAATTTGGTCAAATGAAAGGAACCCTTAAAATAAAGGGCTTCTCCTAAATACGACTTCATCACTAGGGCGACTGAATATTCTTTCACAGAGTTCCTAAATAAATTCAAATAAAATTTAACCAAAATTTAACTTATTAAGATTACATAATTGCAGTATAAATACAAATATACTTTCCTTATTTTGTTCTACAATTTTTTTACGTAGAAAGGTTTTAGATTATATTATAACTAAGGTGCCATTTAAAGTGGATAAATACTATAACATATACTTTCCTTAAAAAATTTCTAATTTCTTAACATCAAACTGACCAGATATTAAAAGGGAATCCTAAAGAAAACATTAACTCAATTAATAATACTACCACAGCATTGTTTCAGTCTCCAATATTGATATACATGACATTCTAAATCCCATTTCTGGAAATGCCGTAATTAACAATTGACAAAAAACGTAGTTCAATACCAACTTTTCTGTTCGAGAAATCGAACCATTAAATAATATTTCAGTTTAAAATTAGGGTTTATATTATTTAGCGGACCGAATGTATGACTAACATAGTGAAAGTTTTTCAATCTTTCTTCAACTTGCAAAGGGTCCTATCACATGTTTTAATCTATTGCAGTCAGTCTCAGGTAAACCAGGAATGTATGAGTAATACTATAATGTTTTTTAACAAATGGGTTTGTGGAATTTCTAAAACAGGTAATGGGTTTATGAACAGGACTAAGGTAAAATGTTTCTTAAGAAAGTGTGTGTAAAGTTAGTGCATGTTTATACTTTGAACTTGAAGGTGCGTTTTCAAGTCGTGTTTTTCTACATTTAATTAAACTTCAAGTTACCTAAAAAATGTAATATTTTTAATCAACCATTATAATAATAAACCTTTAATTGGTCCTTCGAGAATAATTTAATTAGTAAATAGATAAAGGTAAAATATTCACGCATTAACGACCTATGGTGTAACACTTCAATATGTACTTCTGCCACATTTTCCTTTTTATCATTAAATTGTCCATTAAAAATAATTTAAAGTTAACATACCTATTTCCTAATTTTTTGGAATGTTCAAACTTCACTTACCGATAACATTTAAATTTAAAGTGAAATGGGTTTCATCGCATTCCGTAGTCCTTGAAAATATTCATTTCCTTGTTCTGGTTGTTTTCCACCACATAAATACAGTTCATTTACATTTATAATCCATATGTATATAAATATAAATTATAAATGAAAAGGTAGCTCGTAGTTTACTCACAGTTTCATTTCCAGTTTATCTTTAAAATTTAAGAGTGTCCAGAAACGTTAGCATCTCGCTGTTTTCCTTCTAACAACAGCTCCCTTAACACAAAAATAAACTCAATTCTTTGAACCAACCCGCAGGTATAAACGTTCTCAATTGCCGGGATCTACACGAGCTTCGAAGTCCCCGCGCACTGGTAGCTTTTCTTGCCAATACTTGCAAGCAAAGTTAACAAAAGCTCATACACTGGATTTTTCCCCTTCAGCAAAGTCCATAGTAACATCTTGATCGACTTTAAGTTGAAAGTATCAGAAAAAAAACGCTTTTGCTGGCGTTCAACGTAAGGTTGTATTTTGAGGAAACCGCGAAAGACACAATTGTGGTCCTGCTCGCTCTGGGTCTTACCACAAACTGTTACATCATCGAGGTAGTCATATACGCCAGTTAGTTTTCTGTAGAAATTAAATCTCTAAAACTCTCTGGAAGAAAGCTACTCCGTTAGTTACTCCAAACAGAATTCTAAAAAATCGGTAGAGCTTTCTACTACCTTCAATAGCCGTATACTTCTTTTTGTCTTCCAGTAGTGGTATGTGACATATGCATTTTGTAGGCTAGTAGCTACCTCAGGGACTAATTCTTCGGCAGCGGATAAACTTCAAGGTAGATGAAACTATTGATAGTTTTCAAATAACGTATTACCATTCTTCTATAGTTGTCGATGTTCTTGGCGATTAACACTTGGGCTCGCGGAGGAGAGCGACTAGGTTTAAGAACTCCGTCCTGAAGCAACTCTAACTTCTTGAGTGATAGACTTTTCATCCTCGCAGATATACGTTCTCGATTTTGTAGCGATAGGCCTGTAGTTCGAGGTCAAATTAGAAAATAAGATAGCAGATTCTACTTTAATACAAATTGTGCTACATACGTTTAAGCTGGTCTTAGAACCTTAATGTGCGTATTCACCAAACAGTGTAGTTGAAGTATATCATGACCAATTATGATATCAGTATAAAGCACAGAAAAAATTGTCAGATTAACTCTAGTGAACTTGTGATCTAGTACCTCCAAATCAACAAAACCATGTTTTTCGAATCTAGATTGATATGAAGTTGAAGCTATAGATATAAAGCCTGAATTGGGATACGTGGTAATATTAAAAAGGGAACTTAGTTTTATCAATATAAGTTTCAGAATCTCTAGTAACTACCAAGGCATCAGCATCAAAACCACTGACTTTAATTTTAACCAACCACTGATTTGGATAAACATTTAGGAGCAACCGCTACTACTTGTTCAGAATTATCAACGAAGCAAGCATTTGTTGCTTCTGACATTAACATTTTTCTACATTATTTCAAGAGAATGTCTATTTACTCACAGTTTATTTTCCAGTTTGCCCTTAAAAATTTAATGATGTTTAAAACCACCAGGCTATTATTGTTGTTTTTTCTCTAAACAGCAGTTCCCCTTACATAAAACAAAGTTTAAGACATTTTTCAACGAACTTCGTTCGTTTATGAAATCGATTTGTCGTCCGTCTGTCCGTCCGAGGCCTTTCTAATGGTCGGACATCAATGTGTGATACATCAATCGATTCAGCTCGGTGTCCTGAGCTTAAGTTTTGATGTCAGTTGAAATCGGGCCACGGGGACGCCGTGCCCCCGCGATATTCCGTCGGGAAAATTAAAATTTAAAATAGGTCCAAAATTAATGTGCGATACATATTTGGACTCCCTAACATAGCTGAGTCGAAATATGGTACCCCCACAAAATCTGACCACGGATACCCGACCCCCGGAATTAATTTTTATCAAAATTTCAAATAGGTCCAAAATTAATGTGCGATACATATTTAGAATCCTCTGAAAAACTGAATCGAAATATGATGCCCCCTTATTTACACACACACACACAAACACACATACATACATACATACATACATACACACACATATATAGCTTTTAAAATATTTATTCAATAAAATAAAATATATTAAAATGTCTCTTTTGTTGTTTATAAATTTTTGTATTTTATCTGAATACTTATAATTATTACAACATAATAATTTTAATTTGTTTTAAAGTAAGTCTACATTTGGAAGTTCGTTGCGACAATGCCTTGCATTTTCAACTTGTTTTAAGATGAATTTTCAAGTTCCTCATCTTTTTCCCCGACCGTCGCGACGTTAAATCCACAAATAAGTTATTGAAACATATCCTGCACTTGAATACGTAGTTAAAAATGTAAGTTGTACGCCGCGTGTTTTCTTCCCTTGTGAAATGTATGATCGCATCTTAAAACTGTACTACTTTCAAATTAACTTCCTTTTCCAGGCTTAGTCAATATAAAACATTTCTCCTTCTTGTAATACGTGCTAATTGCGGTCAAAGTACAGTCTCCACAATGTAACATATACAATTTGTGCTTAAATTCAAGGTTATTGTACCATAATTATGTATGTCACGTACTTTCTTTGTAATCCTGTTGTGTTTGCAATATGGTACCATTGGAATGTCTTTGATGGTCGTGACGAACGACACCTGTTTATTATAAATTATCATTCTACGGAAAGCGCATACGTAGCGTATTGTAACATTTAGAACTACTTTTCTTTGCGGTTTTTAAATTAGTCGTCCTGGATTATTACGTTAACAATGTGTTTAAAAAAAATAAGTTTATAGTTTTTGAGGTAAAAGTGTGCTATCTGAATTACCTTTATAGAAACAAAAAAAATTGAAATGCCATGCTTGATTAACATTAACTATTCGTGAAATCTAAACATACAAGGTACCTTCAAATTTATTCAAACAACAATAACACCAATCCTGGTATTCCCTTTCGGGGTAACCAAACCTAACACCTCTTTCTGGGGGAGGGGAGGGGTGCACGGTATAACTCTAGACCAATACATTACTTTTACTCCCAGCACCATTAGTTTCCTACACACCTCCTTTGCCTTTGTAACGTTCATACCTTGCTTTTGGTAAGCTCTTTTATTCCTCATACTTCTCACCTGTCGTTCTTTCAGAACCTCCTCAACTACATCCAACCATCTTTTACGCTGTCTGCCCCTTGCAGCTCTACCTGTCATCTTGGTTGCATATATACGTTTGGTAATTCTATTCCCATTCCTTCTTTTCACATGTCCAAACCATCTAAGCGTACTTCGCTCGCTTAACTCTTTAAAGGTCACCTGCTCTGACCCATTCGTTTTGCGAATCTGGGACTATCCCCCATCAAAGTCGATACGTTTTGTTTAATTCCGGTCACTTCTCTCTCTACCGTACCTAACTGATCCCTACATGAGTCCATTACCTCAGTCATTTTAACGTTAATTTCGTCCTCACAGAAAATTCTTACCTCCATCCTTAATTGTCCCATTTCCAGACTTATACCTCTAATATCACGCTCATTTTTATCTACCCTGTTTTCTACTTCTACCATTTTTAATGTTAACCTATTTTTAAAATCAGAAAAATCCCTTGTAGATTTTTCTATTTTATCTCCTAATTCCTGGCTTAGTTGTTCAAATTTTCGATTTGATTCAGCACTCATCTACTCCACTCTTTTTTTGGATTCTTCACCCATTTCCCTAATCTCCTCAAACTTCCTGTTTGATTCCTCCCTACTTAATCTCATCTCCTCTAGCATTTTCATCATCAATTCATTACTTTGTTCCCCTGATTCTGTCCTCGACTGTTCCCTACTACCTCCAGCTTCCTCCATTTTTCCTGTTTTATCAAACAAGGCACTATCATCACTACCAATTTCAACTCCTTGGCTTCTTAACCACTCCTTCCTCTGAATACGTTCAAATCACTCCCACACACGCTCAATATTATTTTTTAATTTATACCAGACACATCTCTTTCTCAGCTCGCCAGTTTTCTGGAATAAAATTCAAATTTTATTTGCAGCTCGAGCCTCACGTTCGGGTCGCCATAAAATTGCCGTGGAAGTCGAGGACTAAGCTGGACTAAGGTTTTAACATCGATCCTTCCGCAGGGCCAACAAAAGTTTTCGAAAAAAAATAAAAATTTTAAAAAATGATTCCTTCCCTTTTATTTCGCCTTCAAACTCCTTCAGCTTCCCTGGCTAGCTCAGCTGTGCCTCTTCTCGAATACCTAAATTTACAACCATACATCTTTCACACTCGCACACCATTCAATAAAATCACCAAATAATACAACAACCATACAACCTTTAATTACAGCTATTAACAGATATGTTATATTCTCATGTGTTAAAACAGTTTGATACAATAATTATAAAACTCCAATTATGGTATCATTTAAAATCCTTGATTTTTCTAATAAATTTTAAACAACTTCAATCAGATATGAGTAGATGGGCCCCACATGTTACCCTAAACTGACTTCAAACTGAAGTATGGTGCGCTCATAATAACCCAGTTTAGTTTGTGTATGCCTTTTAAACATTGCATAAATTAAAACCAAAAATTACAGACCCATTTACTCTTTACAATTCAATTTTTATCCTGACTAAAATTTTGGATGTTTTAAATACACCCCTTTTCAATATTTAACTTCAATAAATTGTAGAGTATATGTATCTTTTACAAATAAGTTTCTACGACCAAAAATATGCCACAAAAAAAGTCAACCATACAGCACAAAATTTCACAAATGTTTATCAAACAACAGAAATTTCAAATAAATTACCTGGTGAATTCTTCAGGCTTCCTTCCCGTCGAAGATGATTGCCAGAACACTTCTGCTTCGTTTCCATTCACCGTGCTACTCAGCGGGTCCACAGGCCTCTACCATCTGCTACCTCTGCGAGCTATGCGCCTCGTCTCACAGTACCATTCCATATATCATGCATACAAACTCGATTACTTGTGATGCTTACCTCCATATATCATGCTTCCATTTATTGATTTTTGTGTTTTGTATTGCAGTAGCCGGACCTTTATTAATTTAATACACCACTCGTACTTCACGTCAATAATTAGAGGTCCGCTACTACTGTTTTACTTGCAACCACTATATTTACAGTAACATTATTACCCAAACATAAAATACCCACAAAAAGCTTTATTATCTTATTCTGAATCGGTATTCAGCACTTTATCGAAGTAATGGAAAGAGAGCTTGAATATTAAAGCTCTGGTATTTATATTATCTCGCAAACCCCCTACTGGACGCGTTTCATTCGAAAAGCTTATTTTCTAATACCGTTTCTACAAATTTTGAGCATAACCGTCGGTTGATTCTGAAAATTTTTCCCGCCGTGCTTGTTGTATACTTCGAATTCGCTTACAACCTTCGCGTGTGCATTCGTCTCTAACACTGTTGACTTTCGACCAATGACAGAGTTTTCTGTCGTCACCAAAATCCTCCTAAACGCTATGCATCTCATTTCTACGCATGTTTGTTGTCTCGTTCAAAACCCCACTTGAGTTACAGAAAATCGATATTGTTGACATCCTATCTCAACTCCACTTATATATAGTACGTGCTTTTCAATCCCAACGCTTTTATATTTGTCTCTATCTGTTGTACATTACCAATCGTCCATTTCCCTCGCTCTTTAAGAGTTTGTTCTCCTAGCTGTTTATCCAAACTGACGGTTGGAAATAATTTCTATGAAATCTTATCGTAATATACGCTCGAGTTCTTTGAACGTAACCTTTTATAACGCGGGTGTTTCTGTTAATTATCGACCGTTTTGAACATAACAATTCCTAGACGTCTACTTTTTCGTATCTGAAAAAACTGACGTTGACTTTTACAACGAATACAATTGCCTTGGGATTATTGATTTTCTCACCCAAGCACGCTCCCTTATGCTTATATGTGTTTGCTTAAACTAAATTATGGTTAATTATACGTATCTTAGAACTTCAATTTGCTATGAAGCTTTTTTCCATTATGTGATCCTAATCTTTCAATTATTAAATATAAAATTACTCTAATATTCGTCCGTTTTCACTAAATGAATTAAATTAATTTTTGCGCGTAAATAATTTTCTCTTTTCTATATACAGGGTTATTGAAATTTTATTGTTTCCCACTGATTTAACCCTTTGAATCCACAACAATATATATATATATATATATATATATATATATATTGTCGTGGAAGTTATAGGTTAAGAGACATGAATAGGTCAAGAAAATAAATTTGTAACGACCGTGTATATAGGAAATAGGAATAATTTATTTACGCGCCAAATTAATTAGTTTTGACATTGAAAACGGACGGATAATAGCATACTTTTGTATTAATAAATCGGGATGTTAAATTTGCATAACGTATAGAAGCTTTGGGGTTACGTGAAAATTCAAGGATACGCATAATTAGCTTTAATATTTTAAAAAAGTTGTAAATCAAGTACATCAAATAATAAAGAGAGCTTTTGGGTATATAAAATCAATAATGTAAACGCATATTTTCCATATAACTAAAGAAAACGTTCGTTAAATACAAATCCTAAGATTTTCTATAAGTTAAACAACTTGGAAAATACGATTTCAAACGGACTGTTGTTTCATGGAAAAACCGGACAAATAAATAAACAAGTTCAAGGAACTGAAATGAACGTTGGAATATAATTCTGTAGAAATTTATTTAACGGTCGACTCACAAAACTACAAAAACAACAGGTGGTTTGAAAGCAAATTGAGACGGAATATCCATAGCGTAAAGCAGACAGAGATCACTTATAATAGACGTTGGGTAAAACACTCGTTTAAAGTACGCGACAAGTTTGGAGGTCAACCACAATATCAATTTTATGTTGATTGAGTGGGATTGTAAAAGAGACAACGAATATGTGTTAGAGAGGGTAAGATAGTGGAAGGCTGGACATAAGAATGGGGGAAATGTGTGTGATTGGTTGAATGCTTTAAATTTTCAAGAAGATTGCGGCCGTTGTATGTTGTTGACCAGTTTTCGGACTAAAGCGACGATGGAATGAGAATCTCAGTTTTACAAGTTCGTTACGTACAAAAATTTTAGAATTGGTTACAATAGGGGAGCTTTTTGGATGAAATAGGTTACAAGAGGGTTGTATCGACGGATATAAATACACTAGGAGATGCAGTAAAAGCTCTCTTACTTCGCTTATACGTTTGACTTCAATTAGCTTTTATGGTAACATCCAAATTTAAAATTTTATAAAACGGTGTTTAGTACAGTCCGTCGAAAGTTAAATAAAAGTGCGAATTGCACAAGTGGGTGCTATTTAGTAGACGGTGCTGTAGCTACATTCGACGAACTAACGAGGGATGTTAATAAGGTAAGCGTGCTGAGAAATGTTTGGAACGAGGATGCTTGAGGTTTGGTAGATACGGAAGGTGATTAGCTTGGTCTGGACAATTATCTGGGTAGAAACATTGGCAGCGTCTGCAGAGATTTGGATAGCGAGTGCAAATGGGTGTGTTCTACGTATAGCGGAGAGGTGTATGGAAGCAACGACGAGGATTTTTTTTTAACAACATATTCAGAGGTGACGATGGAAAAAGCTTACTCTAGGTAACGAAATTAATTTCTATTGCTATTGTTTGAACATTTTGTGCTGTTATTTTGTGCTTGAGTGATTTGACACATTGGGGGTGGATTTTATGAACATAAAAGCTCATTTGAAGGGTATATGTAAAGAACAATTTGTATTTATTATTTAAAGGTGTAAATAAATGACATGAAATTTTTGATGTAAGGAGTTAAACGGGTCTTTAAGGTTGTTTTAAACAAAGATGCGATGTATTTAGGCATTTAGAGTAACTGGGTTTATACTGAGCTTGCCATAGACCAGAGTAAAAGTCAATTAAGGGTTTCCAGACGGACCCATCTACTCATATGAAACAAAAGCTGTCGAAATAAATTAAAGTCATGAAATTTTAAAACGATGTAATGATTAAGGTTGGAATATTTTATGAAGCTGTATATCCGTATGTGTAAATGCGTGTCTCGTTCCCCTAATTCAGACCAGTTTCTGCTCCAACCATTCGTCGTTTCAGCTTCATTTATTCATTTAAATGCTCCTGGTTGGATCCAAATATACTTATTTA
Organism: Platerodrilus igneus; assembly: GCA_036346225.1. Lineage (NCBI taxonomy): Eukaryota > Metazoa > Arthropoda > Insecta > Coleoptera > Lycidae > Platerodrilus > Platerodrilus igneus. Next base: position 15,341,938 of record JARFIW010001081.1, on the reverse strand, counting down.
ACCTCTTCGGGTTGTATCCAGAAATTGTTTAGATACTGTTTGCATATTCTTACCTAATTTTTCCAGGTTGGTCCAGAGATTGTTTTGATATACTTGTTTCACTTCTGGTCCAGAGTTTGTTTGAACATTCAGGTAGGATCCAGGAGTTATTTAGAGTCCTTTTGTTAATATAAATCTTAAAATCTATTAAAACTTAGACATTCCCCTGAATTTTCCACAGCCTACATTTTTCACTATCTGTGTGCACTATTCCCTCATGCCTTAGTATGTATCCTATTATCATATCCCTTCCATTTTTTACTGTTTTCCACATATTTCTTTTTTCGTCTGCCATTTCAATTATTTCTTTGTTCTTAACTTTGTCTCTCTATGATATCTTCATTATACGTCTGTAACACCAAATTTCAAAGGATTCTTTTTTTTTCCTGTTCACTTTCCCTACTGTTTACGTTTCACAACCGTACAGTGCCGAGCACCATACATATGCTTTCAACAATTAAACATAGTAGTTACTTTTTTTTGTTAAATTAAACACGATCTTATGCTTATCTTTGTTTAATATCTTTTGAACCTTTACCAACTTGTATTATCTAGCTTCTTATGTAGCAGAAATTTGATTTTACAGAATTAAAACAAGAATTTTATATAACTGGAGACAATTACTACAGACTGAAACAATCAATGGACACAGCCAAATTCGGAAAAGAATACGCGATAGTGATGCTTAACTACAACAGTATAATGGAAAACATCTTAAAGAACACAGACGACAAATTCAATCGGTCAATACCAACAGATCAAATCACAAGACGAAAAAGAGAATTTATTAACGGATTAGGTAATATTATAAAAGCTATCACAAGAAATGTAAACCACCAAGATGCTGAACAATACGACAACGCAATACAACACTTAATTGAAAACCAGAATGACATAAAAACCATTGATGGAAATCAAATATTTTTAACGCAATCAACCATAATAAAATTTAATGATACACTAACAAAGCTAGTAAAGAACCAAGACAATATAACAAATAGAATACTAACCCTTGGAAGTAACATGCAAACCACAATGCTAGGAATACGTGATGTAATAAGAATTAACACGATATTCAATCAAATGAGAGCAACCCTTGCGGTAATTCAACAAATTTTAGCCACATTACACGCTAGTATTATAGTACCAACCAATTTATTAAATAAATTATTAAGGATTAGATCACTCATAACCAACAATAAACTACCCTTTGAGGTAACAGAATCTACCATACTCATATATGAAAAAATAGCCATAGTAAAAGGTTATGTAAAGAATCATTCAAATACGTGTTTAATTCCTATCGTAAAGATTAACACTTATAATTATTATCATTTATTTGCTTTCCCCATGAAAGTTACTAACCAGTATCAAGTTATTATCCCCAAAACCAAGTTCCTTTCCCTGAATGAAGTGCCAAAATTACATTACAACAATATCGGTGTTTGGATAATTTTATTGATTATTGTAATAATTTTATTAACAGTATATTTATTGTACAAAATATATCTTAGATATAGAAACCAGGAAACAAATTTTAGTCATAAAAAACAAGAAACAAAGGTGAATAAAAAAATAATAAATAAACCCTTAGGAACAATGAGTTTTAAAAATTAAGTACAACCCTCAATTTTCGTCTACGTTGGGAGGAGTTACATATCCCCCAAATTAATATATATATGTATATTTAAATAAAACTATTAAGTCTTAAGAATAGATTGTTACAATGTATATTTGAGGGACATATAATAAAAGGTTAATAAAAGTTTATAAACTAGACATGAGAACGGAAACGGTTACTTTGTATTTCAGACGAAACATGACACTGCAGATGCAGGTCACAGTAGACAATAAAATAGCAATTATTAGAATTAAGATTATTAAAATGTAATACTTTGTATTGTATCAAGAAATAGCAAACATGAGATCTGCATTTCTCATAAGTGATGTAAGAGCAGGCATAGCATAAATACCCTCAAGAGCTCAAGATGGCGAGTCAGTCTGAGAACTTTATAGCTTTAGCATTGTTAGTGGTTCAAAGCTACTCATTTGTAAATATTAGTTATTGATTTTAATTATTAATTACCGAATATTAATTTGAATAATTTTGAATTAATACGTTAATGAACGCAACGTACCAGTTATTTAAAACCATTTGTAATTTCTGTATAAATAACTTTGATAGAAAAGTTTTTTGGAAGAAAGCCTTTTTAAAAAGACGCTCCAAGAGGCCCAAAACCTATCTAACGCCATTTCAAAATTATCTATAATAATTTAGTTATTTTACGGGAGATGATTGGAAGTCGAATAGAGTGCATGGTCACTGTCACTGCTACAATTGTTTAGGTATAGAACTTTGCGAGAATCTTAAGTATTGAGATAGTGAAAATGGTTCTTATGAGGTTTCGTTTTGTCATAATTATTTTACTTAAAGTTACCATTAGTCTTCTGAGTCGTTCTTTTAGTGCCTTTTGACCAATTTCAGAGCTAGCAAGTTTTCTAAAATATACCCAGTAACAGTCAAATACAAGTATACTTAGACTGGTAACTATGAAAGGTACCTGATTCATGGTAGCTAAAGCATAATAATGTCCATTTATTACCTACATATTTAGCGGTTTGCTTTAGTATCCGGAAATCGGTGTTCAAATTCCTTAAGTGCACTTATTTTAAACTATAAAATACTGTCTATAAGTTTGTATGAGAGGTTTGGAGTAAATTTTGTACTCTAAATGTTTGCAAGGAATTCTGTTTAATATTTTATAACTCTTATTGTAAATCTCAAAGAATCGTTGTTTTATAAAGAATAGCAGAAGATTTTAAGACGGGTTTTTGCTTGAATGCTTCTTGCTTCTTTTCCTCTACAGCTCTTTAAAAAAATTTCAAGCACATGGAATTTAAGAACCATTAATCTCTACTAAAGTTGTGATGTTGTTAAGCTTATATAGCCCCTTGACGAGCATTTTTCAAAGTAGGTAAAGCGTTGACGAGCAAATCCTTATAACGACACTTTTCATGTTTATGGAAAGTATTTTTAACATAAAATTCCCTGGCGAAATTGTTCGATGTGTGGTTGATGTTTAAACGGCGAGAAAAGCCATCAAAAGTTCATTGAAGTACTGCAAAATAACTACCGCAAACTTATATATCTAAATCAGGTATGCAACTTCATCGTTATAAATTTTAAATGCATTCAGAGAAGTGCATATCCAAATTCGTGCTGCTTCCTGAATTTCGATCCATCTGCAGCAGTATATGCTAACAAGTTTTAAATTATATTCAAATGTTCGTCTTTGCAATATTTAGGATTTATATCCTGACGGAGATGGTGCATAAACTGTCTATAACATCGTAATGAAATTCGTATCGCCGCGGTGTTATTTCCGATATTTCCGGTGTACTTGTATTCGTTTCAGTTGGAAATAGCAAGTTTTGACATTTCAGTAAGAACGTATTTCATTTAACTACAAGAAGGATATAAATTACGAATAGCAGTTGTATCTGCTTGTTCAAATATTGAAAGTTAACTGTTGAAAGACTAGAATTAAATAAATGGCACGCATTTGTTGATTTAGTGAATTACGAGACTTTTGGCGCTACATAACAAAACTTAGTAAATCGAGTTCCTAGATTTTGGAAATTTATTTTATAGTTAAAGTTATTAAATACACATTAAGATAATTTGTCGACTAACTTTAAATCTACGAATGAAAATTTCACTTAGTAAATTGTTAAATAGTGATAGATGCAGACTGTGTAAATTTCAAGGAAATGTGTAGGTTATCTCAGAATAGGAAACAATGAGGGTACGCGTCTAACCAGTTTCAAGACTGAAGACCTGATGATGATGAGATTGCTACGATTTTTTCTTTCCTGGAATGTAGTTATTCCGAGATTGGCTCAAGGCAAGTATGTTAGGGTCCAGAAAGAGTGATACAGAAAAAAAATAGTATTCGCAATCATAACTTGTGGTCTATTCCTACAGAAACATGAGCAGATCGTGGGTAGGGGTTATTACATCGATTTATAATTGAAGAAAACTAGCGGATTGGGTGCCTTAGCGTTTTGACAAAAAAAAATATTGAACTTTAGGGAAAGATTTTATTCAGCACAGAAAAAAACACGCTGATATTTCTTCTAATCTGAAAGAACAATTCATTAAATGTAGTGCATAGGACACCATTTGTGCCCGATGCAAATAAGAAAATGTTTCACCAGATTATTTTATATCTAATTGAAAAATTGAACTAAATCAACTAACTTAAAAAGGAAAACGAGGTGAATGTTTTAATACCGTATAATGAAAACCTATTAAAATTTCTTTTATATTTTTATACAAAATATACATTTACAAAATTATTTATCTGATACTTTGGCAAAAGTAATTTTATTGTAAGTAATAATTGTAAGTAATAGTAATAGTAATAGTCCAAACTTTATACCGTTGGAGGTCAGAGATTCACAGTTTCAATGACCATATCGTTTATTGTTGTTTGTTGATCATATGGCGAAATGATATGATTATTTCGCCATACAGAGAGAGTATGGAATCGCTTTTTGTCGGCATCACAGCTAATACTTTAACTGTCCGCGAGTGCCAAATTGTTCGTACCCGACCAGGTTGCGTCAATTGGGAACAACGCACTAGCTTCGCGGACTCCAATGATGAATGCAATTGCTAGGTAAGCAGACAATTAATCATCGGTTTGACCACTATTAATATTTGTCGCGCCAATACCTCCAATTGTATACTTTCGCCCCCTTTAAGAAATTACAGTTTACTTGCTAAGCTTTTACGCTTTGGGAATCGTTCTGGAGCTGTTTCAATTTTACATACATTCCAAAGTTTACCTTTAAAAAATGTAATCCTTTAGAGACTAGATGTGCACTTATTTGAATCATAATCAAAATAAACGTAAATATTCATTATCAGAAAATTGAATATAAATTCGAATTATTTCATTCCCGAAATAAATTAATTATTTTCTAAAAGTGGGTTTGTATTGTAAATTTATTGTCAATCTAAAACAAGTACTTTGCATTTAACGCTACAGGTATTCAAAGGCTTTTTAAATTCACTGACTTATGACTTATTGCAGCTCATTGATAACGTTTGGATACGTTTATCAGTCATTATAATGAAATTAAGGGCCGCTATGCTGCGGCCACGTGCCCAATGCTCCACCTGAAGATACTACATTGGGTTTAAACGCGAAAAGTAAACGTGCTCTAAATTAATCTAACTTCAGGTTAATCAATACTAAATAAAAATCTAACAAACTCAAACTAAAAATAGGGTTTAAAGAATGGTATCCCTAGCGTTGATTCTGGAGTTAGCCCGATCCACAAAACACACGCAAAAATGAATGGGAAGGGATCCGTAACACCGGATAGCAGCTGATAGCTCTGCTTACCGTTCGGCCTGAAGGGTCGTCTTAAAACTATCCAAATCTAGCTAGCTAATATTAAAAATGGATTCAAATTTTCTTAGCATTCGCCAAATGTTTAATAGTGAATCCAGCTATTTTGCCTGTTTTATATATTTACAAATTCGTCCTCCCTGGTCTAAGTATTTATTCAAATTTCATCCTAAATTTGTCCCTAGCGTTCCCTATCATTTTATAACTGACATATTATAAGTACAATCTCCTTTCCTATATATACTGCCACCAAAAATTGGCGACAAAACGTCTAGCAAATAAAATCAAGCCACAGAACAAAAATACAGACAAAAATATAAATATAAAGTAAGTATAAATATAATGTAAGTATATAAATAAATATAAAATAAATATATAAATAAAGTAATAAATATCTAAATAAGCAAAAGCATGTAACAGTGCATTAATTAGCAAAACATCGCTCAAATTATCAGTTGCACTCGCATAAGCATTATGATGGCTTGCGCCATTACGCACAAAACATGCTGTTTAGATTATTTCAAAATCTCCTTATTAATATAAGTCAATGCTTATGCTAGTACAGCCGCCACAATTTTAATCCTACCTCGTATGTAAATTTCCGAAGCATCCGAAGATCTGGTCGTCTTCTTACGTCTATCGGTAGCTAACTGCTAAGGGGAGATGATGCACTGTTAAAGTTCTGGTGGGTATGCACTAAACGTTCTAGGGGGATCATAATCACTATCACTTTTAAGTCGGGGGGGTGTGTGCGCGGTTTCACTCTATTGTATTTTCTTTATTTATTTGCTGATTTAAGTTAATTAGGGTTTACTGATTTATTTTGTTGTTATTTATTTGTTTTAGTTTATTCCCGATTCCGATTCTTCCGCGCATATAAGGTGGGACAGTGATTGTTTTAGTCGTGTGGAGTTTGTCGTGCATATTAGATTTTGGTTATTGATTTTTGCTTTTGTTTTTGTTTTTCATTTTTTAAATTTTTTTTGTATATTTTTTTAAAATTTTATACAGGTTTTGGTTATTTCATGCTCATGTACGTTTCTCATACCAAGTCAAAAATAAAAAATTTTAATCCTCCCCTACCCCCTCCGATTTACGCGCGGATATCACCGTCTAATCTTGCAACCCTTCACGAAAATTCTTTGAAGACTGTCCACAACGCCTTCTGGTTAGCCGCTTCCCTGACTTCCTCTAGGATCTTTGGGCATGCTAGTCCTGCGATAGCTAATTTCATATCAGCTATCTCTCGATTTGCCGCCTCGAGTGGGTAGTCGAAGAGCACGTGCTCTGCGCTTTCTAAGCCTTCGTCGCATTCGCAGCGGTCGTTGTCGGTTAAACCGAACCTTTGTAAATACGCTTTCTGGGCGCGGTGCCCTGTTATCAGTTGCACCATTTTATGATCGCGTTTCACTTCGATCTTACCTATAGCTTCTATGCTCGGTATGAATTTGTTGATCAACCTGCCCGTGACAGCGTTGTTCCACCTCTCTTCCCATTGTTGGATTGACTTTTCGCGCAGCTTTCTTTTAATTATAGACCTCGGTATCGACAAATGTGATATCCGAAAGTCGTCCGTCGCGGCCTCTTTAGCTAATTCATCAGTCCTATCGTTTCCTACGTTACCATCGTGCGATCTAATCCAACAGAACTTTAAATGACTCGAGCGCCGTATGTGCTATCCTCCAGACGTCCGCTTGGAGGTCTGTCGAGGTGTTCATGTTTGTAAAAGTCGTCAGCGCTGATTTACTATCACTGATTATATAATACTCGTCTCTGCCCGTATAGTTTATTACGTAATCGATAGCCTCTCGTATGGCTACCAATTCGCATTGGAAGATAGTGCTCCAGTTCGCGATTTTGGTGTAAAACCGAAACACCTCCCTTTCCTGCTTATACACGACAAACGCCACGCCTGCTTGTCCGTCATCCATACGTGAACCGTCCGTGTAAATTCTGATACCCGTCGCGCCCCCATCATCTTCGACAAACTCGATTCTTCTAATATCGGTCGAGTGCCCTAACTCTGATACAACGATCTTTCTCTCTACCTCCCTATTACCAAGAGTAATATCTTCGATAATTTCGCGCCCTTCCCCTATATTTATTAATCTCCTATTTCCAATCTCCCTAACGACATATTCGATAAGGAAAGTCCTACTGATCACCAGGACCGCATCCGTGGAGGTGGTCCTGTATGCCCTCGTCACTTTGAGCGCGATTATACGTTGCACGCTCGTCAATTGACGCATTTTTCGGACTTTACAACCTTTCGCCCATACAGAAGCTGCGTATAGGATTTCCGGCTCAATTGCTCTGTCATAAATCTTCCTCAGCGATTCGCCCCTGAAATCCCAGTTTATTTTCGCCGCTGCCATCATTTTGTTTGATATTTCGCTGCCTTTACTTTTAACGTACTGCACGTGAGCTTTCCAATTTAACTTATCGTCAATCTTTACCCCGAGGTATGTAATTACTTCCTTAAACTGTATTTTCTCCCCTCCTAGCTCTAGCCTAGGGGGTCGCTGTCCCGGTTTCTTTCCGAAATAGAGAGCTTCTGACTTCGCCGTGTTAAATTTTAATTTTACTGCCTGCGACCGTTTGTGTAGTTTATTAAACGCCTCGTTCGGTTTTGTGCGCATATCCATTAACAATCGCGATCTGACAATTGAAAACGTACCATCCGCAAACCCAACGATTGAGCATGCTGTAGGCAACTTGGCCCTAAAGATGCTCTCATACAACAACTTCCAAAATGTGATACCAGAGCATGACCCCTGCGGATATCTCCTTTCCACCTCGTACGACAAAACTTCACCCGGAATTTCAACCTGTGCCAATCGCCCCGAGAAAACTCTTGATCAAAGACATCAAGTTTCGCGGACAACCCCTATTTTCCAACTCGCAAACAATCAATGGCCACCAGGCAGCATCAAATGCTCCTGAAATGTCCAAAGCAACAACAACACAGTACTCTTTAGCATCTGTCGCCTGTTTAATTTCCCCGACAACGAACTCTAATGCGTCTATAGTCGACTTTCCCTCCATAAAACCGAACTGTCGGTTATTAAAACCGCCACTGTCACGCATTAAGTGCTCAACTTGGGTAGTCATAACGCGATCCAAAACTTTCCCCAGCACCGGTAGCAAGCTAATTGCACGATAACTGCCCGGGTCTGACGAATCCGCCTTTTTAGGTTTCGGTATGAATTTCACGTTCCAGCAACGCGGAGAGACGCCCCTTTCTAGACAAAGATTAAACAACCCGGCAAAGACACACGGGGCTAACAGGCACGCCTTCAGAGCTGCGTCTAAAGTGATTCCGTCATGTCCCGCTGCCTTCTTAAGGTTTATCCTCCTAAGAGCCCTGACGACCTCGTGAACTAGAATTGCCTTATCGGCACCTGTTCCATGCGCCTCTGTAGCTTCCCGACGTACTAAATCGTGCGACCGCTCATCCTCCTCGAAATTATCCGAAGGGAAGAATTTCCCTAATAAATATTCCGCGGTGGTTTTAAAACCTTCCGTATATTCGCCATTTGTCTTTCTTATGTTACCGAGCGCGATTTTCTGTTGTTTACCCCTTATTACGCGGTATGCGGTTCCCCAAGGTTCTTTCTGTGAATTTCGCGTGCAGAATTCTTTGAATTTATTTGTTCGCGTTTCTTCTATTAATATCTTGTGTTTGCGGTAACTTTGATTGTATTATATTTTTCGTTGTTCTCTTATATCTCCCAAGACGCATTGATAGCGGGTCGACCTTAACGGCAAACGTAGGCTTTACACCTGCGGCAGCTGCTGCGTAGGAAGTGCGCGGCACCGACACTCTCTGTCTCCCCAGATCCTGGACCCCTGAAACAACAAAATCCGTCGCAAGACTTTCCTCGACAACACTAGCTCTCTCAGAGTTGTCTAAACAAAGACGCAGCGCCCTAACCATACCTATTAGTTGGTTCGTCGTGTCGCGGATATCATCCACGGCGTGCCGAACCATCTTCCTATCCTCTACGACAATAGTGGCGGAAATAGTCGGCACCTTCCCGTACACGGCCGCATGCGCTTTCCTCACCCTGAACTTTATAAGTTCCAGCTCATCGAGATCGCTAGTATCAATGCTGCTAGTCGACATCTTACGCTGGGACCTTGAAGTCGAGGACAATTCAGGCGTCACCACCACCACGGGAGGCTTCGACTCCCCAGACACGCTCGCCGCAGACACAGGCTCCTTCACTACCTCCTCAACCTCCTCCTGTCACCTTAACCTAACGTCTTTCAAGGCGACCCTATGCTGTTTCCCCCCAACAGCGCCCTCAGCCTCCGATCTAGCTGACTCCGACCGATCGCCCTTCTTCTTCCTTGACAACGGCTCCTCATCCCGGTGGACCGTCATGATAACAAAGTTAATGACAAAAGTATAACGAACGGGAAACTCAACTCAAAAACAACAACCTGATCTTTACGACGCTAAAAGACACAAACGTTGGTCCAGTAAAACACTTTGATTAAAGATAAACCGTAAACAACTCTGTAGTTTTTATTTAAACTTTGAACCGTCAAATTAAATTTCAAATCTAACAAAAATACAATAAACACTAAACTTCAAAATAACGACTAGAACCAAATAAGAACACTATTTATTTTAAATTTTTAAACCTTCAAATCAAATTTAAATAAGCTAATTACCTGAAAATATTATTTACAAAATACTCTACTTTAAATTTAACTGTGGAAATAAACAAATAAAAACATGCACTATTGGAATGCGGTACCGGAAACGCACTTGCCCCGTGTTTACTCGAGCTTCAAGTGTTACACCACTAATTACACTAAAAACTCGACTTTAAGAACGTTAAGTACGCGTGTACTTAAAATATGGAATATTTATAGTTAATTTATTTCGAAATTTACGGTTTTTGAGCTATTTATTTAATTTAAAAGGGCCTAGATTTTGGTTTTTAGGTTGTTATTTTATTATACGCGCACTATAAAATTTTTACACACTTTTTGATGGTTTTAGGCGGTCTTTTACACGATTTACGCAGTTTTTGTTTTAAATTTATTAAAAACGCCTTGTAAATTATTTGGGGTGTTTGTTTATTAGTTGTTTACTTTATTTGTCCGAAATTCAATTTAGTTTATTTTTAAACGCGGATTTTAGTTTAAATTCAAAGAAAAGGCGATTTATTTATTATTTAACGGATTGAATTATTATTTTTAATTTTATTTCACTGCTCTGTGTCTGAAAAATTAATGCCGCACAATAATAAAAATAAAATACAATAAAAAAGCAAAGCTTGAAATATAATAAAAATAATGAAAACCTTATATAAACACTTACTTGCAGCCTTGTGTCCGGGAGCTCCGTGAAACACGTCCGCTCACTTCAAGCGCTAACTAGAAAGTCCGTTTATCAGCTGAGTGAACAATAAAGTAAATCAAAACACATTTATATAATTCTTTGTTTATATTTTATTGTTTGTAAGTATTAGGCATTTATTGTTAAAGAATTTTAGATTTACTCATGTTAGTTTAAGTTTATATGTAACTGCATTCTTTATTCGCCCATTGTGTTTACCTATTAAGATTTGCAACTGCGCTTAAAATCTTGCATGCATTTTCTATTATTAATTTGTGTTTTCGATTTGATCTGAATTTACCTTTTAGAATCCCTCGCGGAATTTAAACGATTAACAGATCGCAAGGAAAGACACTGGCAGCGTCTACAAGACTGTGTTTTTACATTAATGAGGCATCAAATTAGTTTAATATGAAACAGAACGGTAAATACCCCCCTCCTCCCCTCAAGCAAAATTAAAAGTTGGGGTAGAAAACAGCAACAACGGATCAGCAATACACTAGCAGAACTAACCACAAGAAAATTCGTTTCAAAAAACAAAAGAAGGAACTAATGAAAAAAGATTTTCATTCGGCTTGAAGAAGCAATATAGCGGACAGGGCCAAAATATGTCGATGACCATACGAAAGGAAAGGTATGCGGTAAAAATCCACAAGGACAAGGATGGGATGGCATTAAAACTGCAAAATTCGTCGTATGACAGGTATCTCTAAAAATAAATGATAAAGTTTTTAAACCGAAAACAATTGGTTTCTTGCAAAGAATCAAAAAGTAAGAGAAGAAACGACGAAAAAAACTAACCATTTCTAGTATCTCTTTGTTCTTAACTTTAACTGTCTATGATATCTTCATCATACCTCTATACCACCACGTTTCAAAGGCTCTTATCTTTCCCCTGTCCGATTTTCTTACTGCCCACAGTTCACAACCCTACAGGTTGTGCTCCACGTATATGCTTTCAACAGCTTTTCCCTGTTTCTAGGTTTGTTGTCTTCATACATAGCAGCTGTTGTTTTTTGTTCAACGCGGCACTTTTGCACTTTACCCCATCTGTTATTTTCTAAAAATATACCTTTTTCACCGATATTCAACGGTAAACGAAAGTGTATAAGAAACCTGATGACTACCAAAAAGGCCACTCCATCTAGACATTTTGTCGAATCAAGCACCCAATTACTCCTCTCGCATAATTAACATTTGTTAAGAGTATTGAAAACCGACACCTGTGATTGTTTACGATAGTCATCAGGTTTAAATGCAATCGCTTTTTTCATCATTAGGTGTCCGCTCTGGAACCGGTTGAACGAGCACCTCTATTGTTTTCTGTTCTGAGTTAACTTAGACATTTTCCTGAAATTCCCACAGCCTACATCTTTCACTATCTGTGTGCACTATTCCCTCATGCCTTAGTATGTATCCTATTATCACATCCCTCCCATTTTTTACTGTTTTCTACATGTTTCTTTCTTCATCTATCATTCCAATTATTTCTTTGTCCTTAACTTTGTCTCTCTATGATATCTTCAGCATACGTCTGTAGCACTAAATTTCAAGGGATTCTCTCTTTTTCCTGTTCACTTCTCCTACTGTTCACGTTTCACAGCCGTACAGGGTCGTGCACCATACATACGCTTTCAACAATTAAACATAGTAGTTACTTGTTCTTGTTAAATTCAACACGATCTTATGCTAATCTTTGTTTAATATCTTTTGAAGCCTTTACCAACTTGCATTATCTAGCTTCTTAGGTAGCAGAAATCCTTAACTTCTCGTTTTCTATTTGTATTCTGTTTAGTTTAGTTTTTGTTAATTTGTTTACCGTATCTATCTGTTAATACTGTTTCCACTTCATTTTTGGTTGCCTCTAGTTCTTCCTTGCCAAATGTTAATACCCCTATATAATCTGCAAGTTTAAGCATATAATCGTTTGTCCCTACACAATAATTCTAACAGTCTTTCTTTTATTTGATAGTATTCGTTGCCTCTTCAATACACAAGTTAAAAATTAACAGAGCTACCACACATCCCTGTCTCACCCCTGTTCTAATATTTATTTCTCTATTCTATTACAGGTATTTGCTTTTTGTATAAGCTTTGCACAATCCGTCTATAACTCGAGTATTTCAAACATATTCTTCCATTTTACATTGTCAAATGTTTTTTCCAGATCTACATACCCTATATACATACTCTCTCCCTTTTCTATTAGTTTCTCCATTATTATCTGTAAAGCTAAAATGGCCTCTTGTGTTTCCCTGTTTTGCCTAAACCTAAATTAATCTTCTCCTACTATTTCTTTAGCTGGTTTTCCATCCGCCATTGTACAATTCTATTTTGACACGTGTGCAGTCAAATATTGTTCAAAAAGTTTCATATCTACCCACAGCTTTCTTTTTTGTTTAGTCACTGTGGCATTACGTTTGAAATCTTTGGGTATTTCACCTGTCTTATACATGTAGCTTACAAGTTGCTACTGCTTGTCCAGCGACTATTAGACTTTCTGCTTGCATCTTAACTATACCCATAACTTACCATTTTTCAGACCTTTTAATGCTAATTCAAACTCGTCTCTAGGTATAGTATATCCCAAATCATCTTTTCCAATGTCTGTTTTCTGTTCTAGTTCGCGTCTTGCATATACATTCCCTATATATTCTTTCCACCTAAGCATGTCCACTATATCTGCATTTTTTTATAATGATGTTTCCTACTGCGTTCCTTGTGCTCGCAAAATAATTAGGTATAAATGAAAGTAAAATCAAACTATCAAACAGGATAACATTTCAATTAGTTTAAAAATAAATTTTCTATAAATTTAATTTTCCACCTTTTTGAGAATTTAAGTCTTTTAAACTGATTTTATACACATCAACCACTTTAGGGAAGACAGAGGTATTCAAATTCATCTTTCTTAAATAGCTTACTTTGTTATCGTCTGAAAGTATGTAGGCTTGGCTTGATTATTTGTTTAATAGTATGAGCAAAATGTAATTATAAGTTTCATAAATACATAAAAATAAAAGTGAAATCGTTAAATTTGAATGAGTTTAATAGTTTGAAGCAGTTCGGAAGCCTTCGGTAATCTTCCAAATTCTTCATGGTTGCTTGTGGAACCAAAACAAATTTAAATACTTATCGAACGAATGTATATACAGATAAAGGCGGTGTGGAATTCTTCGGTAGTTTTCAGAGCTCTTCAGAAAACCTCGGAACTTGCTTATGAGGCCCCGTGAGAACTTGAACAACAATAGTTAGAGGATATTTACAGTTTGAGAAGGTTCTGATGTCTTAGGCGATCTTCGGGACTCTTCGGAAGGCTTCGTGTTGTACTTGTGGGACAACTTCAAGTTACAAAGAATTATGATATGAAATTACAAACTACTAATTTACAATATATACAAGTATAGAGGGTTCAGTAGTTTTCGGTCGTCTTCGGTACACTTCGGAAGGCTTCGAAATTTAGTTGTGCGGCCCAGTAAGAACTTGAACGGTGAGGGTTAAACATTATTTACAGAATTAAGTGGCCCAGACGTCTCCGGCAATCTTCGGTACACTTCGGAAGGCGTCGTGGTATTGGTGGCTTAGGCTTCGTCGAGTGCGTCGTCGTTGAACTCTACGGGGTTGTCGTCCCAGTGGTAGAATTGACAGACGCAATCACAATAACGATTTGTCGGTGAAGTATGCAACGAAGCTTAACGTCCATACGTAGTTTGTTAACTATTAATTGATGTGTTATAATGACGTACCCTAGGTACGGCGGCGGACAGCGTCACCGTCGGAGAATACGCAGGCTATAGAGAGCACTGCGTGTCGAAGTATAGCAGGCTATGGAGAGCGCTGCTCGCTGAAGGTTTTGCAGGCTGTAGGGAGCACTGCAAGGTGATTTCTTAGGCTATGGTGAGCACTAACGAATGTCTTTCGGAGAATTTGAAATTATATTTATACACTTCCATTTCCTCTACTTCGTGTGTTGAAAGACGTTAATGATGTCTTTAATCAATGGAATTGTGTATTTCGATTTTGAAATGTAAAAGAATATCCAAATTCAGTTTGACCAATGAGCGTGCTGATTTTTAGGTACCACAAAAATTAGCTGGAAATTTCGCGTGAATCTTAGTTTGTTCTATTTCCAGCTCGTGTACTTTGATATAGTCAACTGCAATTCCCCAGTCTGTTCTGTATTCAGCTCGGGTGCAGAAATATAGTCAACAACTTGTGCCTTATCATTTTCACTTGTGCTTCGATATTTTTACTCTCGCATTTTGTATTGCTATTGTAAAAAAAGTAAATAGCATAAATTCACAAGACTCGATATTTTTAATTTTAATATTGCCAACTAAACTGCAGATCTGCTGTGCATGTAATTGCCAAAATGACCTCTTCGAGTTTCTCAGGAAACGTAGTTACTTTAGAAACTGGTGAAATTTCAGACAAGCAAACAATGTATATCTCCACTAATGCTTAAATCTACTTTACCCAACGCATGTGAATGTATGGAAAATTGATATATTCAGTATGTTAATGTCGTGGATGATATATTACATGCTATTGTTTATTCTGAGAACTAAAATATTTACGTAGTAAGGTAGAAAGGCAGTAGAATGGAGAAAGCATAATAGAACGATAATATTGTGTAGAAAATGAATACGGCACCTTCTACATGTATCTATCTGTATGACAATGCAAATCTATAAGATACGGTATCGCGATCTGCTACATTAGTCTGATTATTATCTTTGTTGTGGTTTCCTGAAATACCATCAGTTATACAAATGAAAATTTCGCATTATACGGTAGATTTCAGCCAGCGAGCAATATTTCAGCTACCCACATTATGTGACTGAGTTTCAACTAGTCGATTGATAAGCTTTTAATACTATTAAATGCGTCAGCTAATTGACCTTGTACTTGATTGAAAACAATGACAAAAAGAGGAGAACGTATAAATAGAGCAAACATAAACATACAGTGAATCCCGACAAATCCGACTGATGTTCCTCACATTAAAATTTTACAGCTTCACATAAAAAATAAATCGAAATTTTTTTATAAGCAAAACGACACTGTACAAAATTCAAATTCGAAAAAGGCTTTTAAGATATACACGCGCCTAAGCTAAAATAATATTATTTTTAGATTTAAAATATTGATTTACTTAACTTTGTGTTGCCGGTATTTTAACATTAAATAGGATTTGATTTGCAGGTGAACAAAAACATAATCCATATCGACAATGATAAAAAGCAGGCTTGAGGCTTCTTACTCGCCCAGCCATAGTGGAGAAAATAATTGTCCGGTTTTTTGTCCTAAAAAGGTGAACTTTTGCAAAGATGTTATCTACGGTGGTTGTTCCGTTTGTAATTGTAGTTAATTTACTGTTACTTATATCATAATTATAGCATATGAATAATTCATAAAAATTCACAATGTACTTTGCAATAACCTTTTCTAACCCATTATAATTGATTTTGTTACGTGTTTTATTAATCGCCATTTGCACGTTCAGTTCAATGTTAGCTCGCAGGTAAACTCGCATCCTCCTTGTGGACATTAAAGGTCTTTAGATTTGTCGCGATTCAGCCTTCAAGCTACTCTGTGTTATTTGATGTACCGCTAAAACTTAGTTAAAAGTATGCTGTGCGTTGCAATGGTTTTTGTTAGACAGATACGACCTCCTTTTAAAAATCGACGTTTTTACTACTCTTTCTTCGAACACTGCTAAATCTAATAACTCAGGTAAGTACTTGAAGGTTTCTGCTATTTTTATTGTTTTTGTATACATGTCCACTTATTTCACCACCTGTGGTTGTCGAAGTTGCCGCCGCATTAATATATATCATCAATTTTCGCCGGACTGAATGTTACCTGCAAGCTCTAAAATTTTTATTATTTTACGTTGTTAGATACCGCTTATCAAGGTCTAGCATTTATGTATCTTGGTAGTTACTATCTTATAGTTACATACTTGGTTGATTAATATTTCAATTTGGTCTTTAAATTATTTGTAGTGTTTAATTTGGATTTTCACATAAAGCGCGGTAATCAATACTAATTGCCTGCTTCATATTAGTGTATACATTAAAAGTTTCCCTTTGCTTTTTGCATATTTTTCCCGCTTGTATTTTTTCGCTTTCGCTTTAGTAATTTCTAATCATGGCAAACAGACTTAAAAAGGCATATTTTATAAGAAACACGCAAATTAACTCAGTAAAAGGAGGAAGTCGGAGCTGTATCCACCACCACCACTAATTGTTTTTAATGAGTTTTCTCATTAAAAACCCATTAGCACTAATAATTTTTTAATGGATTTTCTCATTAAAAAACCATTAGCAATAATCGCTTTTTAATGGGCACTAATCGTCTTTTAATTGGATAACTCATTAACACTAATTGTTTTAATGAGAAAACTCATTAACTATGTTATCATTTTCCATACGTCACATATGTCATTACCGCCAGCGCCATCTAATCTTACTTAGCAAATATTCGCACATCTAGTAAAAGTATTAAATAACATTGTCATCTTAAATCTGCATAAGTTTTCTTCAACTAAACATTTTTAGCTCCAGGCATGAATCTTGCTCTCGCCACCCCGATCTGGACCGTCACCACCACCACCACCACCACACATGCAAAAAATAATCGCACATCTGGTAACAGTATTAAATAACATTGTCATCTTAAAATTGCAAAATAATTTTCTTCAACTAAACGTTTTTTGGCTTACGGGGGCATGGATCGCACTCTCAGCACCCTGATCTGGATCGTCAGGTCCCCGGCATCCTTCCCCAGAATCACCGGATCCGCAAATTCTCCCCGCTAATTATGACGATATTTACATAAATCTGCTAGATTAAGAAATTAAACCTAATGCAATCGTTTGCAGATTAAATTCTTATTTGTCTCAATCTCAAATATTTGCATGAATATTCTAGTAACATCGATTAAGTATTGTATTTGCACAGATTAATTCATTAGGAGGGTTTAGCAAAACTATTTACATAAATCTACTAAATTAATTAAATAAACCTAATGCAATAGTTTTGTAAATTATAGACTCTAACCATGGTAACTGATTAAAACACTAACACACGGCGGACAGTAGTCATTAGTTTAATCAGCCAGCAACTTTACCCCATAACATTAACCTCAAATTTTTGCAAGACTTAATAGCGATTGCTTTTACCATTTAAATTTATAGGTTTACAGAATCGCGAATATTTTAAACACAAGACCAACAGTAATACAATTTGAAATACACACATTAAAATGAGCCGTGAAAATGTTGTTTAGGGAATGACATAATAAAAGAACACACATTCTAAAACAATACATATTCGAGACAAATTATGTTACAAGTGCAAATACGTTTATAGAGCTAAGTAAAATTAATCAAGGTTCTATTTATTTTTAGCCTTATAGTGTAAATGACATACTAATTACACTCATCATTAATGTATTGAACAATGACACTCTTATTTATTTACAAACAGAAATGTGTTATATTTAGACGCGTTTTGATTTGAATTGTCTATGCAAAAACTAAATCATTGAAGAAAATTACCAAGTTTAATAAAATCATTTATTCAATTAAAAAATACATTTATGTCCAAGAAGTGTTATGCTAGTAGCTCAATGTGACGTATTATTGTATTCTTCTATAACCTTAGGTAAAATATCCCACCATCTATGACTGCATTGCAAGTAAAATCTTCTGTACAACTTGTTTTTGATTGGTCATATTAATCTTTCACAGAAGAACCGGTTTTGATTGCGGCGTACGTAGAATAATGCTTTATTTTTTATTCCATCGAGTTTTAGGTATTCGAAAAAGTGCGCAGGTAAAAAATTTAAAAAATCGTTACTTTCAACAATAGCACAACCCCACACTTTGTCGACACTTACTTGATTCCTAAGATACGATATTTTCTATCGGTGGGAATATCAGATGCACTTATTGTAGCGTTATGCTTCATATTCATATTTAATTTTGTAAAATCCATAATTTTATATGATACGAAAATAAGAAATAAAACAAATAAAGTGTTAACAATTTTAAAGTAGAAATTTAAATATTACAAAT
The DNA here is from genome assembly GCA_036346225.1 of Platerodrilus igneus. Classification (NCBI taxonomy): domain Eukaryota; kingdom Metazoa; phylum Arthropoda; class Insecta; order Coleoptera; family Lycidae; genus Platerodrilus; species Platerodrilus igneus. The sequence goes on along the minus strand of JARFIW010001081.1, from coordinate 15,323,043 downwards.
GACTAGTTTAGTCTTTGTACGCAGTGCATGAAGAATGTATAAACGCAGCAATTCAGTTAGAACGAACCAAGTTGCTATTTGAAAAAACTATACACCATAACAAAATCTTCTTTCAAAATCATAATTGTAGACCCGAATCTGTTCGACGATTATAAAATAACTTTCAGATTTGTTGACATCATTTCGCAGACCGTACTTGATGTATCCCTCAACGTATTTAGGAAGTTTATATCAAATCTTCCATATATTATACGCACTATGGAAGTTGACGTGCGAAATCAGATATGCAAATTTGGCAACTTGCGTTTTTATTTAAATAAGAATTGTTTAGTGAAGATGGTGACTTTGATGAGAATTATATATTATTTCCAAAGTAACTTTAGAATACTTTTAGGGATATCTCAAGTCTTTATCAACTACGCTAATGCTTTTAAAAGAACTAACGGAAAACACTACTCCTAATATAGATCTGTTTCTCTTAGATGTAGCAATGGAAAGGTATAACAGGATTGATGTTTTACAGAATCTCACACATGATATAATTAAAAGGAAATACAGCAATAGCGATATTGGGGTTATGTTATACGAATTTATAAGAACTTATTCAAGATTGTTTGAAAACTGTATTTGTAGATAAGTTGACTATATGGAAGAGTACAACAGCTTACCATTCCACGCATTTACGAGCGATGTTTAAAGTTTAAATTATAGATTTTAGGGAAATTTCTACAACTATAATCCTGCATATTACAGTTTATTCTCATATATTTCTAAATTGTTGTATTTCAACTAAAGATATTAATAGCTGTAAATAAAATTATGCTATAGTTTTAAGTAAAACGATTCTGGTTAATAATTTCGTAAAACGTTTATAGCACCCTTTTAATAAATACACATCTTTGTTATAATTCTTTTCATATGAACTTAGATACCCATTTTAGTTATGTGAATATTTGAAGAATTAAACAGTACCAATGTATACTTTATATTTTATAACATATACAAGCTAATATACAAAATAATATCTAAATTCACATCATTCATTTCTTATGATGATAGTGGAGGTGGTTAAAATTTTGCTTTAAGACTTACAATTTAGTATATATTCCATCTGAATATCTGCTAACACTTTTATAAACCCCATATCCTCTATTATTTCCATAAAATCTTCCAAATCCTCGGGCATTACTGACTCAGTCGCTTTACGGACTTGTATACCAGTTTTGTCCATTTGAAATACTTCCACGCGGGTGTGAACGAGTTGTTAAGGTGTATAAATTCATCCACTTTAAAAGTACTAAATAACTTCAATGTTACGCCATCCTCTTTAAAATTATTATTTAATTAACCTAATACACGCCATTTATTTAAATGCTTTGAAAGACAGATACTTCCAGACTTTACGAAAATCCATTATCTTTATGTTAACAAGCCATATGAATAAATGACCTAATTTAGAAGTTTGCGGAACGCAATAACATCGGGAAAGACTAAACCGGATGGGATAACAAGGCTTATTGGCTATAAATTATTACAGAAGCTCGTAGACTTATAATTGGGAGAGAGGTAACCAACTTTTAGTTTCAGTCATCAATAAAAGATAAGAGATTTTTATGATCGCAATAAATTTTAAACTAATGGGCCATTAAAGTTAAGAGCACGCGAAATTGCGGTTGAGTGATACATCATGGGATGACTCACCTCCTAAAATGTAATCAGAACTTTCGAGACCGATGACGTATTTAGAATTTTATTATATAAAGCTGGTAATTAATTAGGAGCGGGCATTCAACATTTAATCATAAGTCCTTCGATATTCCGTCATTGATGGATAGTTACTGAATAACTTTTTAAGGAGCTTAACGACGACATATTTTAGCTCCTTAATAAAATCGGTGATTGCACTTAGTGTAAAGTCGCCAATTAATTTAATCTATTGAAAATAAAAGTACTTTCGAAAACTGATAAAGTATACTTTTTCGGATGAAGCTTTTACTATAATTAGCTGCTGTTCCCGCTTTATTTTGAGACAAGATTATAGCAACAATTTCAGCTTATTCTTTAATTCAGTCTATTACTTCCTTATGTCAGTACAGTTGATTTTCTACAAGCATTTTCAAAAAGATTCATAGTCTGTACATCTAGCGCAGATCATATTAAGTGCACATAAGTAAAATCTAACGAATCATCAATGTCCAATTTCTGTAACGCTCTATATGCTGAGTCGTCACTTTCTAAAATATTATTTTAACTACGTAATGAAGCAGTTACTGCTGGTTTTAATTCTAAAATTTGTTCTATGTAACTAGAAACTAAAGCTAGAGAATTATGATATCTTTCTATAAGAGTTTGCCACAACCTTTCATACTTTGCTCAGGTAGCAGGTGAACCCGCGCTTTGCCTGAAAGCTGTCCTAACATGTAAATAACTGACCATTATCATATCATCATAAGGCTTTTAAAGCATTAGTAAAAAACAGAAAATCCTCGAATATTTTTAGAAAAATGCGATAACGACAACTTCGGAAGACGCGAAGCACTTACATGCAACTCATGATCCAAAGCATGCGTTTTACCTGAAGCCTGCTTCACACAAACATCTCAGCAGCAACCAAAATATTACAATATAATTAATTAAGTGCTTCAATACTTTGATAGTTAGGGCTAAATTCATCATCTAATAACAATTCAATATCATATATCTCATTTACATTTTTCAAATTCTACCTTAGTTTTGTCTCAAGTTTTCAATTTAATAACCAAATTTTTCACAATATTTGGGTCATATAAAATTTTAGTATCGTTATACAAGCGTTGAATCCTCTGAAATACATTTCTTTTCTAGAGTTCAAAGCTTTTAAACTATTTTTTAATTGCGTTTTACTTTAAGCCATTTTAAAAGTGATATACGCCCAATTAACCAGTAAGTACGAGAACCTTTAAACAAAATTTAAACTTTAGATTATAAGTTATAATTATACGATTAGTAAATAATGTGTACACGATATCCCTAATTATTAATTCAACATAATATTTTCCAACCAAACCAACGAAAGATTATTATAAACAGTGATTCAGTATCAGCAACCATGACACCATATGAATAATTCCAGAAAGGCATGATAGTGATTCCTGTTATATGTATAGGCATAAATTAAATTATTTATCCCACTGATAACTTATTCCGGGCAAAATAAGTTTAAACTAAAGAATCGTCGTTCAAACACAATTATACTAATTTTGATATCTCATGCAGAGCATCTGCGTGATATCCGACAAAATTCAAAATATAGCTGTTTTGAACAATTTCAATTTGTATGTAATCAATACAACTAACAAATGTGAAGTTAATGCAAAGAATTTTTGTATTGTTCCAATTTACAAATTAATAAACCTGAAATCCGGTTCTAAGATTTACCAAATAATGAATTTGTAATCGCTACTCGTTTGTCTCTGGTTTAATACTTTACAAAAAACAATCAAATATAAAAATCGAAGAAACCATAAGGACTGTATCTAGAATAAACAAAATGAGCAATAATTTTAAACTATAACTTACCGAATTCAAACGTAGAAGTAGCATTTAATTCTTCAATTTACTTGGGGATAACAGGAAAAGGCGAGTAGGATAATAAAGTAAACAGTAAGTCCACGTATTAAATTAAAGTTAACACAATAGCACCAAGCCTCCTTACATGTACAAATACAAAATTCGAATCTATCTATCATACAAACTGTCCTTTTTAGAAGCTCCACTTATCAAAACTAAAACTAAATTTATTGAAAACAATACGGATAACGACATCTAACTTTAATAATCATTATCTATACAAATTGAACAATATATTATCGATTTAATTTTAAAACCAAATAAGTGATGGTGTGACCATTGTAGGCTGTGGGTATTCCAAGGATAGGTATAGGTCGAAATAGGAAACAACGGAAGTACGCGTATAACCAGTTCCAGGACTAAAAACCTTGAAGCATGTTTATTTTCCAGAATCCCTGTTAACTGAATACTTTTGATTTAGAATCATTTTTAGTTACATAAATATTCGTTCGAGTAAAGTATTTAATCTTATATAATTATAAAACACCCGGTATAATTTGTCCCTTATAAACAAAGTTTCACTTTCGTAAAACTTTCAATTTACGATTAAATTCTGTCCAAGTTCAAATAAAGTTACTTCAATTATCATGCAGTTTTGATACAAGGTCACGCCTGATGTTGTTTGTTTGCTACACGACACCAAATCTACAAACTAGTCAGTCGCTTTTCTCTGTCATAAAAGAAAGATGTCTTTCCCGACTTCTAAGGCAAGCGATTGGAGAATCGCATTAAGTTTTCGACCTACGTAATTGTATTTACGTAGAAAACTGGGGTGATGTTAATCAATGCACAGTTAGATGAGGTTATATGAAATTAAACAGAATTATGCAACATTATGCGAAAATATATGAAGCCATTTTAATTTATATCAGTTTTTAGCAAATGAATCTAAGCTATAAAATTCATAATCCTTATAACTAATAGTGTAATAAATTTTTACAACTAGAAGGCACTTCTAAAATATACTTCAATTAAAAATATGGTTCATCGTATAAAATTTCTACGATGGCAATTATGTGTAGGCATATATATCTAGGTGGTGATTTGGATGAAACAAAAATTTTTACCTCACATCTTTTGGAGTGGATTTCAATGACCTTGGCTGGTACTGATTTAAAGATCCGTCCTACCATTCTTGTTAAAACCCGAGATTGATGCTAAGGCTCCCTAATGGGATATAGTTGTTACCTGGTTTGTACGTCTTGTTAAGGTTTGCCAAAGTTCATAATGTAGAAACAGATGATAAGTGTTGAATTAAAAATTTCTTTTGTCGTCCAAGTCAGGCGATTTTACTTTTGAAAGCTAGTTGAACATAAAAAGAGTAGTTTAATTAAAGATTCAATGCATTAAATTTTTTAGTTGAATAAATTCTCAGTAAGGAATAAATAAATATTTAATTTGATTAACTTATTAATTACGTAAACTTTAAGTTTCTTATTCATAAAAAAAAATTTCAAGTACTAGTGTAAATCGAAGATACCAGATCTGCTTTCCACGATATTATGGAAAAGTGTCAATAAAATTTCATAAAAGCCCAACTGCCAATTAGGAGCGTTTCAGAAACTAAAATGTCAATTAAAAACTGTATAATAGATGTATAAATTTTAGTATTAACACTTATTCTGGTTGTCTTAAACGACACCAGGCATTTACGAATGAAGAATTTATCAGTCTTAAAATTTTACCAAAAAAAAGCGTTGAACCCATTATGAAAATGCTGTTCCACATTTAACAGTATTTATAGAACTAACAGGGTATAAAATTTAGGTCAGACTCAGCAGCGGATAGAGGAAACGCCCTTAATTGACAGTTGGGCCTTTACAAAATTTTATTGACACTTTTCTATAATATCGCAGAGAGCAGATCCGGTATCTTCGATTTACACTAGTACTTGAAAAGTTTTTTTTTATAAATAAAAAACTTAAAGTTTACGTAATCAATAGTTAATCAAATTAAATATTTATTTAATCCTTACCGAGAATTTATTTAACTCAAAAATTTAATGCATTGAATCTTTAATTAAACTACTCTTATTTAAAAAGACATTTTTATGTTCAACTAGCTTTCAAAAGTAAAATCGCCTGACTTGGACGACAAATGAAATTTGTAATTTAACACTCACCATCTGTTTCTACGTTATGAACTTTGGCAAAACTTGACAAGACTGACAAACCAGGTAACAACTATATCCCATTAGGGCCCCTTAGCATCAGTCTCGGGTTTTAACGAGAATGGTAGGACGAATCTTTAAACCAGTACCAGTCAAGGTCATTGAAATCCACTCCAAAAGATGTGAGGTAAGAAATTTTGTTTCATCCAAATCACCACCTAGATATGCCTACACATAATTGCCATCGTAGAAATTTTATACGATGAACCATATTTTCAATTTAGAAGTACCTTCTAGTTGTGAAAGTTTATTACATTATTAGTTGTAAGGATTATGAATTTTATAGCTTAGATTCATTTGCTAAAAATTGATGTAAATTAAAATGGCTTCATATATTTTCGTATAATATTGCATAATTCTGTTTAATTTCATATAACCTCATCTAACTGCGCATTGATTAACATCACCTCAGTTTTCTACGTAAATACAATTACGGAGGTCGTAAACTTAATGCCATTCTCCAGTCGCTTACCTTAGAAGTCGGGAAAGACATTCTTCTTCTATGACAGATAAAAACGACTGACTAGTGTGTAGATTTGGTGTCGTGTAGCGAACAAACAACATCAGGCGGACCTTATATAGAAACTGCACGATAATTGAAATAACCTTATTTGAACTTGGACAAAATTTAATCGTAAGTTAAGTGTTACGAAAGTGAAACGTTGTTTATGAGGTACTAATTATACCGGGTGTTTTATAATTATAAAAGACTAAACATTTTACTCGAACGAATATTTATGTAACTAAAAATGATTCTAAATCAAAAGTATTCAGTTAAAAGGGGTTCTGGAAAATAAAAATGTTTCAACCTAATGATGATGATGAAAACTTTATTAAAAATAACCATTCAAACCAGGTTTTGGTCATTGCAAGCTGCAGTATATTAACAGTTAGCTTTCAATATGAAAATAAGTCAAACCCAATCTGCTATTCGTAGATCATATCATCCTTGTAGTTAAATAAAATACGTATTCGTAAGTAAAACGAATACAAGCGCAACGGAAGTATCGGAAATAACGTTGGAACGATACGAATTTTATTACGATTACATAGACAGAGTGTATGCACCATATCCTTAGAGCATAAATTCTAAATATTGCAAAGATGACATTTGAATGTGATTTTAAGCATGTTTTCATATGCATGTGCAGATGGATTTCAATGCAATATGTATAGCGTACTTCTCTGAATACATTTGAACGGCATAACTATAAAGAGTCATAAATTTACAAGTCAGTGCAATTTATTTTGCAGACAATTCCACTCCTGTATAAAAACACTCATATGAGAATTGTCAAAAATGACGTTTGGTGTAGGATAAATAAGAAGAAAGAGAAATTAATGTGGTTAAAAATTTCGGATATATTTATATTTAGCTTCACCATAGCAACACTATATGTAGCTATTCAAAGACCCAATTTGACATAACGAAAATTAATTTAAGTTTTTATTTTCTATGTTAAATATATATTGATACGACACGTTTTGGAAGTAGTTTTAACGAAAATATAATTTTGCAAGTAGAAAATTTAGTACCTCAAAACACCAGAAAATGCAGAAAATGTATTTGGAATCAGTTAAGCATTTTTTGTAAGGAACGATATTTCAATTTAAGTGAAGTTCAGACATTGGAAAATGTGACGGATATACCCACGATTCAATAACTCAATCCCATATTTTTTTAAAACATGCCAAGGAGAAAATAGAAAATATTGGGATTAGTAAATGGTTAATTAAAAACGAAGAAAATGAAGTGTTATATGCCCAGTCAGATTGTTTCAAAAAGACAAATGCATACAACAACACACATTACAACTGACAGATTATTCCTAACTCCCAATCCATTTTAGATGCAATATAATTTGAAAGCTTGGTATAAAGACACACCTATAAGCGTAAGTAGTAGGATTGGTGCATCCTGACGCAGCGCCGCCCCAGCAGCGCCGCCCCGGCAGCGCCGCTGCCATCGCCATCTAACCTAAGTTGTAAATTCCCATAAGGAGGATCTGCTAGGAGGGATTTCTCGAGCTCCAACCAAAGGATCCTCCGGGTGGACTTCGTCGCCGCAGCACCACCGAGTTAATCTAGGTTAGCTCTATTGTTTTTAAACCCTCACCATTCCTAAAATTTTCGAGATACCTCTCGGTGTCTATCGGCACCGCACGATTTTCATATTCTCACCCTTAATTTTTTATCTAAAGATCAACCTTTATCGAGTTACAACCCTAAATCCTAATTTTATAACTTTTTTATTTATAAACATTTCTTTAATGTGTAAAGTATTGGATGGTTTTAAATTTTCTTGGAGGCCCAAACCCGACACTACTTTTATTCTAGGACCAACCCCTAATGAAGTTACAACCCCCAAACCCGAAATTTTATAAGCAGACAGTCTCGCTGCTTTAAATTTGTGTACATGCAAATAAACCTAGTTTTTTTAGTATAGAAAATATAAATTACATTCATTAAAAATAGCTTTTGAAATATGTCAATTGGAAACTACTAATTTTTTTTAAATTGAACAACAATTAATGACACAAGAAATACAACAAAAACACACAGTCGAGTGAACCTGTTGCAGTAACAAATAGCCTGGTGCATTGAGTGATGTTCACAGCAGAAACATGGTATGAAAGTTATTTGAGATTAGGTTCATGTAAGGAAACAATCGTTATGAATTCTAATTAATTTGTTTTATCTGATACTGCATTATTAGGAGGAAATTTTGCAGAATTTCTGTTATTAATTACTACCCGGTGGAAATCATGCTGTAGAAAACAATGCTTCTTGGTAACGAACTCTAAGGTCATACTATTATCATTGATACAAGGTAAACGCTAGGAAGATAATGGACGATCATTGTTTGTGAGTAGAGGACACGTTTAAGATTGTAAAAATCCAGACATACGGCTAGGTTGGTCATATTTGTTAGACGGTTATAATAGAACCTCATAAATATTATGATAATTGCTTACCTATCTATAATATAATGTTATATTTCTATCTCTCAAGTAGTGATTAGCTAAATGTTAGATTAACCTTGCGTTCTTAGAACCTGTTTTCATTTGATGTAACAAAAGTTTGGTTATGACCCAAAATTGCTAATGAATAGTAAAATTTTTAAAGCATGTGTTTAAAAAAATTACCGAAATTGAAGCTTATAAGCTGTAGATAAATCATATTTGCTTTAAATATCGTACTAAATAATAATTGTAAATTGAATTATCATATTGAGATTATTTGATAGATTTCTAATTTTTTAAATTTGCCTTTCTCTTTGAAAATTAACGTTTTCGTTATGAAACCAATAAAAAAAAGGAATTTGAATTAAGCAATTGTTTACATTCATGTTACTCTTTTTCATAAATACCTTAAAACAGTATAAATTTGAGCACCCACACAATGGATAAAAATAATTACCGAAAGTAAGCGGAAGTTATTGACTTCTAAAATCAATAGTTGTGTACAGTATTAACAGAACCAGTGAGTAAGAATAATATGGAGATTCTATAAGCGTTGAGCTATTGCATCTATACCTATTGAGGGTGAAATTGTTGTTTTCTTTAATTTTTGTGTTTCTTTTATTTTAAAATTTATACAATTTTAAGAACACCATGTGCCCTTTTTGTTTAACTAAACATAATGTGTTTATTTATAAGCTGTGTCCTTTATTTAGAGGGACAGATTTTTATCCAGCAGAGGCTACTCTTATTTTCTGAGGGTCTCCATGTCCGCCTTTTACGTATACTTTGTCTAATTAAATTTTATCATAGGACATGGTTGCGCCCTGTTTGTTGTTTTGTTTTGATTTACTATTATAGTTTTTGTTCAAATAGAGTTATGTGAATCTACGACCACGTTTCAGACGCTTGCGCAGAGGGCAAAGCTCTAGCTTTCATTGGTTTTTAGTTGAAGAAAGGGGACAGGTCTTTTCTCCTAGGTTTGTGCAGCAGACACGATCAAGAAGAAAATAAATAACTTTATAAAACATTTAAAAAAATATTAAAATAAAAACTGAAAGCAATATACTAGAAATGTCAAATGCACTTAACTTTAAAATGCTAAAATGCTTTTTTCTAACTTTCATTTCCGAAAAAAATCTTTAATTATATATTTTAAATTCAATTTACCACAAACATCGTATTCTATCCCAAGCATTGCTAACCCACTAAATATATCTTGTGTAATATAGACATTAAACTAGTGTTTATTGTTTTTAATTAAGAGAAGCTTTTCTCACCACTGATAACTGTTACTTGTAAAGTTAATAAGATTCTAAGAGCAATATTTATATTATGTGCAAAATTCAGTTTAGTAATAAATTCTAAAACCTCTTGAAGAGCTTGCTTTTTGTGCAGAAGGGTACAGACAACTGATGATTCATCTGAAAGCTTTACTCCATTAATGTTTAATGATCCTTGATAAGTTAAGGTGACTTCCAAGTTCTTGCAATGAGCTATTAATTCTTACTTGCACATGTTTCGTAACTCGAAATATCAATAGAAATGCAAAGATCTAAGATCGATAATTTATCGCAGTGTCTATGATATGTAAAAAATCAATCTTATATATTTTTCTAGGATCTACTGTGGGCGCATCGCGATTTTTATGATCAGTCCCTTTTTTGATCTTACTCGATGTCTAGGTGTAGCACTCCAGCTTGCCTCAATGTCAACTTCATTGGCCAATTCTTTGGCATCACATACACTTGGTTTAAAAATTCGTCCGAGCGAGAATTTTCGAAAAAATTTTTTGTGCGTTTAATAAATGAATTACAAAACCTAAACCAAAATCATTACTTTGCATAAATTTACTGCAAGATTAATTTGATTCAAAATATCATACTAAATCACGATTGAGCATAAGAATTTAAATTGTTTAATATAATTCAATAAACCAGAAGTTTCATCTCTTAAATGAAATACGAAGGAAAGTGGCAACTCAAGCAGCATTATACTAGCTCTATTAGTTTGAACAGTTGCTTTCGAAGGATTCCAGTAATAAAGAAATTAAATTCTACTTATTGAGGATAGACAAATAGTAATAAAAATCGATACTGTACACCACCTTACATGTGATTTTCCATTGCTCCACCCGAAGGTACTACATTGGCCAGTAAGCGAGTTTTTTTATCTGAAAAATTTGGAATTTTGCCGAACCCTTGCTGTTCTAAGCAAGATAGGGATCCTTAGCGTGCATGACAACACTTGCACATGGGACCTCCATTTTACCTCTCATCCGAACAAGGATGTATTTTTGTGAAAAATGCTTGCCTAACATTTTTCAAGCGGACCGTGTCGGGATTCGAACCCGGGACCTTGGATGTAGTAGTACTATACACCACCGCATATTAAGTTCTGAAGAATTATACACGCAGGAAATAACCGGTATATTAAAGTTATTTGTACATTTTCACACGGATTTAAAATGAGATCGGTACCCCCCTATAACCAAACACTCATAAATTACAGCCATAAAAATGTGTTGGGAACGAAAAAAAATGCTGCAGCTTTTGGTATCAAATGTAAAAATACAGGAACAAGATGACCGTTCACACGAATAGAACGACATTGTCCTATGAAATCGAGCACTTTAGACGCACTACCCCGTGAGAAGGACAACGGGTAACAACCCCAAGCCGATATAATTTATAGAAACCTCGGAATAATACTAGAAAGGGATCAGCTCGAAGCAGATTATTAGAAACCAGCAAACAACCTCTCGAAACTCGATCGCGGTCTAAGACGTTGGTCAAAAGACAGATACGTTAAATTACGAGACGGTATTCAAATATCGAAGCTGTTAATGATTAGACAGGCCGCCAGACGCGACTAGAACGCAAACACAAATTGCTATTATTCTATCTGGGTTTTGGGTTTATTTTTAGACCATCAGCCAAAAAATGTCCCAAATTTTTAACTGAACACACGTTGAATTGAATTTTTTCCTTATTAAATTCAACACCTAAAACTTTTGCTTTTCAAATGACTTCTTCTCAAATTTTACTGCAATCAGAAAGTCATCGAAATGAATGTGTATTCTAGGTAAAATTTTCAAAATTTTTGTTATTTATATATTGAAAAATATTCAGGAGCCATGTTCAACCCAATAACCTATAGGAGTAGAAAAGTGCAAAGTCTGAGGATTTATCATTAAGCTCAACCTGCCAAAGCCTTCTTTAAGGTCTAGCACAGTATATATTTTCTTATTACATAACTTATTTGTGAGATTTTCATGAACTAGTATTAAAACATTTTTGGACGTTTAATAGCCAATTTTAAATGTTTTGTATCAAGACACAGCCGATAATTCTTGACATTTCTCTCTATTATAACAAGATTACTGATCCAACCCGTAGGAATTATTCTTCTTCGCTCTAAATCTTTTCACAAATAGAAAGGGGTACTCCATGTGGAGCACTAACAATCGACTCGTAATTTTCTCTTAACGCAGTGAGGCGTTTTTCTCGAAAGTGCCAAAACTATTATTAAATATTTCTTTAACATTTTTGATAAAACCCTTTTTATTACTAAATTTAGTAACTTAATCAATTCTCTTAACCAAATTAAATTGCAAGCATTTACTCCTAACTAAGGTATATTTATGTTATGTACAACTAAAAAACTTTCAATAGACTCTATGCCTTTGTAGTTACATTTTAAATTTATATATCCATAGGTTTTTACTATTTTTCGACCAATCGCTTCGAATTTATTGTTTATGTGCTTAATTAAATGTATATTTGTAACCTGTTTTAATATTATTTTCAATGGTATAATATTTACTTCAGCGCCAGTATCTTACTTAAAATCCACATACTCGTTATGAAGTTTCACATTTTCATATCAGAAATTGATGCTACCACCTCCTTGACGTGTATTACTGATAAGGACCTCTTCACTTGATGTTTTAGCTTCAACAGGTGTAACATTCTGTAACTAAAACTCTATTTGTACAAACAACGGTTCTTTATTATCAAGCTGATTATACAACCCTTTTCAATAACTCGTAGCTACAATAAAATTCTAAAAGCTCTCACAACAATTTCTTTCTAGTTAATCGCTAACATTACAAGTACTAACTTCTAAAAACTCGGATGCTATTTTCTTAATTATTTACGATCGACGCTCTGTAATTAACTATCCAAACAATAATTATTAATTTGCATCGATCACTACAGTAATTTATATCGCATAGAGCAATTTATATTAAGGGTTATTTATCACTAATTTATTTCATATCACGATTTTCAAAGTGTTAAATTAGAATTCATATGGTAATCAAAGCTTCAATCGGACGACTCTCAAAATCACTTAACTACTATATGTACCTTATTCAATTGTACGGGTTATTTTGAGGACATACCAGAAATTATGCAAATAACATTTGGAGTCTATTGTAAGCTAAATAATTCTTAAATGCAAAATTCTTGTAGCTGTCAATCAAAACCATTTAAAGATATCGCGCCGCAGGGCCCATCAATTGACACTGTTCATAGCAGTCACCGTACCGTTTAGATTGTGACCTCACACCAAAACATGGACCCCCCCCCGTTTTTAGAACAATACCTCTAGCATACTTCGTACCACCATCCAGTCTAATTCATCGAGCCCACCACTGATCTGGGGTATAGCAAACTTATTGTCCGATAACCCCTTCCACAGATCTTGGTAATTTGGTTAACCAAAACGAGGTTGTTTAGTCACCAAGTAGTAGATGTCACAATGTTCATTTAGTTGTATGGTCTTTTCAATCTCTGGTTGTTGTCGACGAAGTTTATCCAGACCACTAAATTTATTTTTAAACACCCGAGCAAGTTCACGGGATATATCAAGGAATGCAGCTACACAATTTATCAGGAAGTATTCCAATCGCACATTGAATAAATCACCTTAAATCTTTTCCGTGACCCAAAATCTGGCTTTGCACTGTTTGAAATTGCTGTTGAAAATGGCTATTTCTTATTTCTGTAGTTCTAGAGATTAAACCTATTGTACTTAAAGTATTGATCATAATGTCTTTGATTTGACATTTTAAATCAGAGATTTTTTAGTTTGCGTCTATTTTTTGTACATTAATCAGACTTATGTCGCCTCCGGTATCCACAATAAGTTTGATTTCATGTTGGGTTGTCATTGATATTCGTATTGTTATGAGATTAGACATGTGTAAATTAAATGTATATATTTTTATTGCCGGCGTGCTTGTCGGATGGTGGCGGGTTGCTCGTTTCCCTGGGCCTGTATTTCGTAACTTCTCACGTATTGAGTGCGTTTATTAAAACTTCGTTTCTGGCTATTGTACAACTTTTTCTCTGATGACTGCATTGTTATTGGGTATTGCGTTATTTCTCCATCCGTTGCGTTGACCGTAATAATTTCTATGCTGGTTGCGTATACCTTTATTTGTTGTTTGTGTAAAATTTTACGTGTTCTCCTGTTTCTCCTAAACCCAAATTGATCTTCTCCTAGTATTTCTTCAACCCGTTTTTCCATCTGTCCTTGTACAATTTTAGTTAATATTTTTGACACGTATACTGTCAAACTGATTGTTCAATAATTTTTACATATATCCGCTCCTTTCTTTTTTGGTACAGTGACTATGATGTTACATTTGAAATCTTTGTGTATCTCGCTTGTCTCATACATATAACTAACAAGTTGAAGGAAACGTTCTGTTACTGCTTGTTCAGATGTTTTTAGAGTTTCTGCTTGCACCTTATCTATACATGGTGCCTTACCATTTTCCAGACCCTTTAATGCTAATTAAAACTCATCTTAAGTATAGGGTATCCAAAGTCATTCTTTCAGTGTCTGATACCTGTTCTAATGCTGTTAGTTTTTCTTCTACATATAAATTCCCTATATATTCTTGCCATCTAATTACTTTCTCTACACTTTCTATGACGATGTCTCTCTCCACGACCATTATATTTTTGCTATACGGTTTTATATCCCTAAAATTCCTTTTAATTAGTTTGTATGCTTCGTCCGATGAGTAACAGAAAAACAAAACCCGATTACGTTCTAAGTTCACATTCTTATTCAACCGGAATTTAATGCCATCTTCGTATAAAATACGAGCACGTATGTATTCACTAAACTTTGCACAATTATATTCTTTCTTGTTAAAAGACAAGGAATATCTCAAGTTTTATACAAAGGAAGCTACGTAAAGACATTATTTGCGGTACCTGTAGGCCATCACTCAAAACAATTCAGTTCTGTTTCCGCGAGGACAATGTACATAAAAATGAATGATAATCCGACACGTAACTTTCTTCCAAAACATTTTCTGTCGATAAACAACCTCATGAATGTAATTTCTCGAAGCATCCACCTGCTGATAAGAAAACATCAAGGCGAACAACGATCGATAAATGGAAAATCCCACGTTTACCTTATGGTTGTAAATTCTCTAAAACAGAACGATAGTACATTGCCCCAAAGACTTAGGACGATGTGTATCAAAAGTTGCCTATATTTGTAAAAAACATAGCAAACGTTATAAAAATACAGTCTAGAGATAACCTGAGCGGGAATTTATGTGCTCGTCAACAAACCTTGAAGAACACATTGTAATTTCTCTGAAAACAAATGTCTCTGTAATCAAACCACGTTTTAAACGTATTAGAATATTTACGAAGCAAGTGCTTTGATAAGGCTATATCCAAAATAAAATAGATATAAAATATTTAAATTTATAATCGAAAATTTAATAAAAATTCTACAGGATGTTAGGTAAACAATCGTTTAAATTGAAAGGGAGTGCCACTTGATAATAAATGGCCGTGGATGCAATAAGGGATATGCAAGTTAATTACGAAATTTACCCACAAGGGCGGCACGTAACAAACATTTCTCCCTTCTTGTAATGCATGCTAACTGCGGTCAACAGAGTAACAATTTTAATGTATGCTGAGTACAAGGTTATTGTATGAGAACTGTCTATTTATAATTTATCTTTTCATGGAAAGCGTATACATAGCGCCTTGTCACATTCAGATTTATTTACATTTGCCGTTCTGAAATAAATTCTTGTTCTCAATTACTACGATTATACTTTATTACCTGAATTAGATTTATAGAAACGTAATTTTAAAATGTCATTCTTAATTATCTTTTATTATTTATAAAATCTAAATATAAGGGGTGCAATATCTTCATTCTGTTCATCCAAAATTAACTTTTTACTTTTCTATCTGATTTGTATCTAAAGTAACGGGAACGTGTTACAAACCATGTTTATTAACAACCTCCATTGATGTTTTGTTTCTTATCACTATGTATGTAATTTTAAACTGTGTTCACATTATCCATAACACATACATCTTTAAAATTCTATAAATAAATCTAACTGAAAGTAGTAGAAACGATTTCTTAAGAAGATTTTGTTATTGACAAATGTGTTATGGGTAATAATACATTTGTAAGCAAATTGAAGTTGGTAGGGGTATTCATTTGAAGCAAAAAATTGTAAGTGGCAATATGATAGAGAAAAACTGTGAGAGCGTTGTTTTAATTTCGCCATAATAATTTCTCTCTAAATTCATTAAAATGTTATCAAAAAAAGATGTTTCTAGAACTATATTTGGACATTTCTCTTTGACGTATTTTCAATTTTAGTGCTTGCCACAAAAGTTGTCTTTGAATTTACTTTAATAAACTTCAAGCTCAGAGTAACTAACCAAAATGATAGTATTTAAGTCAGTAATTACTATACTTAATCACAACCTTTTAGTAAGAAAACACTTGAAAGGCGATAAATGGTTTGTACGAAACTTACGCGCGTATAATACTCACCACTCACCAGTGATAAACTACAACCTTTCTATTCATGCTTTACATGATAAATAGAGATGTGGGACGCTTAGCTAATCGATGACGTTAAAATATGTCAGCAAAATCCTAGGTTTACATTTTGCCTTTGTCTGTGAAAAGCTGTGGAAGTTTCCCTTCAAATAAGTATTTTCTGAGCTCTCGGTAACTTATTAATCAAGAAAACGTCACAAACACGAGAATCGAAAACGATATTTAATGTCCTAATATAACACTGCAAGGAACAATAGTTTGAAAACATTCAAAGCCCTGTCAATTGTCATTATTATATCTTGAACGTCTTTTACGCGTTTTCTTTGAAATGGACGCTGAAAAATGTTTTCCGTTTGTGTAGAAAACGCTTACAACCTTGATTGTATTAGAATTTTACTTAATCGGGAAGTAATTATGGAGCATATGTAAATTTTTTCACAACTTTTTGTTGAACGAAAATTAGTGTAAAGAGGCGTCACATCGTGTACTAAAACAATGCATTCGGCACCACGGGGCGTCGAGGATAATTAATAGCTACCATGCAGCGTGACATCTTTAGACGGACTTGATTTACAGTCTACAAGAGGTTGTATTTAAGAACTTTATTAAGTTGTAACGTTTCAAATACTATTATATTGTATTGTATTGTAATGACTTTAGCACTAATTTGCATGAGGCTCTTTCTTATATCTAACGCGCCTATGAAAATATAAATGTAAAAATTATAGAAAAATACAAAACAAAACATTAATAATAAACATCATCATCATTAGGTCTTCAATCCTGGAACTGGTTAGACACGTACCCTCATTGCTGCATATTCTGACTAACCTAAGCATTTCCTTGAAATTTGTACAGTTTGCATCTATCACTATCTGATCTAGGTCTACATCTACCTCTTTTTTGCTATCTCTGCTTGTAATATATCCCATACTATTCCCCAGAAATGCCTTGGAACGTATCCTGTCCTTCTATTTCTCCTATTTTTTCACATATATCTTTATTCCCCTACTATTTCTATAACCTATTTGTTATTAACTTTGTCCGTCCATGTAATCATCCTCATACATCTGAAGTACAACATTCCAAAAAGCTTCTACCGTTTTTGTCTGCTTCTCCTACTACCGCTATTTCATAGACGTACTGTGCTGTGCCCCACGCATATTCTTTCAACAATTTTCTTTTTGTTTCTATGTTTGTTGTCTTCGAACATAGCCGCTGCTCTTTCTTGTTAGGTGCAGTTCGGTTCCCCTTCTATTGTTTACAAATATATAACTTATGTCTCCGTAGTGTGAAGGGGTTAATCAATCTGCGGCTACCAATATCCCCCAACACTTGAACATTTGCCGAATTAAATGTTTTCTAATAAATCTTTTCGCACAATCAACATTAGTTGAAAATATTTAAAAACCAACACCTGTAGTTATTTATAATAATCATCGGATATAAGTGCGATTGTGTTTTTCGTCACTAGGTTATCCGTCTTGAAACTGGTTGAACGCGTACCTTCAGTTATTTCTTTTTTAAGCTAGCCTACACCATTCCCTGAAATTCCCACAGCCTAGATACATTGTAATGTAATTAGGGGCCGCTTTGCTTGCGGCCACGTCCCCAATGCTCCACCCGAAGGTACTACATTGGGTTTAAACGCGAAAAGTAAACGTGCTCCAAATTTAATCTAACTTCTGGTTAATCAATACTAAATAAAAATCTAACAAACTGAAACTAAAGATAGGGTTTAAAGAATGGTATCCCTAGCTTTGATTCTGGAGTTAGCCCGATCCACAAGATACAAGGAAAAATGAATGGGGAGGGATCCGTAATACCGGATAGCAGCTGCCAGCTCTGCTTACCGGTTTGTCCTGAAGAGTCGTCTTAAAACTATCCAAATCTAGCTAGCTAATATTAAAAATGGATTCAAATTTTCTAAGCATTCGACAAATGTTTAATAGTGAATCCAGCTATTTTGCCTGTTCTATATATTTACAAATTCGTTCTCCCTGGTCTAAGTATTTATTCAAATTTCATCCTAAATTTATCCCTAGCGTTCCCTATCATTCTCTAACTGACATATTATAAGTACAATCTTCTTTCCTATATATACTGCCACCAAAAATTGGGGGCAAAACGTCTAACAAATAAAATCAAGTCACAGAACAAAAATACATGCAAAAATATAAATATAAATATAAAATAAGTATAAATATAATGTAAGTATATAAATAAACATAAAATAAATATATAGATAACTTAATAAATATCTAAATAAGTTAAAGCATGCAACAGTGCATAAATTAGCAAAAGCATCGCCCAAATTATTAGTTGCACTCGCATAAGCATTATGATGGCTAGCGCCATTACGCACAAAACATGCTCGTTAAATTATTTCAAAATCTCCTTATTAATAAAAGTCAATGCTTATGCGAGTACAGCCGCCACAATTTTAATCCTACCTCGCATATAAATTTCCCAAACATTCGAAGATCAGGTCGTCTTCTTACGTCTATTGGTATCTTACTGCTAAAGGGAGATGATGCACTGTTAAAGTTCTGGTGGGTATGCACTAAACGTTCTAGGGAGATCACAGTCACTATCACTTTTAAGTCCTGGGGGGATGCGCGGTTTCACTCTATTTTATTTTCTTTATTTATTTGCCGATTTAAGTTAATTAGGGTTTACTGATTTATTTTGTTGTTATTTATTTGTTTTAGTTTATTTCCGATTCCGTTTTTTCGCGCGTATAAGGTGGGACAGTGATTGTTTTAGTGGTGTGGAGTTTATCGTGCATATTAGATTTTGGTGATTGATTTTTGCTTTTATTTTTGCTTTTCTTTTTTTTTATTTTATTTTTTTTTATTTTTTCTTATTTTTTTATACAGGTTTTGGTTATATCATGCTCATGTCCATTTCTCATGCCAAGTCAAAATAAAAAAATTTTAATTCTCCCCTACCCCCTCCGATTTACGCGCGGTTATCACCGTCTAATCTCGAAACCCTTCCCGAAAATTCTTTGAAGACTGTCCAGAACGCCTTCTGGTTAGCCACTTCCCTGACTTCCTCTAGGTTCTTTGGCCATGCTAGTCCTGCGATAACTAATTTCATATTAGCTAACCCTCGATTTGCCACCTCGAGTGGGCAGTCGAAGACACGTGCTCTGCGTTTTCTGCGCCCTCACCGCATTCGCAACTTTCGTTGTCGGTTAAACCGAAGCCTTGTAAATACGCTTTTAGGGCGCCGTACCCTGTTATCAGTTGCACCATTTTATGAGCGAGATTCACTTCGATCTTACCTCTAGCTTCTATGGTCAATATGAATTTGTGGATCAATCTGCACGTGGCAGCGTTGTTCCACCTCTCTTCCCATTGTCGGATTGATTTTTCTTTTAATTACAGACCTTGGTATCAACGAATGTGATATTCGAAAGTCGCCCGTAGCGGCCTTTTTAGCTAATTCATCAGCCCTATCGTTTCCTACGTTACCATCGTACGACCTAACTCAACAGAATTTTAATTTCCGAAACTCGAGCGCCGTATGCGCTATCCTCCAGACGTCTGCTTGGAGGTCTGTCGAGGTATTCATGTTTGTTAAAACCGTCAGCGCCGATTTAATATCACTGATTATATAATATTCGTCTCTGCCCGTATGGTTTATTACGCAATCGATAGGCTCTCGTATGGCTACCAATTTGCATTGGAAGATAGTGCTCCAGTTCGGGCGTTTGGTTTGAAACCGAAACACCTCTATTTCCTGCTTAAACACAACAAACGCCGCGCCTGCTTCGTCATCTATACGTGAACCGTCCGTGTAAATTCTGATACCCGTCGCGTCACCATCACCTCCGCCTCCGGGGTGGTGGTCCTGTATGCCTTCGCCGCCTTGAGCGCTGTTATGCGTTGCACGTTCGTCAATTGACGCATCTCCCGAACTTTACAACCTTCCGCCCATACAGAAGCTGCGTACAGCATTGCCGGCTCAATTGCTCTGGCATAAATCGTTCTCAGCGATTTGGCTCTGAAACCCCAGTTTATTTTCGCAGCCGCCATCATTTTGTTTGATATTTCGCTGCCTTTGCTTTTAACGTAGTGCACGTGAGCTTTCCAATTTAACTTATCGTCAATCTTTACGCCGAGGTATGTAATTGCTTCCTTAAACGATAATTTCTCTCCTCCTAGCTCTAGCCAAGGGGGTCGCTGTCCCTGTTTCTTTCCGAAATAAAGCGCCTCTGACTTCGCCGTGTTAAATTTTTATTTTACCGTCTGAGACCATTCGTGTAGTTTATTAAGCGTCTCGTTCGGTTTTGTGTGCATATCCATTAACAATCGCGATCTTACAAATAAAAGCGTATCATCCGCAAACCCAACGATTGAGTATCCTGTGGGCAACTTGACCCTAAAGATGCTCTCATACAACAACTTCCAAAATGTGGGACAAGAGCATGACTTCTGCGGACATCCTCTTTCCACCTCGCACGACAACACTTCACCCGGAATTTCAACCTGTGCCAATTGTCCCGAGAAATAACTCTTGACCAAGGACATCAAGTTTCGCGGACAACCCCTATTTTTCAACTCGCAAACAATCAATGGCCACCAGGCAGCATCAAATGCTCCTGAAATGTCCAAGGCAACAACAACACAGTAGTCTTTAGCATCTCTAGCCTGTTTAATTTCCCCGTCAACAAACTGTAATGCATCGATAGTCGACTTTCCCTCAATAAAACCGAACTGTCGGTTATTACATCCTCCGCTGTCACGCACTAAGTGCTCAACTCGCGTAGTCATAACGCGACAGCCTAGATACAGTTTGGTTCCCCTTTTGTTGTTTCCTAATTATATGTCCTATTTCACAAAGATTCAGTGGTCTGTGTAGAGGGTTAAGCAGTCTGTGGCTACCAAGGACCTCCCAACACTTATACATTTTCCGAATTAATAGTTTTCCAGTAAATCCTTTCGGACAATTAACGTTAGTTGAAAGTATTGTAAAACCAATACTTGTAGTTGCTTATAGTTATCATCAGGTTTAAGTACAGTTATTTTTATCGTCATTAGGTTTTCCATCTTGAAATTGGTTGGACGCGTACCTCCATTGATTTCTATTCTGAACTAGCCTGCACATTGCGCTGAAATTCCCACAGCCTACATCTTTCGCTATCTGTGTGCAATAGTCTAACCTAGGTCTACCTTTACCTCTTTTTTTTCCTATCTCTGCTTCTAATATATTCCGCACTATTCCCTCGTGCCTTAGTATGTGGCGTATCATCCTATTTTTTACTGTTTTCCACATATCTCTTTTTTCCCCACTATTTCTAGTACCTGTTCATGAAATCTTCATCATACCTCTGTAGCACTACAATTGCTTCCATCTTTTTCTGTTCGCTTTTCCTACTGTCCAGGTTTCACAGCCGTACAGTACTGTGCTCTACACACACCGGCGCAATTACCGGTGCGGGGGGAGGCTAAGGAGGCTGCAACCCCCCTAGAGTCAAGTGGTTTTTTTAAAAGCATCACTTTAATGATTTTAATACACTATTATTGCCAATAATTCCACAAACAACTAATCTCCGGACACTTATTTGTTCTTTACCTTTACATTTGCGATTGTAGAGAGCAGTTGTAAAACTGACTATAGCCAACCAACTTAAGGTGTACAGTTATTTACTTTTGTATTGTAGCCCCCCCCCCATGAAATCCTGGTTGCGCCACTGTCCACACATATGTTTTAATCAATGTTTTCCTTGTTTCTGTTTGTTGTGTTTGAACACTTTTCTTGTTAAATGTAGCACGACCTTTTCCTAATGTCTGTTTTATATCTTTTGCGCTCTTCCCATTTTGCGTTATTGGTCTTCCTAGATAGCAGAAATCCTTAACCTCTTGTAAGTTCTCGTTATCTATTTGTATTCTACTTTTTAATTTATTTTCTCTTCCTTTGCATACTAGTACTTTAGTTTTATTTTTGTGAATTTTCATACCGTATCTCTCTGTTAGAACCGTTTCCATTTCATTAAGAGTAGCTTCTAACTCTTCCTTGCCAGATACTAATACCGCTATATCATCTGCAAAGCTAAGCATATCATTAGCTTGTACCTGTATAATAATTCCAAATTTCTTTTGTCGCTGCATAATAATTTCAAATGCTTTTTGGCATTTGACAGTATTCATTGCCTCTTCGATATGAAAGTTAAAAATTAATGGGAATAGGGCACATTCCTGTTTCACTTCTTTCGTAGTATTTACTTCTCTACATTTCTGTTCTAATTCTATTACCGCTGTTTTCTCTTTGTAGGGACTATCCGTCTATCCCTAAAACTCATTCCAATCTTTTTGAATATTTCCAACCTTTTTTTTCATTTTACATTGTCGAATGCTTTTTCCAGATCTACAAACCCTATATACACGCTTTCCTCTTTTGATATTGTTTTCTTCATTATCACCCTCAGAGCTAAAATAGACTCCCGTGTTCCCCTGATTCGTCTGAACACAAATTAATCTTCTCCTAGTACTTTTTTAGCTCGTTTTTCTATTCGTCTTTGTACAATTCTAGTTAATATTTTTGACACGCGTGCTGTCGTACTTATTGTTCGAAAATTTTGATATCTATCCGATCCTTTCTTTTTTGGTATATAGTGACTAAGATATTACGTTTGAAATCTTTGGGTATCTCGCCTGTCTCATACATATAGTTTACAAGTTGGGAGAGACGTTCTGTTACTGCTTGTCTAGCTGCTTTTAAAGTTTCTGCTTGCACCTTATCAGTACCTTACCACTTTTCAGATCCTTTAATGCTAATTCAAACTCATCTGTAAGTATAGGATATCCCAAGTCGTCGTTTTCAATCTGATCTGATCTATTTTTGTATTTTCGTCTTTCTTCTATTAGATTCAGGTTGCTTTTTGTTATTAATGGTTTCTTATTTTCTTTTTGTGTATACCCCAGAATATCTCTGGCCGCCATATCTAAGCTGAATTTAATGTTATTCTATTCTGTTTCTACATCCTTAGTATTAGAAATTTTCCGAATATCTTTCAGCAATTCGTTTAACTTTTTTTTTCAAATCTTTCATGGATATCTATATCTTTCAGTTTCTCAAAGTCAAAGTGCTTTTTCCGTTCCTTTTTTTCACATTTTTTAATTTAGAAGCGGCTTTCATAATTACGATGTTGTGGTCAGTGTCTATAAATGCTTCTTGGTAGCTTCTACAGTCTTTTACTTGATTCGTAAACCGTTGCCTAACAAGAATGTAATCTATTTGATATCGTCCTATATCTCCTGGAATCTTCCACGTGTATCGTTTTCTAGCATGATGTTGAAATAATGTGTTTGTGATGGTTTAATTGTTCTTATAGCAAAATTCTGCCAGCCTATTTCCCCTGTCATTTCTCGTGTCTAAACCAAATAAACCTACTACCGATCTTTCTCTACCTTCACCTGCTACTGCATTAAAATCTCCCGTAATTATTAAATTTTCATGTCCTTTCACGTATCTTAGTATGTCTTCGGTATCTTTGTAGATCGCCTCTATCTCTTCTTCACTGTAGCTAGAGGTGTGCATGTATACTTGTATTTATCGGTTTAGATTTTAATATAACGATGAGTACTCGTTTGTAGTTTTCTACACGTTGACCTATCTTTTGTCTCATAAGTATTCTTACACCCGAATTTCCTTTATCTGATCCTGTATAAATTACCCTAAAGTCGCCACTCCAAAAAACCCCCGCCTCTGGCCAGCAAACTTAGCTGATCCCTACTATATTTCGTACGAACCTATCCATTTCAATTTTCAAGTTCTCTAGCTTACCTACTTGCTTCGTACTTCTGACACTCCACGCTCCGGCTCGCAGAATCTTCACGACTCTTTTTTTTATACTTTGAGATCACATCCCCGAAGTAGTCCCCTCTCAGAGATCCGAATGGGGATTATTTTAACTCCGGAATTTTTTACCCCAGAGGATGCCATCATCTTTAATAACAATTTAAGGACGTTGTGTACTAAAGAGGTAATGTGTTGGTTTCCCGTTGCCTTCCACATCACAGTAGTGTGTCTTAGAATGCCATATCGAACCCTACGGTCTCTGCCACTCTAAGTACCGAAAAAACTGCTGCCCTCTTTTGGGGACCTGTCTTAGTCTGGTTCCTCACTAAACTCCCTGGTACTTTGGTTGGACCTGTAGTTTGACTCTTTAGATCACTGGAATGCGGAAGCCACTCCACCCGTTCTAGTAATCTAGAACTTCTTCAAGGTGCAGGTTTATTCGAAACGGGTAGTAAATATAAAAAAGAAGAAAGTCTACTTCAAGATCACACACAAGTGACAATATCATACTTTTGTTGAAAACTGTATCCAGAAAAATCTTTTTTTTTTAATATCGCACAACTGAAACAATAAATTTTACTAAATTTTTGATTCCGTTTTAGAATTTGATTCGCTAAGTCAATTGTAATAAGTGGCAATAGCAAGAACTTCTTGGACATGTAAAATCGTAAAATCTAGATTATACTTAATTTAAGATGCTGCGCGTAAAGAGAATCGTGACTAAACGTAATACAGAAATTTTGAACTTTACAAGCTCATATATTTGTCGCAAAACCCTTCTATTTGTGTAAGTAGAGAAGAAACCAGACGACTTTATTGTCGGGGACAACTAGAGAATTGTCTACGACATATATTTACTGTCTGTGTCACAGAGGAGCTTTGAGATGTTACAGTAAACATAAGAAATTACTATTGGTGATATGAATTAATATTTTTTTCCTAATCGCAGTTACAATTTTTTCGTATTTTTATTTCATTTGTTACCTCATTGCTCTATTTGTTCAATGGATTCTCTCGTATACATCTTTGAGACGTAGTAAACATACCTGTCAAAGCGCCAATCTCTTAAAGCGATTTACCCGTGTCTCTCAGACAAATGTAAATTGAAAAGATGTTATCTGGATCCTAAATGCAGCGTTAGTCTGCTATCAGGATATAATAGAACTTATATGCTTCACTTTTTCTCTTTCTTTCCTTGAACCATAAATGGTGCCTTGGCACTTCTCACTATTTTCGTTTTCTCTTGAAATGCTGCCGCTCGTTATTTGCTTGTCAGTTTAACTCAAGATCATTTTGACGTTCCTTTATTATCTCGGCATCTCACGCTACTCTAAGAAAGCTTCTGGGTTAAATTTTTAATATTCGTTGGGAATAAACGACCGTTAAAATGGAAGTATTGCGTGCTTTTCTACAACAATGTTGCGAAGTTGTTTCAGACATCGTTAACTTTTACCATTACTGACGTTTTATATATACGTTGAATAGATTCTTTATGGGAAACTATGATGCCATTATGAATATGGTGTTAAGTTTATGGTATTGCATAGCGATTATACTTATACAAAGTATACAACTTGTGCAGTCTATTTCAGCGTCAGCTTTTCGGATGAAGTGGATGAAATGCCTCTTAAGCAAAATTCTAAATAAAGTAATATATCTTTTCTACAATCACCGGATAATAATAACTTAGTTAACTGATTTTACTTAGATAATGAGAGATTTTATCGCACTCAGTGGCGTTATCTCATAACGTTACATTACCGCATTCTAGTCAATGCGACGTTCAAACAAGGTAGGTAACTAATACAAACCCAATACAGCTAAAAAAAACTATTGATCCGCATTTTATTTATAGTAGATATTAAGTAGGCATTGGTTGCAAGAGTTAAAAGTTTTATTTGATAAGGATGAAGTTGATTTTATTACATTCAGCTGTTTATTATTCACTTCGTTGATATTTCGGAAAATGCTTGAAGCAACTCTTTTTTATTTTCTCCCAAAGTCTGAATGTATTCTTTAGCTACAGTATTAGTTTTCCATCCGTCATGTCTTTTTCGGCTTATATGTTAGCTCCCGTGTTGGCTAACAACGAAGCAAAAGACCTTCTAAAGCAATGTGCCATGTCTTCTTGGGGGTTGAGTAATTCAATAAATGTAGCAATGATCTTCGGTGAGTAGGACGAATCCCGGCTACGGCAATAAAAAATAACCCGTCAGACAAAATGCACGTGTAAGGCAAAACAAAACTATTGTGAGATTTTACATGTAATTTTCTCTATATGGACTATACTTGTATAGAAGAGAAATATACATATATTAACCTAATTCCACTAGTATGCCTGTTTCACAAGCCTGAGGGCATTTTATTAACTGGCTCTTAGACATATATTTTCTAACCATGTAAGCGGTGACATGTCATGCCCAAAACTGTTGGAATAGGGATGCTACGAACATAATTTTATAAATATTGTGAAAAATTTTTATATTGATACCGGACGATATAGGAACAATTTTGATAAAAATATAAGTATTCTGGATGACATGAATGGTCAAAAGTTGTGGAGAATTGAAAGGCGATTATTATTCAAATGTGTTGACGAGGAATGAATACGAAAACATAGACAAGCCGGTTTATGGAGTAAAGTATAATTCTCAAACCGATACAGTTTGGGGAAAAGTGTGTTGGAAATTGATCCAGAAAACAGTGACAATCTTAAATAATGCGTATATTTCGGTACTATGGGTCAATACAATCTGTTAACATTTAAAAACGTGAGCCACGAAGACGGTGATTTCACTGTACAAGAAGGTTTACGACTACTTGGACATGATCAGATCAGCGTTGATTATTAGAAGAAAGTTTAATCCATATGCGGTACAAGATTTAACTGCGTTCCCAACAAATAACAAAAAATTTGAAAAATATGTGCTAAAGCATCCAGCAGATCTTCGGATGAAGTCTAAGGGTGCTCACGAGTAAATGTTTAGGTTTCCATGAAAGATTTTACAAAAAGTGAATGCGAGTCCTGTTGAGTGCGTATTGTTGCGATCCACTATTAGGCAACCCGTCAAACATACAAACGCCCGGGGCACAGCGTATTCTTCAGCATTCGAGAATCCTTCTAGAAAGTACTGGAGCATGAGTCATCCTTTTAATCCAGAGTATATATAAGACCGCTAATGAATGCAAGGGGCAGTCTATACTAGAATGTCGTATATAAATTATAACGTTGTAAAGTGATAGCAGTTTTGAGCTTTTGAAGTATACATAAATGTGATATGCTGTGTCTAATATACATGCAGCTTGTAGTATACATAAATAAATAGAAGTGTATAAACAAATTGTTGTGTTAGTGTTGTTATTGGACCTAGGGTAAAGAAGTTAGTTTAAGAAGATATTAGTGCTTGTAAATTCATAAGTGTAATAGTGCTTCATTGTTAAGTGGACTGAAAACATCTATAAATAAGGCATATACTGTTAATTAGACTTGTGAACAGTGAGTAATAAAGAACATTATTATTACTTGTTTTAAATTAAAGAAACGCGGTAGTAGTAGCCCGTTACACTGGTGTCAGCCTGTGTGGGGTATATAGTGATTAATTTAAAACACAAATCTAAAGACATTTAAGTAGTTTGTATATGCCAGTTACAAGAAATCAAAGTAAGATGGAGGCAGAAACTTTAATGAATTTCCTCAAGGATTTTAAATCCGGTATGGAAGAGAGGTCGGCTAAGCTGGAAGTGACACTAAATGAAAACGTAGCGAGGTCAGTTGAACTGGAATCAAACCTTACCGAAAAATTTAGCGAAAATGTTGCGAAAATGGAAATAAAGTTTAGTGAAAATGCTGAGAAAATAGAAGAAAAGTTAAGTGAAAATACAGCCACGTTAGAACGAAGATTAATGGAAAGCTCCATTGCATTGAAAGAAGATTTCACTGAACAGGTAAAAACAGTTGAGCAAAAGTTGGACAGTAAATTGATAAAAATGGAAGAAGATATGGTGAGGCTGCAAGAACAAGTGATTTCACTAACAACGCGGCCACTTGAATTAGCAAACCAAGTTGTAAGTCAGAACATTCCAGAAATAAGAACCATGGAAAGAAGCGAGTCAATACCGTCTAAATTTAAAGTGAAACCACCCACATTCGATGGCAAAACACCTTGGCCCACATATTTGAAACAATTTGAAGCTGCGGCAATAGCCAACGGTTGGTGCAACAAAGAGAAGGCTATCTCCTTAATAGTGGCCCTACGGGGGGAAGCTCTTAACATCTTACAAACGATTCCTGATCACCAGCAGAATGATTACGGCCTTTTAACATCGAAGCTTGAGATGAGATATGGAGATGCTCACCTTCAACAAGTTTACCACGCACAAGTTAAGAACCGCTCGCAAAAGACAAGTGAAAGCCTGCAAGAATTCGAAGCTGACATCGCCAGATTAGTTAGATTGGCATACCCAACGGCACCAGATAGTTTCCTCGAACAACTGGCTGTTCAAACATTTGTGGATGGCATTAAAGACAGTGAAATACAGCAAGCGCTAAGATTAGCACGGCCAAAAATGTTAGATGACGCACTGGCTCATGCGCTTGAATTTGAAGCAGCTAAGCAGACGTCACACAGGATGGGTCACAAAGTTCGGTCTGCATTAGAGGAACCTGGTCAAGCTCAGAACAGCATAGATGAAATAGTCAACCGTGTGGCAGAAAGGCTCGAACTACAACGACCGCGGCGATTGCGTATGCGATGCTGGAACTGCGGTGAAGTTGGTCACATACAGAGACGCTGTACTCAACCAAAAAAACAACCGGTTGAGCAGCAGGAAAACTAAAGCAAGTCGACGTAAGGGGGCGAACGTCGACAGCACAACGTAGTGCCCCGGAGATTATCATCCGTGCTGCATCGTCGATGGGGAGTCTGGACAGCATTTATATCGATGGAAGAATTAATGGTAGGGTGTCCGATTACTCGTGGATACAGGAGCGACAAGGACTATTGTGAGACCAGATTTAGTTGGTCGTGGAAAAGTGCTACCTGTATCGGTGTGTCTTCGAACGGCAAGTGGTGAGAAAATTTGTACTCACGGAGAGACTGCCGTTATGTTGACAATTGGGGACAAATTAATTAATCATCGAGTGTTGGTAGCTGAAATTACAGAAGAAGTGATCTTGGGAATGGATCTCATGAGAGAATATGGGTTTCATGTAAACATGAAAGAAAATGTGCTTCGGATAGATGATGATGAGATTCCATTTCAAGGGACGAGTAACCAGACGATGCAAGTTCGAATGATTTGCGATATGAAAATACCCGAGAAGGCGGAGATGATAGTAATGGGACGCCCGGATGGTACGCTCCGGGAAGGACAAGTATGCATGATGGAAGCAACTGAATCGGGAATGGGTCGGGAGGGACTTCTGATTGGAAGAACGCTGGTAAAGTCTCGAAATATGGTACCAGTAAGGGTGCTGAACATTAATCCCCATACAGTGACCCTGAAGAAAGGCATGATTGTGGGAAGTTGCATTCCAGTATGTCATATTAAACGTTGTGTGGACGACACGAAAAATAAACCAACCAACGGTTGCTCACAGAAATTGCTGGATATGTTGATACCCTCGTGTCAAGGATTAAATGGCGACCAACTGGGCAAGGTAAAAGAACTGGTCGGACGATATCGAGGTGTGTTTGCACTGGATGATAGTGAGAAAGGAAGGACGAATGTTGTGCAACACAAGATCAATACTGGAGATGCGCAACCGATAAGACAACACCCCAGGCGGCTTCCTTTGGCAAAACGTAAGGAAGCTGAACAAATTATCACCGATATGGAAGAACAGGGAGTGATTGAACTCTCGAATAGTCCATGGGCATCCCCGGTAGTGCTTGTCAAGAAAAAGGACGGGTCGACAAGGTTTTGTGTAGACTACCGGCGGCTTAACAACGTGACAAAGAAAGACAGCTATCCTTTGCCCAGAATTGATGACACCTTAGATACTCTATCCGGATCTAAATGGTTTTCGACCTTGGACTTGAAAAGCGGATACTGGCAGGTAGGCTTGGAGCCAAACGATAAAGAAAAGACTGCGTTTACAATTGGAACTGGATTATGGCAGTTCAAGGTCATGCCATTTGGATTATGCAATGCTCCTGCTACTTTTGAACGATTGATGGAGTCGGTACTGCGTGGACTGTCCTGGAAGACATGTCTGGTGTACCTGGACGACGTGATAGTGTTAGGCCGGTCTTTTGAAGAACATCTTAAGAACCTAGAGGAGATATTCCAAAGATTACGCGGGGCAAACCTTACATTAAGCCCCAAGAAGTGCCACCTATTTGGAAAGGAGGTGAAATACCTAGGACATGTCGTTTCGGAGACCGGAATAAGAGCTGACCCTGACAAAATAAAGACGGTACAAGAGTGGCCTACACCAGCAGATATACACCAACTACGCAGTTTTCTAGGATTGTGCACATATTACCGACGTTTTATACTTGGGTTTGCAAACATTGCCAAACCGTTAACAAAATTAACCGAAGATGGACAAGAATATGATTGGAATGACGACTGCCACAGAGCATTTGAACAACTGAAACGGCTACTGGTTACAGCACCAATTTTGAGTTATCCACGGATGGAGGGGAAATTCGTGTTGGATACCGATGCCAGTAACATAGCTATAGGAGGCGTTCTTTCTCAAGTGCAGGACGGACAAGAAAAAGTTATTGGGTATTTCAGCAAGGTCTTGTCGCGGCCAGAAAGGAACTATTGTGTGACAAGAAGGGAGCTGTTAGCAGTCGTCAAATCCGTAGAGCACTTTTATAAGTACTTATATGGCCGTAAATTTCTGTTGAGAACAGACCATGCTGCACTGAAATGGTTACTGCAGTTTCGAAATCCTGAAGGGCAAGTGGCAAGGTGGATAGAGCGACTGCAGGAATATGACTTTGATACAGAACATCGTGTAGGAACTAGCCATCGGAATGCAGACGCTCTATCAAGGAGACCTTGTCCGGTGGACTGCAATCATTGCTCCAAGATGGAAGAGAAAATAAGTGTCATCCATAGAATGACGGTAACCGATGATACTTGGCAACCCGAAAGAATGCGAGAAGACCAGGAGAATGACGCCGAATTGGGACGTATTATTGAGTGGAAAAATAGAGGACAACGGCCAGCTTGGGAAGAAATTAGTATTTCAAGTAGGAGCCTGAAGGCATACTGGGCACAGTGGGACTCCTTGATGATGGAAAATAGAATCTTGAAACGACGCCTGGAATTTGAAGATGGCACTGAGAGACTTCAAGTGATAGTGCCGAGAAGCAGAGTGCCGGAAGTGTTGCAGCACTTGCACGATGGTATTTCCGGAGGGCACTTTGGCGTGAAAAGAACTCTCGAAAGAGTGAGAGAAAGATTCTATTGGGTGAACTGCAAAGATGATGTGAAGGAGTGGTGCCGGAAATGTGAATTGTGTGCCTCTGCAAATGGCCCGGTCACAAAACGGAAAGCCCCAATGCGACAGTATAACGTGGGGAATCCGTTTGAGAGGGTAGCCATTGATATAGCTGGTCCGTTTCCTGAATCAGAGAAAGGAAATAAATACATCTTGGTTGCAATGGATTATTTTACCAAATGGCCGGAGGCATATGCTATACCTAACCAAGAAGCCGAGACGGTTGCAGATGTACTAGTGAAGGAGTTGTTTTGTCGCTTTGGAGTTCCGTTGGAATTACACTCCGATCAAGGTCGGAACTTCGAATCAGCATTGTTTCAAAATGTCTGCAAGCATCTTGGAATCAGGAAGACTAGAACCACTCCACTTCATCCCCAATCGGATGGAATGGTTGAAAGAATGAACAGGACGTTAGGGAAGTACCTGACCAAAGTTGTCTCTGAACATCAACGAGACTGGGACCAATATTTACATTTGTTCCTACTGGCGTACCGATCTTCGGTACATGACAGCACAGGGTACTCGCCCGCTTGCGTAATGCTAGGACGTGAATTGCGGCTACCATGTGCTCTTCAGTTTGGATTTAAACCTGGAGAAGAGATCGCAGGTGAAGATTACGTTAGTAAGCTCCGTGAAAGATCAAATAGCATTCACGAAAACGTCCGAAAGAATATCCAGGCAGCAAGCGATCGAATGAAATCACAATATGACACGAGAGCACAAGAAGGTGGTTATCAACCTGGAGATTTGGTGTGGTTGTATAATCCACAGAGAAAGCGTGGGTTGTCGCCAAAACTACAAAGACAATGGGAAGGGCCGTACGAAGTGTTAAAAAGGATTAATGATGTAGTGTACCGGATCAGAAGATCCCCTCGTGGTAAACCGAAAGTGGTACACTTTGACCGTTTAACATCCTACGCTGGCAACAACCAGGAAGACTCGAATAATGATAATGGTGTTCGGCAAGTTATTAATCATGAGCCAAATGTAGATTTTGAGAGCTTTATGGCGGCGTATGGTGGTTCCGCTAAAGCGAGATTTGGCGTCGTTGTTGAAAAACAGCAAGATCTGTTTGGAGCACCAGAAGAGTATTCCCTTGCACATTGCGTCGCTCAAGATTTGGCAATGTCAAGGGGAATAGCTGTTGTTTTTAAGAAAAAGTTTGGATGTGTAGATGAATTAGTACAACAGCAGCCAACTGTAGGAAAAGCTTTGGTTCTTCAAGATAAAAATCGTTATGTTTACTATCTGGTCACCAAAAATTCTTCATGGCAGAGACCTAGTTATGGACATCTATGGGAGGCTTTGCTAAATCTTAAGGCGCAGATGATGGAAAATGGAGTAACGAGACTAGCGGTGCCCAAGCTGGGCTGTGGACTGGATCGCTTAGACTGGAGGATAGTCCGAAATATGCTAGAAGTAGTTTTCCAGGGAACCAACGTCCAGGTTCTTGTTTGTTGTTATCAACCGGTTGCCTACCAAGACCAAGAAAAGAGTGTTGACTGTTACTTCCAACGACGCGGTGGATGCACCAGAGGAGATAACTGCCGATATCGTCACCAGTCATCGAATTGGCGTCAAGATGGATTTACAGTTACGAGACGTAACGGTTTTAAAGAGGGGGCAGTGTTGCGATTCACTATTAGGCAACCCGTCAAACATACAAACGCCCGGGGCACAGCGTATTCTTCAGCATTCGAGAATCCTTCTAGAAAGTACTGGAGCATGAGTCATCCTTTTAATCCAGAGTATATATAAGACCGCTAATGAATGCAAGGGGCAGTCTATACTAGAATGTCGTATATAAATTATAACGTTGTAAAGTGATAGCAGTTTTGAGCTTTTGAAGTATACATAAATGTGATATGCTGTGTCTAATATACATGCAGCTTGTAGTATACATAAATAAATAGAAGTGTATAAACAAATAGTTGTGTTAGTGTTGTTATTGGACCTAGGGTAAAGAAGTTAGTTTAAGAAGATATTAGTGCTTGTAAATTCATTAGTGTAATAGTGGTTCATTGTTAAGTGGACTGAAAACATCTATAAATAAGGCATATACTGTTAATTAGACTTGTGAACAGTGAGTAATAAAGACCATTATTATTACTTGTTTTAAATTAAAGAAACGCGGTAGTAGTAGCCCGTTACAGTATATTGGAACAATATCTACGAATAAATCGACCTGTTAAATTTATTGAATGCATCCAACCACGCTGGAAATACAAGCGAGGAAAACATAAACGAAATGGTGTCTATAATAGAAGAATTAAGAAGAAGGGTGTAATAGAATAAGCCCAATAAAAACGTCGGTTACTTTTTAAAAATCTCTAACGTGCGTTCCGGGCGTCTTGAGCGTAAGGATGTGGATATATGACTAGGTCTTCCAGGTCGTGGATTTTTATTAACCACCGATGGGTGGGGTAGCACCATTAGACAAAATTAAACACACAATTCCAGCGGGTAAATGCATCCACTTCTATTGTACGCTTTAATAATTTCTTAAGTTTTAAGTTATGTAATATAAATTTGATCAAAAATAATTTTGTTTTATTTTGCATATATCAAAACTTTGTTATAATTTCGTCAGCGTGCACGTCATATCAAAAAGTTTACCCTTTTTCTTAAAAGAGAAAAAAATTAAACAATGGTGGAGTAAATTTTAACTATCTCTTGATGTTTTTTTAAAAAAATGAACTCGACTTTAAGTTAATCCTCTATTGCATGGATTGTTATTGTTTGCGTTTAAAGAATATTTTATGCCACTTTTGTATTGAAAAGGGTATAAAAATATATTATGTGCGTTTGGTTTGAAATTTTTTATTGATAACAATACAAAAAGTTTGTTCCCGTTTGGTCACAATATGTGTACATAGTACAATATCAAATTTATCTATTTGTTAATACCTACAATATAATAATAAAGGAATTAACATATTTCTAATAAATATACTAGATCGCTATCAATTGAGGGTGTGGAAACCTTTGAAGCAATTATTTTTGTTATTTAGGGATAAATGAATATTACATTTATCGCACATTATACGGGATTTTCCTGCACAATTAATTTTTTTGCACCGCTCTCTATTTTTGGTGTGTGAGGGCAAATGAACTATGCTACCACTTTGTGGTGCGAAATTCCAAACATTTTCTTTTGGGAGAGTCAAGTGTAGGTGATGAACGAGGACTGTTATTGGTACTCGTTGGCCTGTCATTCTTTTTGTCTATTCTTATGCCCACTGAACAGAGCTCTTGTGCCAAAATAGTTTTGAATTGTAATTGTGATATATGGTTTTTCTCTTGGTCTAATTATTTGTCAATCCTCCAGCCAGGCATTGACTACAACAAGATCTATCATATGATAGAATATTCTCATATACCATTTCTTGCTTTTCAATTTGATGGAATAAAGTCCCAACAGAGAATCTTGCAAGTGAACCCCGCCCATATGCATGTTGTAAACAGTGATTATATCTGGATGTTTGTAACAATTTTATTTTCTGACAATATTTTCACAGATATCTAACTTATTTAGTTTATTAATAACCAACTTAAGTATAATAATGCTACACAATCTACGAAATAAATATTACATATTGTCGAAAACAATATTAGCTTTCAATTTGAAAGTGTAAAATTTTAAATTATGCGGTGACAAAAGATTCCCTTTTGTTAGTGTCATCATAAGAGTTCCCTCTGTTAGATGATTGTAATATTAAGCTTGTTGTCAGGCGGCAACCCACGTCATCTTATCACTTCCAACTCAGCTGTCGTTAGAAGAGGTCAATTGTTCCTTGAACTCAAGGATCATGACGTTGATTCAGTCCACGTGTTGGAAGCATAGAAAATCAAAAATTGTTTTCTTGAAATGGTATCGTCTCGGCGACGCGCATT
This sequence comes from Platerodrilus igneus, assembly GCA_036346225.1. Taxonomy (NCBI): domain Eukaryota; kingdom Metazoa; phylum Arthropoda; class Insecta; order Coleoptera; family Lycidae; genus Platerodrilus; species Platerodrilus igneus. The sequence continues at coordinate 15,287,291 of JARFIW010001081.1, read as the reverse complement.
TTTATGTCCACACTTGCTGGAATTAGCTCGCAATTGACGAGACGTTAATTTGTTTGAATGGCCTTTGGTTAACAGTAAGTATTACTGAATTTATAGCTTTACTAAATCAATATTTTTAGTGCAATTTAGGATAATTTGTACATCTTAGTTTTGAAATTTAAGAAATATAACAAATTTATTTGGACAAGAAATGAAAATTTATTAGTATCTAGTGAAGTTTAACCTTGTACGAAAGTCGAATTGGCGTGCTTCAATTATTTAATGTGGACGCCGTGATGTTATGTTGAAAATTCAGTATGCAGCTAATTTGGTTGTATAAAATTGGAAATTCCTATATTCTTAGTTGCTGAAACAAGCGAATTATAAATCATCAATTATAATTCCGGGTATGGTCCATATACCTAGCAAGTATTTTTCCATCGGATTAACATCTGGTATGTAAATTTCTTTTCTATACGTCAGCTGTAGCATTGGGTATAGCAGACAAATAATTTTTTGTTTGATCACGTGCTAATGTTCAAGTTCATTAGGTGAATGACAGACTAGTTATTTTTCAAATTAAGCAACAGGAACCTATAAAGTTTCACATTAAATCTTTTTATGAATACAATTAATATACGGTAGATGTCATTATGAAGATAGGAAAAGTTAAATTCTATATTTAATGAAAATTGATTTGATTATTTGAAACATAATTTATTCAAATCTTAGAGAATTAAATTTTTACATTCTACATTTCACTAATTGCTAAATGGAATATTTAATCATAGAATGTGAGGTTAAAGTAGTACTACTAAAACCAACCGAAGTTGTAATTTAAAGTTAAACATTCAGAAAAGAAACTCATACTCATTCATTTCAGAATAAATTTTTGCTAGACATTGCTAATAGAAAATTATCATGTTTTATCTGTGAGAAATACTGATACTATCAAATACCTATGTACATATCTTTCAATAATTTAATTTAATCAAACTTATTTAAAGAAGATGTCTTGTAAATAACTTACTAAATACTGAAGGAATAGATTTTTATTTGGTCAAGACTATGATTATTAATTGGAATGAATGAGGGTTGATTCGAATTAAGTATTAAATTTTGGATATAAATGCACAAACAGTGCTATCTTTGTTTTAATCTGTTGACGGGTGTAGCAATGCATCTATAAAGGTCAATTTCGAGCCATAAGGTAAGAAAAATTTAGGGATTGTGTTTCAGTAATATATTGTATAGCGGTAATTGAGTAAAGGTTTCCGCATTCGCCCTATACAAGGGACATAATTAAGGTCTTCTTCGTATACAAAAATTCGGTGGCGCCATATTCTTTACATTTTTGGTCGCAGTCCAACCCCGACCCACAGCTCATGTTCTACCCGGAGCAAATAGCTCGACTAGCCGCTTAGCCTTTTGCGGTTTCCTCATCTACGAGCCATTTTCCATCGAAACTTGCCGTGGACTCTTTACACTTACTGGAGATCCTCGTCAAACATCCTTGTGCCTTACAGCTGGTCACATAGGAGTAAAAACCTAATAAGAAAAATCCCTTAACGTAACCGAAAAGGCTATATGTTCTATATCTTTATCTGATTTGAAAAATCTTTTTACTTTAGTGAGAGGTTCAGTTCCTGAAAAGGTTGATATCAGTGAAACTACCTGGTTATCATGCCATTGCACAGAATGAATGGTTTTCCCATCCACGATGGCAGAATTTTCTTCATAATAATTCCTAGTTTTTTCTTCATTTCTTTCTGTGTAAGGGTTTTTAATCCGCCGAGGCGATTTGATCTGATCGTTGCTACACTATTTATACCTACATTTTCCAAAAAAAGCTAATAAACGCAGGCTCCAGAAATAATTGTCATAGTACACTTTGTGGAAGACATTTTTTGGAATACACCTACACAAGCATTACTAGCTGCCCCTAAATCTGGTTCTCCATCTATTATTTGTATGTCTGCTTTATTATTTGTCATCATCATTGGGTCTTCAGTCCTGAAACTGGTTAGACGCGTACCATCATTGTTTCCTATTCTGAACTAACCTACAGATTTCCCCGAAATTTGCACAGTCTGCATCTATCACTATCTGATCTAGGTCTACATCCACCTCTTTTTTCCTATCTCTGCTTGTCATATATCCCATACTATTCCCCAAAAATGCCTTAGAACGTATTCTGCCCTTCTATTTCTCATATTTTTTCCCCAAAGATATCCCTGTTCCCTTACTGTTTCTATAACCTAATTGTTATTACCTTTGTCTGTCCATCCTCAAACATCTGAAGCACGGCATTTCAAAGGCCGCTACTGTTCTTCTGTCTGCTTGTCAGACTGCTCGTATTTCGTAGGCATATTGTCTGTGCTGTGCTCCACACATACGCTTTCAACAACTTTTTGTTCTATGTTTGTTGTCTTTCATCATAGGCGCAGTTCTTTCTGGTTAGATGCAGTTCGGTCACCTTCTATTGTTTTACACAGTCAACATTAGTTGCAGATATTTCACAACCAACACCTGTAGTTGTTTATAATAATCATCAGATTTGTCTGTGCTTATTTTTTCGTCATTGGGTTTCCCGTCTCAAAACTTGTTGGAAATGTACCTGCACTTATTTCTTTTCTAAACTAACCTACATAGTTCCCTGAAATTCTCACACAGCAATACAGCTCGGTTCCCCTTATATTGTTTTCTAATATTATGCTCTATTTCACTGAGATTTATTGAAGGGGGTTAAGCAACCTGTGGCTACCAAGATCCCCCAACACTTAGACATTTGTCGAAGTAATAGTTTTCCAGTATATGCTTTCACACAATTACCATAATTCGAGAATATTGCCCATCCAATGCTTGTAGTTGCTTATAATAAATATCATGTTTCTTCTATTGTTTTCTAATACTATGCCCTTTTTCACTGAGATTTATTGAAGAGGGTTAAGCAGCCTGTGGCTGCCAAGATCCCCCAACACTTAGACATTTGCCGAAATAATAGTTTTCCAGTAAATGCTTTCACGCAATTACCATTATTCGAGAATATTGCCCCTCCAATGCTTGTAGTTGCTTATAATAAATATCATGTTTAAGTGCAGTTACTTTCTTCGTCATTAATTTATCCATCTTGGTACTGGTTGGATGCGTACCTCCATTGATTTCTCTTCTGAGCTAGCCTACACATTTCCCTGAAACTCCTACAGCCTACATCTTTCACTATCTGTGTGTAGTAGTCTAACCTAGGTCTACCTCTTCTTCTCTTTTTTCCTATCTCTGCTTCTAGTATATTCCGCACTATTCCCTCATGCCGTAGTATGTGGTCTATCATCCTATCTCTTCTATTTTTTACCGTTTTCCACATATTTCTTTCTACCCCTACTATTTTTAGTACCTCTTCGTTCTTAACTTTGTCTGTTCATGATATCTTCATCATACGTCTGTAGCACCACATTTCAAAGGCTTCTACCTTTTTCTTGTCCGCTACTCCCACTGTCCAGGCTTCACAGCCATACAGTGCTGTGCTCCACACATATGTTTTGAGCAATCTTTTCCTTGTTTCTATGTTTGTGGTCTTTGAGCACAGTAGTTGCTTTTTCTTGTTAAATGTAGCACGACCTTGTGCTAATCTTTGTTTTATATCTTTTGTGCTTTTTCCATCTTGCTTTATTTGGCTTCCTAGGTAGCAGAAATCCTTAACCTCTTGTAAGTTAGTGTTACATATTTGTATTCTTGTTTTTGATTTATTTTTCCCTCCTTTGCATACTAGTACTTTAGTTTTACTTTTGTTAATTTTCATACCGTATTTCTCTGTTAGAACCGTTTCCATTTCATTGAGAGTAGCTTCTAACTCTCCCTTGCTAGATGCTAATACCGCTATATCATCTGCAAATCTAAGCATATCAATTTTTTGTCCCTGCATAGTAATTCCAAATGTTTTCCTGCATTTGACAGTATTCATTGCCTCTTCAATGTACAAGTTAAAAATTAGTGGGGATAGGGAACATCCCTGTCTCACCCCTTTCCTGATGTTTACTTCTCTACGTTCCTGCTCTAATTCTATTACTCCTGTTTGCTCTTTGTATAAGCTATGTACTATCCGTCTATCCCTATAACTCATTCCAATCTTTTTGAGTATTTCGAACATTTTTTTCTATTTTACATTGTCAAATGCTTTTTCCAGATCTACAAACCCTATATACACGCTTTCCTTTTTTTCTATTGTTTTCTCCATTATCACCCTCTGAGCTAAGATAGCCTCCCGTGTTCCCTGTTTCGCATAAACCCAAATTGGTCTTTTCCTAGTATTTCTTCAGCCCGTTTTTCCATTCGTCTTTGTACAATTCTAGTTAATATTTTTGATACGTGTGCTGTCAAGCTTATTGTTCGAAAATTTTCACATCTATCAGCGCCTTTCTTTTTTGGTATTGTTACTAAGATGTTATGTTTGAAATCTTTCGGTATCTCGCCTGTCTCATACATATAGCTTACAAGTTGGAAGAGACGTTCTGTTACTGCTTGACCAGCGGCTTTTAGAGTCTTCGCTTGCACCTTATCTGTACTCGGCGCCTTACCATTTTTCAGACCCTTTAATGCCATTTCAAATTCATCTCTAAGTATAGGATATCCCAAGTCATCATTTTCAATGTCTGATTCCTTTTCTAATGCAGTTAGGTCTTCTCCTGCATATAAAAACCCTATATATTCTTGCCATCTACCCACTTTCTCTACATTTTCTATAATGGCATTTCCTCCCGCGTCCCTTATATTTTTGATATACGTTTCTATATCCCTAAAATTGATTCTAATTAGTTTGTATGCTTCATCTGTCTTTCCTATTTCCATCTTAGTTTGTACCTCTTTGCACTTTTCATCAATCCATTGTTCTTTAGCTTTCCTGCATTTTCGAATAATTTCCCATTTTATGGCTTTGTATCTCTGTTTTCCTGTTTCATCTGATTTATTTTTGTAATTTCGTCTTTCTTCCATTAAATTCGGGATATCCTTTGTTATCCATGGTTTCTTATTTACTTTTTGTGTATACCCCAGAATATCTCTGGTCGCCATTTCGAGGCTGAATTGAATGTTATTCCATTCTGTTTCTACTTCCTTAGTATCAGATATTTTCCCGATATCTTTGAGCAATTCATTTGACCTTTTTTCGAATCTTTCTTGAATATCTGTCTCTTTTAGTTTCTGTAGGTCCAAGTGCCTTTTTCCGTTTCTTTTTTTCAAATTTTTAAATTTAAGTGCGGCCTTCATAATTACGATGTTGTGGTCGGTGTCTATATCTGCTTCCGGGTAGCTTCTACAGTCTTTTACTTGATTCCTAAACCGTTGTCTAACAAGAATGTAATCTATTTGATATCTTCCTATATCTCCTGGCATCTTCCACGTATATCGTCTTCTAGCATGATGTTGAAATAATGTGTTTGTAATGATTAAATTGTTCTTGTCGCAAAATTCTACCAGCCTATTTCCTCAGTCGTTTCTAGTGCCTAAACGAAATAAACCTACTATCGCTCCTTCCCTACTCTCACCTACCACTGCATTAAAATCCCCCGTAATTATTAAATTTTCATGTCCCTTTACGTGTCTTAATATGTCTTCGATATCTTTGTAGATCGCTTCTACCTCTTCGTCACTGTAGCTAGAGGTGGGCATGTATACTTGTATTATTACTGTGTTTACCGGTTTAGATTCTAATCTAACCATGAGTACTCTTTCATTCTTTTGTAAGTAATTTTCTACACAGTATCCTATCTTTTTCCGCATAACTATCCCCACACACAAATTTCCTTCCTCGGCTCCTGTATGAATTACCCTGAAGTCTCCACTCCAAAAATCCCCCGCCTCTGGCCACCGAACTTCGCTGATCCCTACTATGTCTAATGATAACCTATTCATTTCGATTTTTAGGTTCTCTAGCTTACCCACTTGCTTCATAGTTCTACCATTCCACGCTCCGACCCGCAAAATGTTCCCGACTCTTATACTTAACTTTCCGATCGCATCCTCCGAAGTAGTCCCCTCTCGGAGATCCGAAGGAGTGACTATTTTAACTCCGGAATCTTTTACCCCAGAGAATGCCATCATTTTATTATAATTTAGGTACGCTGTGTACTTGGGAGGTAATGTGGTGGTTTCCCGTTGCTTTCCACATCGCGGTAGTGTGTCTTAGACTGCCATACCGATCCCTATGGTCTCTGCCAATCTAAGTACCGAAAGAGCCGCTGCTCTCTTTCGGGGCATTTGTATACAATTCAAAATTGTAGCTTATGCCACTAACACCGGAAAGAACATACATTTTATAACCCCATTTGTGAGTTTTTGTTAGGGTTGTAGGTCTTCATAGAAGTCCTTTCTTTAAATGGAATTATGTTCGTTACAGGAAAGATTATCTTCCAAGGATATTTGCTTACAGGTTGCTTTTATTTGCTCAAGCACCTGCATACTTTTATCTGTATTCCTAGTAGATTGATTATTTTCACTAAAATGAAGAAAACCTTTTTTTTCCTCAAATCTGTTCACTGTCATAATATTTGCTACTTGTGGAGTTCTTGTTTGAGGAGCCCAATATCTTCTAGTTGAGTGCTGTCTTATCAAAGACATCTAAAGAACAATACCCAGGAATTGCTCTGTTTAATTTGAATTAGTAGCTAACGGCTTATTTGGCCTTTGTTGAGTACTATATAGACAGGCTTGGTCGACTATGTAAGAAATAAATTCATCAACCATGAAGAATTGAAACAATTCAACAGGGTTTTGTAACTTGAGAATGTGGTCAGGAAGACTTGCATTGCCTAAAAATAAATTTTCGCTTGTTATTCTGGTAGTTTTTCTTTTCTTCCAAACTATTTTATCCTTCTTTTTTTTTAATCGACCTTTTTATTTGCAGGAAGCCCAAACAATTGCGCTAGAGGCATTTCACCCTCAAGGTCTTCTAAATCTAATTCCACTTCTGTGGATGCATTTTCATTATTTATTTGTTCTTCCACTGGAAGAAACTTCACAGCTTATTACAATCCTCAAGTATATGACCAAAAATATGTTACCTTCACCGTCATTGTCATCAGATAGTTCTGAACCTACACAATTAGAAGGGATGTCACGAATGATCTCAGGACTTATTTCTGGGAACTCCATTTCAATTCTATCACAGAATCTACTTATAGTAATATAAATGCATCCACTGAATATAAGAACTTTGAATACATGTTGTTCCCAATCGGGAACACATTTACTATAAGTGTTTCTACGTACAAATATTTGAATAAATCAAAAATATTGCATTAGTCCATTGCTAATACTGTTTACTAAACACATAAAAATAAAACACTTACCTGATGTACGATTTCAGGGCAAAATTTTTTGGAATAAAATTAGCACACTGGTAACTCCTACTAGAACCTAACCTTCAAGCATTCATTTTATAAATGATGTTGGAATGGGACATACATACAAGTAGTGTAACACTGAGTGTAAAACTACGCAGGAAACAGTTTCATATTGCTTTAAATATCAATCCGATAAAAGAAAGGCCTACAATCAGGCCTAAAATATTATGTTCCCATTTAGGAACGATATGCAATAGAGGGTTAAACAAATCCTATCTTTTTTCTAAACAATCACTAACACCAGATTTTATTTATAATATATAACTCAGTTGCTTAAGAATTCTTACTTCCAAAAATGCAATTTGATTTTAACTAGAAATATCGATTTGATTAATTTAGTGTAAAAAAGTAAAGGCTTAATTTCCTCTTCAACAGTGGAAAATTCGAATTCATTGCAAATCTTTAACCTAAAGCTAGTCAACTTTGCAATTTTAAGTACATCAAATGTCTATGGTTTGTTCCATATAAAGTTCTAAGATTTATCGCAAATGTATAGATAATAATTAAACGAAGATGGAGTAAAATAAACCATATTTGCAGGTTCAAAATTTTATAGTGGGTAGTAAATATCACCATTTCGAATAGACCTGCACCTTGTCGAAGTTCTAGATTACTAGAACAGGTGAAATGGCTTGCGTGTTCTAATGAGCTAAAGAGCCAAACTACAGGTCCAACCAAAGTAGTAGGGTCGTTAGTGAGGAACCAGACTAAGACAGGTCCCCGAAAGAGGGCAGCGGCTCTTTCGGTACTTAGATTGGCAGAGACCATAGGGGTCGGTATGACAGTCTAAGACACACTACCGCGATGTGGAAGGCAACGGGAAACCACCACATTACCTCCCAAGTACACAGCGTACCTAAATTATAATAAAATGATGGCATTCTCTGGCGTAAAAGATTCCGGAGTTAAAATAGTCCCCCATTCGAATCTCCGGGAGGGGACTACTTCGGAGGATGCGATCGGAAAGTTAAGAATAAGAGTCGGGAATATTTTGCGAGTCGGAGCGTGGAATGTTAGAACTATGAAGCAAGTGGGTAAGCTAGAGAACCTAAAAATCGAAATGAACAGGTTATCATTAGACATAGTAAGAATCAGCGAAGTTCGGTGGCCAGAGGCGGGGGATTTTTGGAGTGGAGACTTCAGGGTAATTCATACAGGAGCCGAGGAAGGATTTGGGTGTGGGGATAGTTATGCGGAAAAAGATAGGATACTGTGTATAAAATTACTTACAAAAGAATGAAAGAGTACTCATGGTTAGATTAGAATCTAAACCGGTAAACACAGTAATAATACAAGTATACATGCCCACCTCTAGCTACAGTGACGAAGAGGTAGAAGCAATCTACAAAGATATCGAAGACATATTAAGACATGTAAAAGGACATGAAAATTTAATAATTACGGGGGATTTTAATGCAGTGGTAGGTGAGGGTAGGGAAGGAGCGATAGTAGGTTTATTTGGTTTAGGCACTAGAAACGACAGAGGAAATAGGCTGGTAGAATTTTGCGACAAGAACAATTTAATCATTACAAACACATTATTTCAACATCATGCTAGAAGACGATATACGTGGAAGATGCCAGGAGATATAGGAAGATATCAAATAGATTACATTCTTGTTAGACAACGGTTTAGGAATCAAGTAAAAAACTGTAGAAGCTACCCAGAAGCAGATATAGACACTGACCACAACATCGTAATTATGAAGGCCGCACTTAAATTTAAAAAATTGAAAAAAAGAAACGGAAAAAGGTACTTGGACCTACAGAAACTAAAAGAGAAAGATATTTAACAAAGATTCGAGAAAAGGTCAAATGAATTGCTCAAAGATATCAGGAAAATATCTGATACTAAGGAAGTAGAAACAGAATGGAATAACATTAAATCCAGCCTCGACATGGCGGCCAGAGATATTCTGGGGTATACACAAAAAGTAAATAAGAAACCATGGATAACAAAGGATATCCTGAATTTAATAGAAGAAAGACGAAAATACAAAAATAAATCAGACGAAACAGGAAAACAGAGATACAAAGCCATAAAATAGGAAATTATTCGAAAATGCAGGAAAGCTAAAGAACAATGGATTGATGAAAAGTGCAAAGAGGTACAAACTAAGATGGAAGTAGGAAAAACAGATGAAGCATACAAACTAATTAGAATCAATTTTAGGGATATAGCAAAAATTTAAGGGACGAGGGAGGAAATGTCATTATAGAAAACGTAGGGAAAGTGGGTAGATGGCAAGAATATATAGGGAATTTATATGCAGGAGAAGAACTAACTGCATTAGAAAAGGAATCAGACATTGAAAATTATGACTTGGGATATCCTATACTTAGAGATGAATTTGAAATAGCATTAAAGAGTCTGAAAAATGGTAAGGCGCCGGGTATAGATAAGGTGCAAGCGGAGGCTCTAAAAGCCGCTGGTCAAGCAGTAACAGAACGTCTCTTCCAACTTGTAAGCTATATGTATGAGACAGGCTAGATACCCAAAGATTTCAAACATAACATCATAGTAACTATACCAAAAAAGAAAGGCGCAGATAGATGTGAAAATTTTCGAACAATAAGCTTGACAGCACACGTATCAAAAATATTAACTAGAGTTGTACAAAGACGAATGGAAAAACGGGCTGAAGAAATACTAAGAGAAGACCAATTTGGGTTTAGGCGAAACAGGGGAACACGGGAGGCTATCTTAGCTCTGAGGGTGATAATGGAGAAAACAATAGAAGAAGGGGAAAGCGTGTATATAGGGTTTGTAGATCTGGAAAAAGCATTTAACAATGTAAAATGGAAAAAAATGTTCGAAATACTCAAAAAGATTGGAATAAGTTATAGGGATAGACGGATAGTACATAGCTTATACAAAGAGCAAACAGGAGTAATAGAATTAGAGCAGGAACGTAGAGAAGTAAACATCAGGAAAAAGGTAAGACAGGGATGTTCCCTATCCCCACTAATTTTTAACTTGTACATTGAGGAGGCAATGAATACTGTCAAATGCATGAAAACATTTGGAATTACTATGCACGGACAAAAAATTGATATGCTTAGATTTGCAGATGATATAGCGGTATTAGCATCTAACAAGGAAGAGTTAGAAGCTGCTCTCAATGAAATGGAAACGGTTCTAACAGAGAGATATGGTATGAGAATTAACAAAAGTAAAACTAAAGTGCTAGTATGCAAAGGAGGGAAAAATAAATCAAAAACAAGAATACAAATATGCAACACGAACTTACAAGAGGTTAAGGATTTCTGCTACCTAGGAAGCCAAATAACGCAAGATGGGAAAAGCACAAAAGATATAAAACAAAGATTAGCAAAGGTCGTGCTACATTTAACAAGAAAAAGCAACTACTGTGCTCAAAGACCACAAACATAGAAACAAGGAAAAGATTGCTTAAAACATATGTGTGGAGCACAGCACTGTATGGCTGTGAAGCCTGGACAGTGGGAGAAGCGGACAAGAATAAGGTAGAAGCCTTTGAAATGTGGTGCTACAGACGTATGATGAAGATATCATGGACAGACAAAGTTAAGAACGAAGAGGTACTAAAAATGGTAGGGGAAGAAAGAAATATGTGGAAAACGGTAAAAAATAGGAGAGATAGGATGATAGACCACATACTACGGCATGAAGGAATAGTGCGGAATATACTAGAAGCAGAGATAGGAAAAAAGAGAAGAAGAGGTAGACCTAGGTTAGACTACTGCACACAGATAGTGAAAGATGTAGGCTGTAGGAGCTTCAGGGAAATGTGTGGGCTAGCTCAGAAGAGAAATCAATGGAGATACGCATCCAACCAGTCCCAAGATGGATAAATTAATGACGAAGAAAGTAGCTGCACTTAAACATGATATTTATTATAAGCAACTACAAGCATTGGATGGGCAATATTCTCGAATTATGGTAATTGCGTGAAAGCATTTACTGGAAAACTATTATTTCGGCAAATGTTTAAGTGTTGGGGGATCTTGACAGCCACAGGTTGCTTAACCCCCTTCAATAAATCTCTGTGAAATAGGGCATAATATTAGAAAACAATATAAGGGGAACCGAGCTGTATTGCTGTGTGAGAATTTCAGGGAACCATGTGGGTTAGTTTAGAAAAGAAATAAGTGCAGGTACATGTCCAACCAGTTTTGAGACGGGAAACCCAATGACGAAAAAGCACAGACAAATCTGATGATTATTATAAACAACTAGTTGTTTGTTGTGAAATATCTGCAACTAATGTGTACTGTGCGAAAAGACATATTGAAAAAAATATTAAGTCAGTAAATGTTCAAGTGTTGGGGGAACTTGGCAGCCACAGGCTGCTTACCCCATTCGCAACCACTGAATGTCGGAGAAATAGGGTATATAATTGTAAAACAATAGAAGGTGACCGAACTGCATGTAACAAGAAAGAACGGCGCCTATGATGAAAGACAACAAACATAGAACAAAAAGTTGTTGAAAGCGTAGGTGTGGAGCACAGCACAGACAATATGCCTACGAAATACGAGCAGTCTGAAAAGCAGACAGAAGAACAGAAGCGGTCTTTGAAATGCCGTGCTTCAGATGTTTGAGGATGGACAGACAAAGGTAATAACAATTAGGTTATAGAAACAGTAAGGGAACAGGGATATCTTTGGGGAAAAAATATGAGAAATAGAAGGGCAGAATACGTTCTAAGGCATTTTTGGGGAATAGTATGGGATATATGACAAGCAGAGATAGGAAAAAAGAGGTGGATGTAGACCTAGATCAGATAGTGATAGATGTAGACTGTGCAAATTTCGAGGAAATCTGTAGGTTAGTTCAGAATAGGAAACAATGATGGTACGCGTCTAACCAGTTTCAGGACTGAAGACCCAATGATGATGAGTAAATATCAGTAAATATCCCTCAAAATAAATGAACTTGCTTGCGTCATAGGTAATAGTTTTCCTAATTTTCAATTCATTACTTAATTGCTAAACAAAATGAATCACCAAAATTTATTTTTTACCCGTTCTTTCTAGGGTTATATAGCGCAGAATGTAATCAACAACTGAATTCCTAAAAATTTGCAAGCACATGTTAATTGCAAATCTTACTAGAAAACGTGGAATACTGAGAAATTTGTAGATCACTAGACAACATGTGCAATTTTAGCGCTATTTGGAAATAATTATTAATATTACCTTACTATGTATAAGTATAAACATTAATTTGTAAGACAAGTATGACAAATAGAGAGGTCGACCTTTCAAGCAATTCTAATTTTACTTACATCGAGCGTAACCTCAATCGTAAACGAATTTTTCAACTAGACCAAGTGTCTATTTACTAAAAGGTATGTGATTATAAAATGTTTTCAAACGTTCAGACAATAAGTATTTGTTTTCAGTTTAACCTGTTAACATTATTTTAAATGGTAATAAAAAAATAGAAATGGATTTTAATGGACCGTATTAATACTGGTTATGGATGAGTTTTCCTACAATTAGGTATTCCCAAGTTTTCATTAAAAATTTGATAGTATATTTTTATTTTAAATAATGACTAATTCTTGGTTGCTTTTCAAAACATTATATGGTATTACTGACAAACTGATCGTCATCGATGAGAAAGACGATTTTGACATCTAATTTATGTTGGTCGTGGGAGTAGAACTGAATACATAGAATTCTTTTGAGTTAAGGTAAAATATGTAATTATATTACTTTCAACAAATTTCTTTATTCCTAATTGAGAATTGACAAATTACCCCTAATATATGATTCCATTACAAGCTAGTTAGTGATTATCTGTACAATCACATTATATGGATATTAATAATTTATCACACGATCAATTTTTGGATCACGAAGCTATAACAATAAGCTTTACTTTAGTTCTATGTATTTATTAGATTTTAAAAAGAATATGTATTTTATTGCAGTTTACAAACTAAATAATTATTATCTGAATTCTTTAATACGTATTTGAGGTAAAGCAATTAATATATTTGGGGTTACCTAATTTTAGTTGCATGTCGAATCGGTTGAAGCTAGTTAAACGGGGATTTATACAAATTTAATATAAACCACGTGTTTTTCATATAATTAAGAAAATCTTTTATTTTTCGAGTTTACTTACTTTTTTCAATTCAATCCATTTTATCAAATTCTAGAAATCTCCGTTAAAATTTTAGATCGATTTTAATTTTTTGCAGGTTAATAACTAAAACGCTTCTAAATCGAATTAGGTATCTGTTTCATTATAAAAGTATACCAAATGTATCTGGATCTACTCTAAAACATTCGGTTAAAAATCTGATTTTGTTTAAAGGGTTATACATAGCTAAGAGTTGTTTGGTTTAATGGTAATTAAATTCTACTTTAAGTACACGTCTAAGAATATACCGAAATCTACGTGTAAAGAATTTTAAACGTTTACGCCTATAACCCGGCAAGGGTTGGTTCGATAATAAAAATGCGATTCGTTTTTAAATCCTTAGCCATTTAAACATCTACAAATATTAGCAAAATATGAAAAATATATGCTTTTTATACTATTACAAGCTTTGTCCCAAGGCGTCAAATGCTAATATAGACACTTGGGGTTCATAAGAATCAGAGATGAGCCTAAGTACGAGAAGTTAAAGGGTGGCTACAAAGTTATAGGAATTCATAATTTGCAGGCTAAGCTTAAGCATTACCTTATGCGGAGAGACATGAACTAGGGTTATGGGCGATTTTGTTGACCGAAAAAAATTTTTAGGCGCCACTGCGTTTACGAAAATTTCAACAAAGGAGAAGCCACAAGAGAAACGCACAAACATTCTGGTATTACAAAAAAATATTTATTAGTAACCTACTTTATCAATGTACTCACGACTTAAGTACATGCAGCGGCATATCAAACTAAACCTGAAACATAAAACAATTAAGTTATTACAGAGAGAAACACAATTTGTGTCCTCACAATAAATGTGTACCAACACTTTCAAAAATCTGTCAAGCTCATGGATAAAAAAAAATTTATGTTTGAAGTCAAATATATAATGTTCACTAGAGTACAAACAAGTTTAAAGATGAAAAGTCCTTTGAAATATTTACAAAAAGTTGTTTTGGACTCTAATCGGACAGGACTGGCGTGTTTAGATCACAATTAAATTTTTAACAACACATGTTGTTTCCATATACGGTTCGAAATAATACAAAAGCTTTTATATATTAGATATGCATTAAAATTTAATAGTTTTTAATATATTTTGTTATGTATTATATTGGCTTCAAAAAAGTGGTCATGTGAAATATAAGTTTGATTGTGTATAGATTTTAAGACAAACAAATTGAAATACATATGAATTTTCTTAATATTAGCATGAAAATGTCTTTTAAATAAGAAACCGGTTTTTGCGATTTCATTTAAAAAAATTTAAAAAATAACTATAAAAATATGAGTCGGTCTTTTTTACTTTTACAAATTAAATATAGACACTAATATAATAAACTGTGCAATAATTGAGTAGACCACTCGAATTAATGCGAAATGTGTTTCGTTAATAATTTAATATAATGTGATTTTTATTAAATCACATCATTGGGAATGTTACGTATGACAACAACTTAACACCTGTGTCCCTCTTCTCGTCGTAGCAAACCAAGTTGCTAATAAAAATGAATAAGAAACCTTGGAAAATACAGACATCGCTAACTTAAGTATTTAAATAACTACTTATATACCTTTTACCCAGTGATGCAACTGAATTTCAGATTTACCAGACACAGTTTTACAGGATAAATGTAAATTAGCTTTCTTGATGAAAGCCGCATTAGAACAGACCTCACTACCATCACCATATTCTCCAACTTCGTTGATTTTAAAGACAAAAGCACTTGCTTGGCAGCCATCTCTATAGCATTCAGCTTTACAGAAATCTCCATATGCTTTGTACAAACATCCATATTGGTTTATTATAGATGCACTTGTAAACAAATTACAGCTAACATATAACACGAACTTGTAAATAATTCGTTTCACATTATTTTCGAAAACAAAAATCTTTCAGGCGTCACTAACACGATATCTTATTAAAAATTATCAAAAAGAGAGCTTTTTCTTGTCGCTTTCTCGTTTTATTGACCCTTTCGACTTTGTACGCCGGCGTTAACCTTACCAAACGTACAATTCGAAAACTACAATACCAAATGCATTGTTTCAGATCTACCTCAGTTCAGATACGGTAGAAATTATATCTAATAGCAGAAGTGATGCATTTTTCAATAACGTAGTGTTTTTATATGAATCGTTTAATACATTTAGAGGAAGTGTCAAACCAAATCTGCATAATTTAACGTAGCGATATTGTATTTATAATAAACATTTGCGCAAGAATTTATATGGTACACGATACCACATTTAGATATATGTTCCAACTATTTAGTTACGCCCAAAATTGTTTCTTCATATCCAAAATTAATTTATCAAATGTCGAAATTGTTTCTATTAGGACTAAAATACCTATATTGGGTTCCAGAGCCGAAGAAATAAAGTTTTTAATATATTAACATGTTATTTCTGTTAATCAAATGTTCTTAAACAAAATTAGCCTATCTTGGGCTGATGACAAACGATTTGTCATCCCCCGATCTGTTCATATATGCATGGTTTATACATAATTATACATTTATTTTTATAATCACTTTCAATTATTCAAATGCTAAAAATTTAAATCAAGAGTGAGAGGTCTACCACAAATTAAACACGACTGAAAATATAATAGTTGCGATTTCTCATTGTGCTCCAGAAAACGAAGAAAATAGAATCTTTTTTTTTATCATCGCTTTCAATTATTTGAATGCTGAAAATTTAAATCAAGAGCGAGAAGTCTACCACAAAATAAACACTACTGAAAATGCGAGGGGCATCCGTGTGGAGCGCTGGTGAGTAGAGTAGCATCCGGACTAGTTATAACACGTTTAGTTATATTGCAGCTGTCTATGTGCAAAGTTACGTCTCGCTGGTACTGCCTGTGTCCTTTCTGTGAGTGTTTATAATGTTCAAAAAAAAAGAGAACGCCGCCAGTTGTGAAATTAGGGCTGTGATTAGATTTCTCAATGCAAAAAATGTGAAACTCTGCATCAAGCTCATTCACCAACTAAGCCAAAAAAATTCAAAACGATCTGTTGTCTAGCAGTGTCCTTCTTCTTCACGACAATGCCAGGCCTTATACTGCTCGAATAACAGAACAACTTGTTCAACAACTCAAATGGAAAATTTTTAACCATCCACCTTAAGCCCAGACTTGGCACCCTCAGATTTTCACTTACTTGCAAAACTCAAGGACTTTTTGGAAGGAAAGAAATTTGAAAGTGATGATGAACTGAAAGCAGCTGTGACTACATATCTCAATACATTGGCGGCAAAGGAGTACGAAGCTGGCATACAAAAACTCGTCTCACGTTATGATAAATGTTTATACTTGCGAGGTGACTATGTGGAGAAGTAGTGTAAGATTTGTTCTTTTTAAATAAAACATTAAAAATTGTTAAAATGTACTAGTTTATTTATTCAAAATCGGCTACTACTTTCCGGACGGCCCTCGTATAAAAGTTGCGATTTCTCATTGTGTTCTAGAAAATGAAGAAAATAGAACCAAAATAAAGCAGTGAGTGTAATTTTAAACTAACAATTTGTAAAAATGTATAATATATCCGTATAGGTTGCAGGCAATCCAGAGTACTTCTATAGGGTTAAATTTTATTACTAAGTGCCTGCCTGTTAAAATTATAAGTTGGTAACTACAATTAGAGGCATATGGATTGTTAGGTGTCTAGCAAAGATTAATTATTGCCAGGTGCTATATATAAGTATGGAGAATGTATACAAATATAGGCAATACATCGAACGCATGTGTCATACGTTTAGATATGTCAATAATTAGTAATATATCTTTTATTGTATGTAACAAGCGTGTTATTTATGTATTAAATTAAACTCCATAGTTTTAGTATCTAAAATTTTTTAAACAAGTCTAGTGAATAGAATAAAGAGTTATTGTTTGCAAATAGCGTGCCGTCACCCGTAAATTAAAAAATATCCTGAACTAGTTTATATAAAAATTAAATATTAGCAAGTATGCCATTACCATTAAAAATGTTGTTGCCTATAGGCAACACATCGTACGTTTAATTGGTTCTGTTACATGAAAGTAGACTGCTGATTTTAATAAATTTTTATGGATCTGCTTAGTTAAATCCTGCATCACAGCATAGTACTTCCATTAGGGTGATTATCTACGGCTCGCTATTAAAGGTGAGTGATTTATTCTGTTGCTGAATTCGTTAGAGTTTATTAAAATAAATCATTTGTACTAAACAACAACCCTTAAAGCTCGAAACGCAATTACACTCGTTAACCAAACTAAAAGTAAAAATACCATCAGTTCAGTCTATTAATTTCTTTTCGTAAAACAGAAATTATAATTTAAATTTTAATTCTTTTCGGCTTCAGATATTATGCTAAAACAAAAGAACTTGAGTAAGATTCGTATTTAAAATTTGTATCAATTAGAGCTTTCATTTGTTTGTACTTCTCATTTGCGAGAGGCCGGACTAAAGCAACTATGTTAAAAGATTTCTTTGTGTAATAATTTGCAATAAATTTGTTTTGTATAAAAGTAGACAAACCACTTAGTATTCCTCTTCTATAAATTAAAAATTAGCAAATTCGTTTTAAGGAGAAATCTGAATATATATATATATATATATATATATATATATATATATTCTTGTATACCACCCCCTCAATTTTTACTTTATTACTTTATTTTTGTGTCGCCGCGCGCCCCTTCTTATAAATTTCAATGCTTTTTTGTATAATGTGCAAACACCTATTGCACGCCACGTACTTTTGCAACGTTTGGTTGGTTATCTAATCAAAATGTTTATTACTATGCCTCGACTATATGAACTCTTTTCTCAGGGTGTCCACCTACTTACCGTGGGTTCGGTGGTAAGTAGATGTGCAATGCCCAACCAAACTGCACTATCTTTTGTTTTACTACTTTTATATAAATTTACCACTGTATATGCCAAAATTTAATGATCAACGTAGCCTTGTGCCAAATTAATTAATAATACACAATTTCTGACTTTGACGTTTTAAGATATTTCACAGCACTCACCTGAATTATACTTCGTTGCTGGCCTTTTTTTACTGCTGGCTCAAGATCTTTGTCGCCGTATGTGTCTTTACATGGATTCACTATCGTTGGAAACTTTCGTATCGCCTCCAGGTATCTTAGTATAATTTTGTTGATCCCCAATCTGAAATAAATAACCCGAATTTTAGAATTTAGAATAACCGTTTTGTTTACTTCCCCTGCGCTAATTCTTCCGTATTACTTTCTTCGTAGCCTTTAACTCTTCCAATTGCCGCTCTCAAATCGCTCAATCCAAATCTATTCTCGTGCCGCTCAATCCAAATCTACTTTCCGTCCAGCTCAATCCAAACCTATTCTTCTTTCAGCTCAATCCAAATCTATTCACGTTCCTTATCTTAAAACCACTCAATGACCCGCTATACATAAATCTCTATCCAAATCAATCCAATCAATGCCCCAATAACCATAAATCCGTAACCAAATCAATCCAAATCTTATTCACGCTTACAAATTCCTCACCGATGCCTTCTGCCTTTATCAAATCCGTTCCTACACAATCTTTCTTTTCGCCGCTTCGCTATCTCACCAATACCAATCTTCACTTTAATTCGCCGTCGCTATTCTTTAACTAACCACTGATGCTTCTCGTTACTCCACTTTAATAAATTAAACTCTTCAAATTCAAACACATTTATTTCTTTTTCAAAATATTTAAACAATTTTAGCGCAGGTTTACAAAAATACGTCTTTACACAAAATTAAATCGAAAAAGATCTCCGTTGTTTACTTTCCAAGGCGATTATTACAACAATATCATGCCTACTTAATCACATATTACATAAATAAAAATATCCAATAACATTTTATCCCTTATTTTGTGTCACAAATACCTTCACTATTGTCCTTTTACACTTTCCTAGTTTGTACATAATTCTATCATTGGTCCTAAATAATTCACAATTCTCCAATCACATTTGACACTGCTATAACTTATAATTTTGAAATTACAAATTTGTCCAAAAGTTGATTCTAATTAAACAAAAGCCAAAATAATTCACACATGACCTGGATGCGTGGTTGATAGTAGACATCCGTAGACGCATCCGGTTTTCGGATGGCAAATGTACTTTCAATGGCCTATTAAATTGTAACTCAGTATAAAACCTTGAGCACTGTGTATTTTATCAACGTCATCAAGTCATTTAATCTACCTTTTGGCACATACATTTCAAACTAACATTGTAAATACTTTAGCATATGTAAAGTACGGCAAAACATAGTTTTTTGAATTACGGGATCTGATATATGGATCATTCTATTTGGCATGCACCCCCTTTAACACAAAACTACCCTTAGAAACCTTGTAGCTCCCACCTGACACTACATTGTCCCCACTGATTTTGAATAAAAGTGGAGATTTCGTCTGTTTTTTCTCTTTTCTTGGTGTGCATAATTTCTACTTTTTATTTAAAATCACTCCCCGTGTTTCTACATATTAATTATCCAACCCCTACTTTCCCTTCTCTCACGTCTGTCTAACTACGCTATATACTAACCTACCCTATAAACTAAAACAAAATTAACTTTCCGTCGCATGAACTATATAACAAACTATCCTACTAAACCCTCTTCCTGTACAATTTTGTATGGATATAGATTTTCCAAGTGAAAACGCCCACGATATTCCCCCGTCATATTATCTAATTGAAATGTATTTCCTTCAGCAAAAATACGCGTGATTTTGTACGGCCCTTCATAAGGAAACAACAACTTCGCGCAAGTGTTCCTGTCGCGGTTTGAAACCCTTAATCGTTTTACTACCACCAGATCTGCTATTTCAAAAATCGTCCTTTTCTTAATCCTGCTACACCTTCGCTCGATGTCCCTACGCTGTATCCTTTCGATCCTACGCCTAACACTACCCAACAACTCTGTAATGTCTTGCACCTCGACTTCTTACCTCCATGGCCTAGCTGGTATAATCTTCCTAATCAATGTTATCGGACACGTTTTTGTAACTGAACTCGGTACGCAATTCATAAAATTTTCAATCTGTGGCAGATATCTAATCCATCTATCGTGGTGCTCTTGCGTCGCCAACCGTAGATATTTTATTACCTCTCGTATATAACGTTCGCATGGATTTGCTTTCGGATGCCGTATACTGCTAAATGATACCTTAATATGCGCCCTATTTAACCCGTTTCTGAATCTTCGGTTGTTGAAATATGTCGCGTTGTCTACCAAAACCCTTTCCATTTTCCCGACCTGGCTTCCACATTCTCTAATCGACTGTAAAGCATGCACCGTGTTACTTCGCCTTGCCGGAAATAATTTAACAAATTTCGAAAAAACGTCCACCATTACCAATATGTGCCGATACCCCTGTTCACTAGTAATTAGGTTGCTCAAATAATCAATAGCTACCAATTCTAACGGTCCGCTCACGCTCACGTTCATCGGTACGTTCTGCAACACCACGTTCTTGTCTTTCCCTAAAATACAAATTTTGCAACGATTGATCCTTTCTTTAACCACCGTGATATCGTTTCTTGCATAAAACGCCTCTCTAAATACCAAAAATGTTTTTCTAATGCCTATATGTCCAAATTTTAAATGAATTTCGTCTATAATTTCCACAGCCGCGTCTCTGGATAACACTAACAGCTCTGCATCACCTATCCTTTTTACTACAAACTGCCCTACAATGGTAAATCCACGGTACTCCTCTATATTTTCCCTTGTTAATTTCTCGCGTATCGAGCTCACCTCACTGTGCCTCTGCGTCTCCATAAGCTTGGCGCTTGTCCACCGACCAATATCCCTGAACTCCTGCAAAGCAACTAAACAATCCTTCACGTCATCTTTATTCGCATCTACCTGCGGTCTGCTTAGAAAATCCGCCGTCACATTCTCCTTTCCTGGTTTATATTTGATTTCAAAATCGTACTCCTGTAATACTAGTGCCCATCTGTACAACCTACTGTTTAGAAACTCCTTTTTCTTCATAAATGTTACCACCGTGTTGTCGGATTCTATCAAAAATTTCTTACCTAGCAGATAAAAACGTAGCTTTTTCACTGCATATACTATCGCCAACATCTCCTTCTCTGCCGTCGCATATCTGGTTTCGCAGTCTTTCAACACCCTAGAAATAAAAACAATTGGTACCTCAGCTCCGTCCTGGATCTGCACCAACTCAGCCCCGATCGCATATTTCGACGCATCCGTCCTCAAAATAAATTCGTCCTTGAAATTTGGATATTTTAACGACAACTCTTCATAAAACGCACGTTTTAAATTTTGAAACGCCTTCTCCCGTTCAGCAGTCCATTTCCATCTTTCGTTTTTCTTTAACAAACTCACTAACGGCACACACAACTCAGAATATCTCGGTATAAACCGTTTATAATAATTTAACACCCCTAAAAATCCTCGCAATCCTCTTACATTCTTTGGTTGAGCAATATTTTTCAACTCGTCCAACCTTTTATTACAAATTTTCATACCATGTTCACTAATTTCAAATCCTAAATACGTCACCTTGCTCTTAAACAATTCGCATTTCTCCACGTTCAGCTTCAAACCCCCTTCGTCCAGTCGTTGGATCACCTTTTCCAAATGCTCCATGTGTTCTTGCTCGTTCCTTGAAAAAATCAACAAATCATCCACATAGTGCGAACAGAAACATTCATACTCGTTAAACAGCTTCTGCATGGCCCTTACAAGTGCTGCTGAAGAACTACTTAAACCAAATGGAACTACAGAAAACATATAAATCTCGCCTTCAATACTAAACCCTGTAAACTTCTTACTGTCTTCATGCAACGGAATCAACCAAAATGAATTTCTTAAATCTAACTTGCTAAAAATCTTCATTTCATACACCTTATATAACAAATTATCCAACCCTTGTGGTTGTTCGTACTGCGCTTTTGTAATCGAGTTCAACTTCCTCGCATCTAAACAAATTCTTATATCTCTTTTATTCGGTTTCGGTACAATAACTACCGGGTTCACATATGGTGTTTTCGCTGGTTCGATGATACCTTCTTTTAACATTTTACTTATCTCGGCTTTAACCCTATTTCTAATTGCAAATGGGATTGGATACACTTTGGTATTAAACCCACTATCTTCCGTGACCTCTAACTTATGCGTATATCGCTTCGCAAATCTCGGCTCTTCATTAAACAATCCTATAAATCTATTAAATAACTCTTCTAGCTTCGCCTTAATATCAATACTCACTTTCCCTATCTGTTCATCATTAATTAATCTCGCAAACATATTACATAATCTCACTTCAACCCGTCTATAATTATTCTCTCTAATCATTCCTAATCCTGAATTATCTATATCATTTCCATTCCTATATTCCGAACTAACCGTAGGCACCACCCATAACTTATCTTTATCAAATATCCTTATCGACCTATCCTTTCCATCTATATTCAATGCAAAATCCTCTATAAAATCCATTCCTAATATAAAATCAAGCTGCAACCCCTTTGTAATCAAAAACTCTGCATCTCCTGCCTTTTTATTCCCTATAAATATCGGTACACGGATAACCCTATAAATCGTCGTTAGCTTTTTGTTCATTGCCGACCATAAATTAACCCCCTCAATTGTTCCTATTCGTCCCTTTAAAAATTCTTCATGTTTTATCACCACATTTTCATCTACCAGCGACAACTGCGAACCACTATCAAGTAAAACAACATATAAACAATCTCTTAATCTAATATTAATAAACAACAGGTTCTTTTTATTAAAGGTATAACTATTTAACAATAAATCTCTTAAACTATAACATACGTCTATATTTAACCCTAAACATTCGGTCTTCCAAAAATTGTCGTTTTTTTTTTGTACCGACGGTGCCTCATGTATTTGTACTACCTCAATCCTATCTGTGTCCGGTGTCATCGCGCTTGTCGTCATGTGTTGGACGTTTACGTCCCTGTCCGTCCGGCTGTTTCCGTTGTGCGTTCCGCCTCCCGTCATCCTCGTTGTTGCCGTGCTGGTATCTGTTTTGTCCATGGTATTCGTTCACCCGGTGTTCCCTATTGTAATATGGTCGTCGGTTTCCGTCGTGTCCCCAATGATTTCTCTGTCCGTGGTTGAAACTGTCCTGTCGGTAGCTAGGTCTGTGTTCGTGGTACGCCTGTCGTCGGTTGTCGTCTCTAAACCCCCGGTTTTGTTCCCAATAATTTGCGCGCGTCTTTGCCTCCAGTGCCGTTGCTAAATCGAAGTTCCGCATCACTCCTAAAAATTCCCGCAATGTCTTCACGTTCTGTACCACGACCACCTTTGTCACTTCTGGTTCCATGTGTCCCGCAAGTAGTAATACTATGTCGTCCTCGCCCAATTTTGGTGTCAAATGTTGTGCCTGGTTAAATTTGTCGATTGCGTATTCTTCGCGTGTTCCGTGTGTCCTACTGTAGTGTCCCGTGAATAAATTTGTCCGTATGTCTGTCTGGTGTGTGTTACTCCAGAACTGTTCTATAAATAGTCGTCGAAATTCAGCGTATGTGTCGTACTGTCTGCGTATGATGTTGTGCCATTTTTCAGCGTTACCTGTCAACGTCGCCCCTACTATCTGTAATTTAGTCCTTTCATTTTCAGTCTCCACGATTTCGTCCAGTCTGTCTAAAAATCCCATTGGTTGTTCCGTCCTCCGTCCTTCAAATTTTGGTAACGCGTCCCGGTTCAATTTAATGTGCTGTCCGTAGTCCAGTCCTACGCGCCTCCTTTCTAGGTCGTCCAACTTGTCCTGTATTTGTCTTACTTCATGTCCGACCCTGTTTTCTAATACCGTCGCGTTGTCTATCAGTTTTGCGTCCAGTTGCGTTCTAACGTTCATATTTTCATTTTGTAGGGTCTCTAACGTATGTCCTAAATTTCTGTAGTTTATCGTATGTCTTTTGTCACATGTCTGTATTTCCGTATTTAATGTCGAAAAACCACTGATCATATTTTCCTCAACTGTCTCCACGCGTGTCTTGATTTCCGATCGTAGGTCCGTCCTTGTCGCGTTCAAGTCTCCCTGAAACTGTACCCGTGTGTTTTCTAGCTTGTCGTCAACTCTGTCTACCTTTTCTTGTACCTCTGTCCTTATTTCGTCCTTTACATTTTGCATCGTCGTGAGTAGATAGTCCTGTGTGTAGTTTAATTTTGCCGTCAGTTCCGCGTGCGCCGTCCTAAACTCGTTCCTCAGTTCGGTGTGTGAATCTGTAATTTTGTTCGTTAGCTCTGTCTTTAATTCTGCGTGTGCTGTCTTAAACTCGTTCTTTAGTTCCGTCTTTAGTTCCGTGTGTGCAGTCTTAAAATCGTCTTTTAAATTTGTTTGCAAACTCATCAGGAGTCGTATTATGTCCTGGGTTCCGGCGGCTTCTGCTACCCTAACCTCCGGTACCGTCGACTGGTCCGTTTCCATGTCTATCACCTCCGGATCTATCTGCCTTACCTCCGTTTCCTGGATGTCTCCTCCTGCGTCTAGTTCTACGTCTTGTGTCATAATTTCCGCTTCAACTCCGTATATTCGTCCTGATCTCGTAATCCGTTTCGTGTCCGCGTCCGTCATCTCTGCTGCCTATTTTTGAACTCCTTTTCCTGAAAATCTTTAAACTACGGACCCCACCTAATCTCGGGATCCCGTATCCTACTACTGTTTCTGTCTAACTTTCAATCTATCTAGCCCCCTATCTATCTAGCCCCACGTTGGGTTTGCCACTTTCTTGTATACCACCCCCTCAATTTTTACTTTATTACTTTATTTTTGTGTCGCCGCACGCCCCTTCTTATAAATTTCAATGCTTTTTTGTATAATGTGCAAACACCTATTGCACGCCACGTACTTTTGCAACGTTTGGTTGGTTATCTAATCAAAATGTTTATTACTATGCCTCGACTATATGAACTCTTTTCTCAGGGTGTCCACCTACTTACCGTGGGTTCGGTGGTAAGTAGATGTGCAATGCCCAACCAAACTGCACTATCTTTTGTTTTACTACTTTTATATAAATTTACCACTGTATATGCCAAAATTTAATGATCAACGTAGCCTTGTGCCAAATTAATTAATAATACACAATTTCTGACTTTGACGTTTTAAGATATTTCACAGCACTCACCTGAATTATACTTCGTTGCTGGCCTTTTTTTACTGCTGGCTCAAGATCTTTGTCGCCGTATGTGTCTTTACATGGATTCACTATCGTTGGAAACTTTCGTATCGCCTCCAGGTATCTTAGTATAATTTTGTTGATCCCCAATCTGAAATAAATAACCCGAATTTTAGAATTTAGAATAACCGTTTTGTTTACTTCCCCCTGCGCTAATTCTTCCGTATTACTTTCTTCGTAGCCTTTAGCTCTTCCAATTGCCGCTCTCAAATCGCTCAATCCAAATCTATTCTCGTGCCGCTCAATCCAAATCTACTTTCCGTTCAGCTCAATCCAAACCTATTCTTCTTTCAGCTCAATCCAAATCTATTCACGTTCCTTATCTTAAAAACCACTCAATGACCCGCTATACATAAATCTCTATCCAAATCAATCCAATCAATGCCCCAATAACCATAAATCCGTAACCAAATCAATCCAAATCTTATTCACGCTTACAAATTCCTCACCGATGCCTTCTGCCTTTATCAAATCCGTTCCTACACAATCTTTCTTTTCGCCGCTTCGCTATCTCACCAATACCAATCTTCACTTTAATTCGCCGTCGCTATTCTTTAACTAACCACTGATGCTTCTCGTTACTCCACTTTAATAAATTAAACTCTTCAAATTCAAACACATTTATTTCTTTTTCAAAATATTTAAACAATTTTAGCGCAGGTTTACAAAAATACGTCTTTACACAAAATTAAATCGAAAAGATCTCCGTTGTTTACTTTCCAAGGCGATTATTACAACAATATCATGCCTACTTAATCACATATTACATAAATAAAAATATCCAATAACATTTTATCCCTTATTTTGTGTCACAAATACCTTCACTATTGTCCTTTACACTTTCCTAGTTTGTACATAATTCTATCATTGGTCCTAAATAATTCACAATTCTCCAATCACATTTGACACTGCTATTACTTATAATTTTGAAATTACAAATTTGTCCAAAAGTTGATTCTAATTAAACAAAAGCCAAAATAATTCACATGACCTGGATGCGTGGTTGATAGTAGACATCCGTAGACGCATCCGGTTTTCGGATGGCAAATGTACTTTCAATGGCCTATTAAATTGTAACTCAGTATAAAACCTTGAGCACTGTGTATTTTATCAACGTCATCAAGTCATTTAATCTACCTTTTGGCACATACATTTCAAACTAACATTGTAAATACTTTAGCATATGTAAAGTACGGCAAAACATAGTTTTTTGAATTACGGGATCTGATATATGGATCATTCTATTTGGCATGCACCCCCTTTAACACAAAACTACCCTTAGAAACCTTGTAGCTCCCACCTGACACTACGTTATATATATATATATATATATATATATATATATATATATATACATATATTTAAAAATTCGTTATCTCAATCATGATTTATCAGATCTGGCCTACATTTACATGTTCAGATATATATTACCGTGTAATTAAAAGTGTCAATAGAATACATAAGGACATAAGGGAACTCATAGGGTTGAGAGCGATTGGATACAATAAAACAAATTTATTTAATTAAAAGATTTTCAACAATTATTTTCTATCTTAAATATTGGATAATAGGTGAATATCAATTTAGATTAACGCGTGACTAATGTAGTAATAATTTATCTTAATTAGATTTAGTTAGGGACTATGTATTATAGCATGTATGTAAATAAAGAGAATAAGACAATAATTTGGGGTAAAATTATAGCATATTGGATTGATAATGAAATACTATGGAACAGTTTTAAAAGCGTTGAGCATGTTAAAAATAACGATTTCTAGGTTTTAAACGTAAAAAACAACACGTTTCAAATAACGAGGGGAGAGATATATTTCTAAGTAGAGTTGCTACAAACAAACTTAATAACTTATTGGAAAGAACAGCCGTTGGAATTAAAGCAGCCAAAGACGTAAACAAAACCATACAGAATTGGTGTAAACATAGTATACGTTAGTTAAAATATTGATTTTTAATCTTAGATATAGAGTCGGAAAGAGCAATGAAAAGACTAAGATTAAATAAAAGGCTATGAGTATAAGAGAAAAACATAAAGTATATCCAGAAGAAGGGAATCCAAAATCGATAATTTCAAGGATAGTTGTAAGCAAACACGCGTCGCTCAAAAAGGTGGGAAATGGAGCCAAGCAAGATGATTGGTGAAAATTAAACGAGAAGGGCTAAAGATTCAGGTGGTAGAGACATATGTGTGTGATAAAGCGATATGTACAAGGAAGTTACATGATGTTTGCTTGAAATTTAAGGCAGGTATCAAGCGAGGAGTAGAGGCTAATCCGAAGAATTTGAAACGACCGTTGACTGTTTTAAGTGGATTACCACGTACTGTTGTGTTGTGTTATTAAAAATTACGAGAAATTGACGGTCGTTGGTGATTTTTGGGGAAAATAAAGTGTTCCGTTTATATTGTAAATTTTATTGCTAATTTTATTAATACATCGAGTTTATTGATTATTTTAAATTCGCCACGGTATATTTAAAATTGTTTAGAGTAGAATTTCCTTGGTATACTACATTGTAGTGACTGGGAAATCCACAAAGCTCAAGAAAGTATCGATTCGTCGCTTGAACGCACCGCATCGCTATCTTACACGTTCTACATAGTAGAAAATCGATTTGTCTTTCGAACAGTTCGCATCGCGATTGTACATAAACCGCTGGTCTTCTCAGAACACCGCTATCGTTATAAATGTGCTTTGCTTCATCCGCTAAACAGAAGACTAGTATTTGTTACATCGTTTTTCCGTCGGCACGGCTGCATAATTCATCCAGGTGAGTGCTTTAAAGTAAACGCTTTGATCTGATTAAAAACTTTAATTATTTGTGGTTTGTAACACTATCAATTAAAATTTATATACAGTCCATTCTCTCTACCAAAGAGCTATTTGTTATTTGTTAAATATCATTTATCTACCGCAATTATTTTACATAAAGTATCGGTTAAACAAGTATACGTGTTATTTTGTAAACAGGGGGCAGTTTGCATTATATAATCAGTAACAGAGAGGGGTCTCGCTCTCTTTTATTACATCTGTGATACAGTTAATTACTTCCAAGTGAATTAGTGCAGTCTATTTAAATAAAGTTTATGTAAAAGCTGATAAAGCGTTATAATTAAATAGTGAAGTTGAGATGTAAGTACAAAGATTTTTGTTTGGATGCACGAGAAGTAGTGGAATTTGAAAATTGTTTGGATGAGGATAAAAGCGAGGTTTGGGAGTAGAATTTATTTGCAATAAAAAGAAGGAAATTTGGAGATTGGATATTTTGATTGGAATTTATAAAAGAAGAGTACTTGGAGTAAAGGCATGTATGTTACACATGGGGATTCGACCATGGAATTAATGGATAGACGAAGGACTTACCAGACGGCAACATCTAAAAGGGGCTAGCTGGTGGACCGCAGTACGAAGACAACTACATGGTAGGAGATAGAATAAGACATTTCATGGTGAATATTTTCATAGTGTGTGGTGTTTTGATGTGTTTTATGATTATTTGCTTTGATTTTTATTACTAACATTTATAGGACTGTTAAAACGAGATTGATTTTGAACATTATTCATTAATTTGCAGATAACCAAATGTTGTAAAGAGGTATAGAGGGCTTTTTGATATTTGGGCGTTCAGAGAATTTATATGCACATCTATAAAGTTTTAAGACGAGCTCATGCTAAAACGAAGTGTAACGTAAAGTATGAGGAATGCCCTCTTACTTTAATAAAAAGTTATGTGTTGAAAGGGTTATCAATATGCAAAATGACTGTTATAAAATTTAGTTAACATATGAATGTATATAAAGCGATGGTATTTTAAATTTGAAAAAATGTAATTTGGATTTTAGATAAATAGAGTGTGATATTTTGGTTAATTGAGTTATTTTGGAATGCATGATTGATGTGGATTTCTATTTAGGTTTCTATGGTGACAATGAGAGAAAGTTTTGTAAATGTAACAGGCAGGTGTAGGTAGTATATAGAAAGAATCGAATTAAGGGGACGATTCAGTAGTAGCCGAGGCAAGATTTGAGCGTAATTACACAGCATTTTTTTTGGCACCCAATTTGTGGGGCATGATTTCAGGTTAACCTCACAATATTTAGCAGCCCAACGCAGGGGCACGTGATTCCAGGAGTTAACCTCACAGTAATATATATATATATATATATATATATATATATATATATATATATATATATATGATGATATATAATGGGTTTGAGGTCAGCTGTAAGAAAGTAAACTCTTTTTTAAGGCCTAAATTTTCGAATTTTATTTAAATTCTTGATCACGGGCTTTCTAAAATTTTACAATTAACTAAGGCTAACATATAAATGAATTGATAGTAACTTACAAGACGAGGTTAAACATTAAATTAACATGAAAATTAAATCGAAATCTTATTTTAACTGATTTTTGCTTCAATTTGTTATAAGAAAATTGTATAACTTGTATAAAAATAAAAATAAAAATGTCAAATTTTGAAACCTTTCAGTTTCACTTTTTTTATTATTTGAAGATTTAAATTAAATTAAATACCCATTAATAATATATCATCATATTTATACAAGGTCATTATCTCTAAACTATATATCATCATCATTAGGTCTTCAGTCCTGGAACTGGTTAGACGCGTACCATCATTGTTTCCTATTCTGAACTAACCTACACATTTCCCTGAAATTTGCACAGTCTGCATCTATAACTACCTGATCTAGGTCTACATCTACCTCTTTTTTCCTATCTCTGCTTGTAATATATCCCAT
This sequence comes from Platerodrilus igneus, assembly GCA_036346225.1. Taxonomy (NCBI): domain Eukaryota; kingdom Metazoa; phylum Arthropoda; class Insecta; order Coleoptera; family Lycidae; genus Platerodrilus; species Platerodrilus igneus. The sequence goes on along the minus strand of JARFIW010001081.1, from coordinate 15,256,816 downwards.
ACTATTCCCCAAAATGCCTTAGAACGTATTCTGCCCTTCTATCTCTCTTATCTTTTTCCCCAGATATCCTTGTTCCCTTACTATTTTTATAACCTATTTGTTATTATATTTGTCTGTCCATGCTATCGTCCTCATACATCTGAAGCACAGCATTTCAAAAGGCTGCTACCGTTTTTCTGTCTGCGTTTCAGACTGCCCGTATTTCATAGGCATACTGTGCTGTGCTCCACACATATGCTTTCAACAATTTTCTTCTTGTTTTATGTTTGTTGTCTTTTCTCATAATCGCTGAGCTTTCTTGTTAGATGCAGTTCAGTCACCTTCTATTGTTTTACAATTATATACCCTATTTCTCCGACCTTCAGTGGTTGTGGCTGCCAAGTTCCCCCAATACTTAACCATTTACCGATTTAATATATTTTCAAATATATCTTTTCGCACAGTCCTCATTAGTTGCAGATATTTCGCAACCAACAACTAGTTGTTTATACTAATCATCAGATTTATCTGCGCTTATTTTTTCGTCATTAAGTTTTCCGTCTCAAAACTGGTTGGACACGTACCTGCACTTATTTATATTCTGGGCTAGCCTACATAGTTCCCTGAAATTCCTACACAGCATGTGTATATAGCTCGTTCCCCTTCTATTGTTTTCTAATTTTACGCCCTATTTCAGCAAGATTCAGTGAAGGTGGTTAAGCAACCTGTGGCTACCAAGATCCCCCAACACTTAGACATTTGCCGAAGTAATGGTTTTCCAGTAAATCCTTTCACACACTTAACATTATTCGAGAATATTGCTCAGCCAATTCTTGTAGTTACTTATAATACTCATCACAGTTATTTTTTCGTCATTAGTTTATCCATCTTGGGATTGGTTGGATGCGTACTTCCATTGATTTCTATATTGGGCTAGCCTACACATCTCCCTGAAACCCCTACAGCCTACATCTTTTACTATCTGTGTGCAGTAGTCTAACCTAGGTCTGCCTCTTTTTCTCTTTTTTCCTATCTCTGCTTCTAATATATTCCGCACTATTCCCTCATGCCGTAGTATGTGGCCTATCATCTTATCTCTCCTCTTTTTTACCGTTTTCCACATATTTCTTTCTTCCCCTACCATTTTTAGTACCTCTTCGTTCTTAACTTTTTCTGTCCATGATATCTTCATCATACGTCTGTAGCACCACATTTCAAAGGCTTCTACCTTTTTCTTGTCCGCTTCTTCTACTGTCCAGGCTTCACAGCCATACAGTGCCGTGCTCCACACACATGTTTTAAGCAATCTTTTCCGTGTTTCTATGTTTGTGGTCTTTGAGCACAGTAGTTGCTTTTTCTTGTTAAATGTAGCACGACCTTGCGCTAATCTTTGTTTCATATCTTTTGTGCTTTTCCCATCTTGCGTTATTTGGCTTCCTAGGTAGCAGAAATCCTAAACCTCTTGTAAGTTCGTGTTACATACTTGTATTCTTGTTTTTGATTTATTTTCCCCACCTTTGCATACTAGAACTTTAGTTTTAGTTTTGTTAATTTTTATACCGTATCTCTCTGTTAGAACCGTTTCCATTTCATTAAGAGCAGCTTCTAACTCTTCCTTACTAGCCGCTAATACCGCTATATCATCTGCAAATCTAAGCATATCAATTTTTTGTCCCTGCATAGTAATTCCAAATGTCTTCCTGCATTTGACAGTATTCATTGCGTCTTCTATGTACAGGTTAAAAATCAATGGGGATAGGGCACATCCCTGTCTCACCCCTTTCCTAATGTTTACTTCTCTACGTTCCTGCTCTAATTCTATTACTGCTGTTTGCTCTTTGTATAAGCTATGTACTATTTGTCTATCCCTATAGCTCATTCTAATCTTTTTGTGTATTTCAAACATTTTTTTCCATTTTACATTGTCGAATGCTTTTTTTCCAGATCTGCAAACCCTATATACACACTTTCCCCTTTTTCTATTGTTTTCTCTATTATCACTCTCAGAGCTAAAATAGCCTCCCGTGTAACCCTGTTTCGCCTAAACCCAAATTGGTCTTCTCCTAGTATTTTTTCCGCCCGTTTTTGACACGTATGCTGTCAAACTTATTGTTCAAAAATTTTCACATCTATCCGCACCTTTCTTTTTTGGTATAGTTGCTATGATGCTACGTTTGAAATCTTTGGGTATCTCGCCTGTCTCATACATATAGCTTACAAGTTGGAAGAGACGTTCTGTTACTCCTTGTCCAGCGACTTTTGGAGTTTCTGCTTGCACCTTATCTGTACCCGGCGCCTTACCATTTTTTAGACTCTTTAATGCTAATTCAAACTCCTCTCTAAGTATAGGATATCCCAAGTCATCATTTTCAATGTCTGATTCCTGTTCTAATGCAGTTAGTTCCTCTCCTGCATATAAATTCCCTATATATTCTTGCCATCTACCCACTTTCTCTACGTTTTCTATGATGACGTTTCCTTGTGCGTCCCTTATATTTTTGCTATACGGTTTTATGTCCCTAAAATTCATTCTAATTAATTTGTATGCTTCGTCTGTCTTTCCTATTTCCATCTTCGTTTGTACCTCTTTGCTCTTTTCATCAATCCACTGTTCTTTAGCTTTCCTGCATTTTCGAATAATTTCCCATTTTATAGCTTTGTATCTCTGTTTTCCTGTTTCGTCTGATTTAGTTTTGTATTTTCGTCTTTCTTCTATTAAATTCAGGATATCCTTTGTTATCCATGGTTTCTTATTTTCTTTTTGTGTATACCCCAGAATATCTCTGGCTGCCATGTCTAAGCTGGATTTAATGTTATTCCATTCTGTTTCTACTTCCTTAGTATCAGATATTTTCCCGATATCTTTGAGCAATTCATTTGACTTTTTTTCGAATCTTTCTTGGATATCTTTATCTTTTAGTTTCTCTAAGTCCAAGTGTCTTTTTCCGTTTCTCTTTTTCAAATTTTTAAATTTAAGTGCAGCCTTCATAATTACGATGTTATGGTCAGTATCTATATCTGCTTCTGAGTAGCTTCTACAGTCTTTCACTTGATTCCTAAACCGTTGTCTAACAAGAATGTAATCTATTTGATATCTTCCTATATCTCCTGGCCTCTTCCACGTATATCGTCTTCTAGCATGATGTTGAAATAATGTGTTTGTGATAATTAAATTGTTTTTGTCGCAAAATTCTACCAGCCTATTTCCCCTGTCGTTTCTTGTGCCTAAACCAAATAAACCTACTACCGCTCCTTCCCTACCCTCACCTACCACGGCATTAAAATCCCCCGTAATTATTAAATTTTCAAGTCCTTTTACGTATCTTAATATGTCTTCGATATCTTTGTACATGGCTTCTACCTCTTCGTCACTATAGCTAGAGGTGGGCATGTATACTTGTATTATTACTGTGTTTACCGGTTTAGATTCTAATCTAACCATGAGTACTCCTTCGTTCTTTTGTAAGTAATTTTCTACACAGTATCAAATCTTTTTCCGCATAACTATCCCCACGCCCAAATTTCCTTCCTCTGCTCCTGTATGAATTACCCTGAAGTCTCCACTCCAAAAATCCCCCGCGTCTGGCCACCGAACTTTGCTAATCCCTACTATGTCTAGTGATAACCTATTCATTTCGATTTTTAGGTTCTCTAGCTTACCTACTTGCTTCATACTTCTAACATTCCACGCTCCGACTCGCAGAATGTTCCCGACTCTTATTTTTAACTTTCCGATCGCATCCTCCGAAGTAGTCCCCTCCCGGAGATCCGAATAGGGGACTATTTTAACTCCGGAATCTTTTACCCCAGAGAATGCCATCATGTTTGTTATAATTTGGGTACGCTGTGTACTTGGGAGATAATGTGGTGGTTTCTCGTTGCCTTCTACATCGCGGTAGTGTGTCTTAGACTGCCATACCGATCCCTATGGTCTCTGCCAATCTAAGTACCGAAAGAGCCGCTGCCCTCTTTCGGGGACCTGTCTTAGTCTGGTTCCTCACTAACGACCCTACAAATAATAATTAATATTTAATTAGTATTCGCTAAAAATTAAAGGGTAGAAGTCAATTCCATTCATTATTATTTTAATTGGAGTTAATTGAACCATTAGTAATATATAATATGCATAAAAGCTTTTAAAAACCCAATAATACTAAATATGAGACGCGTTGCTAGCATACAAATCTATCAAGAGGGTTAAAATACGTGGAATATCCAAATCGTAGAAGTATTACGATTGAACACCTGCGTATTTTTAAATATCACGTTCTGTTTAGTTTGTTTGGATAAACATGAAAATTCTGCGTATATTGCAAACGGTCGGATAAACTGTAGCTTATATTAACGGGAAAGGCTAGATGAGGGGTTATTTAACTCAAATAGGAATCCACGTGAATTCAAATAGCCGATAGTAAAGAATATCGATCTGTACCACTCAGACCAGGGTAGAAAGAGACGGATAAAATGCGCAAAGCAGAGACACGGATAATAGAAGGCGTGATTTGAGCAACGTCACTGGGTTTGCGATTGGTTGAAACAAGTTGCAGATATGAGAGGTGAAAACATAACAATTTCTATAGAAAATTAATTAGTTGTTCGCAGACGCGTTGCGAGCCGTGTGGAAAATTCTTAGATTTTCAACTTGAACGTGTGCAAATTTCAGTAGAATCGCTGTGCCGGACCGTCGAAAGGGAACAGAGAATGCGAAATTCTAAAAATTGTCCGTTGCGGGACAAATTCGACGTGCAAGCGGGCCATTATAAAAACCCGTGTTTATAGGAGTTTTGCGCTCTTAGATTTTTGATTTTATTCAATACTTTAAACAGTTTTGCTCTTTATTTTTTTGATTATTCGATACTTTAAGTAGAATACGTGGTGATTACGTGCTACAATAAAAAATATTAGTACACTTAGAGAAGATAGATAAGGTAATAAAGTCTAGTGATATTTGCGGGTATTACTGAACCAATTATCCAAATTAGTAGCGATAAATAAATACATTGAAGTATGCAGTTTTTAGTATAGCGTGAACGAATTATGAATTTCTTTGCTATTTTGTTCGGGAGCGAGTAATCAAGTGTTATTCGTAAACGTGATTGGATCCATAAAACAAGATTTAAATATACATAGATGAGTTCCTGAGAAGCCCTGAAACAATTTAGACGAATGGTGGTGTAGAAAAATTTTACAAGGCCACCAGGAATCCTAGGACGTAAACATAACCCAGCTGGAATGGTGGGGTTAGCAAGGACGATGTACATTGGAGCCCCGAGTGCATTAACCTTCAGGTAACTTATGCATTGTTGTTCAATCTTTGATGTTTTGGTGTGTGTTGAATATCTTTATAATTTGTTTGATAAAAATGGGCAGTAGTAAATTTGTATAAACAACAAATTTTTAATTTTAAGGTAAAATTTTCTTGTATAAGTAGAAAGGAGTATTTATCAGGTTTATGTTTTTGATTATGATGAGAATTTGGGTCTGTCTTTGAGCTCAATTAGACTAACCTGTTAAATTAACGTAAAGGGGTGGTAGATGCTCCCTTTATACTCAGACTCCGGTCTGCTTATATTGTTATATTAATTAGTAGGCATCCAACAAGGACTTTAATTCTGGATGCACGTTAAAGTGATGACAAATTTTAACTTGAAATTTTATGATGCTGAAATTTATGCTACAATTTAATTTTGAAATTTTAATGTATTATGAATATTGATGTAAATAGAGTTAACGTTGATGTTTGTGGTAGGAATGTGTTTGTTTTTTTTTATGAATGAGGATGAAAGTTTTAACTAGGTGAGCAGCCGAGGCGGAAAGAGTAAAGAGGCGATTATCAGAAGAGATTCACCAGGGCGAGAATCACAGCAAATCTTGGTGCCCAATTCGAGAGGCTCGAATATTTTTGTTTACTCTGGTGAGGCTTTTTGTAGGTATCACAGCATCTCTTGCCGCCCAATCTGTAGGGCTCGAATGATCAGCAGAAAGTACCAGTTCCCGTGACCAAAGGCGCATATCACTGCAACTCTTGACGGCTCAACGCTGGGGCTCGATTCTAATACGAGGAAACACAAAATTTTGGCGCCCAACGCTGGGGCTCGATTCGAAAACCTTAGTTCCCGAATAATGGTAACGATCACAGCAATGTATATATATATATATATATATATATATATATATTATTAGACAGAAGGCTTCGCTGTACAAGCCGTGGTTCATCACTAACAGTAGAGCATATTTTGCTTCAATGTAAACAATACCTTGGCCAACGAGAACAAATCAAATTACCACAATCCATAAGTAACCAAATGTCTCGCAGGATCTAAAACAGAGATTTCGTGCCTATTGGTTTTCCTAAAATTGGCAAAGCTCTTTATGCTCATTTCATTTATGTATCTACTGACAGCTTCCGATAAAAGCGCAGCTAATAACTACAGCGGCCAATACCGAAAAAAAAATAAATATCTTACAAGAAATTGAAAAAGAAAAATGTCTACAATTATCCACAAATTGCTTCCGGAAGCGAAGTTTGGTGCAACATAATAAACTGTAGTACTGCTCTGCCTCTATACAATAAGTAATTTGTACTTAACCTTTCAGACATTATATCCTTTGTGGTTTAGATTTCTATTTCTCGATAACTTTAATATTTTGTTTTATGTTTTACCCTGGGTGAAATTTAAATACAAAGCTATTTTCAAGAGAATACATATGAAGCATCCATCACCGAACATTTTGAATATTTGTATTATAACTAACCAGAAAACTTTAGTACATTCCAGCTAATAAAATGAACAGGATTCACAAACATCCAAAAAGGAATTCATTTAACAAACCTCGGTGGTATGTGCTCGCAACAAGTTTACCGCAGTTTCTAAATCAATATCGTGTGTAAACGTACTTGTTCCTAGTCGTTTTTGAATTTCATTTTTGTCACTTTACTTACTACGTTTACTAATTATACATTTTATTTTCAGAAACCAATCTCCAAAAAAACTGGAAATTGAAAGTTCAGCGTCCTCTCCAGGGTGTCATCGACGTGCAATTACGCCTGAAATTTCCCATACAGCGCCAGTTACGGTAAGTTTTAAGTTAAATTGGTTTTAGTATTTAAACAGAACTTTAATGAATTATTTTGTGCTTTTTAAATAAAACATTTTGTATGAGTTGTAATTAGCTTTATATGACTCAGGCCACTCATAAATGTAGCGTTTAATTGCTGTTTATTAAATATTAATACCGAAAAATTTATAACTATTCAAATTAAAAGCTACATTAAGCCTTTTGTAATTAACAACATTGGTTTCGATTTTGCAAAATAGCTTTCTGAAAAATATCTCATTTTGCTTTTTGTATTTTCATGTGAATTAGCAATTTGTATTTTGTGTTATTTGATAACGTGCGTAGTTGATCAATTTTCAATGTAATAATTTTATTATTATTATGATAGTGTTGTACGCCTGCACTGCTGAATTAGCTGGACGCACGTTTTACTGAAATTATAATGCGTTTACCAATTGCAAGCAATTTTTTTTTAGACGTTGAAAGAATATCCGCCATCTCATAAGTAGTGTTCTCAATGCTGCTTATGTGACAAAGGTTAGGGCAAGCATGTACATGCACATATGCATACATGCACACGTGGAACAAACCGTAATCGAAGTGAATCCCTTTCCTCTCTGTGTTATCAGTGACGGGTTTGAAGCATCTTTTACTGCCCTCTCATCTACTAGTCGCCGTACTGTATAACGCCGTTCGCTGTTATTTTCATTGTGAAAGTCACCACAGTCGTGAGATGCGGCGGGTGATTAGCAGGTGGAGACGTTCTCCGTCATGGTTCCAAGATCCAGCTGAAACCACGAGAGGCGAGAACGTCCAAGATGGCTCCATTAAACACGATCTCCTTCCTGCAGGGCCCTGTTTCATAAAAGTTGACAAATCCGACAGGTTACAGGTGACTGGTAATAGATGACAATTTTACAATTTGATAAGTTTCTCTTTCATAAAACGTGACTAGTCTAGAAATAAATGTCAACAAACACCGACAAATATGTCAAAATTTGTGACAAAATGGTCGCTTTTGCGTTTCATAAATTTTTATAAGTGACAGGCAATTTATGACAATTTGTCACTAAATTTCTTGACATAGTTCTTTATGAAACAGAATAAATAGTAATATTTACTTACAATTTGACATATTTGTAAACTTGTGATATAAAAATTGATAGGAGAGTAACCCTGAGTTGCATTTTTAGGACAAGTAATTGTAGAAAGGATCTCTGTGATAATAATATATTGATATTATTATTGATAATTTTCATGTTATAGTGAGTTCAAGTAGTAGTAGTAGCAGTGATAGTGATATTGATATGGAAGTTAATAGGCTACCCAAAAATTTTAAACAAAGAATAAATTTCAATGATCTTATGAGTGATTTCACATTTAAAGAAAAATTTCGTGTTAGCCGTGTGGTTGACTTTCTAAATAACCGATTTGGTGAGTACCTGCAGCGAGAAACAACGCACAATCATGCACTTAGCCCAACCGCGCAGATTCTAACTACTTTACATTGGCTAGGGTGTGGTGCTCAGTACCATGTTACTGCTGATGCACATGGACTTTCAAAAGCGACTATTCACCGTTGTGTAAAACAACTATGTTTGTTATTGGTAGAGCATGCACTCTTGAAAGGGGTTTCGTGGCCCGTAGAAAATATACAAGCAATTTCACAAATGTTTATGAGAGCAGCAAATTTGCATAGAGTTGCTGGAGTCGTGGATGGATCATTAATTAATATAGATGCACCCCATAATAATCAGGATGCATTTGTGGAGAGGAATGAAAATCACTCCAATTTAATGGTTGTATGTCGACCTAACTTAGAGTTAGATGACCAGGTTTTGTACATGATGCAAAAGATCTGCGGTGTTCGTCACTAGCACAAGAATGGGATAATGGTTGGCGGCCATTTCGCACTGCTTTTGGGTAACAGTGGTTATAAATTGAAAACGTGACTTATGACACCAAACATTCCAGTTGAAGTCCCAAGAACGCCAGGATTGAAAAGATTTCTCAGAGCATTTAAATGCACTCGAAGAATGATTGAAAATTCACTGGGAATTGTAAAAGAAAAAGTTCCCTTGCTTAAACTATTTAAGGTTGCAACCATTGCATGCATGCAATGTTATTTTAGCATGCATTATACTGCATAATGTTGAAAAACGGTTGAATTCTGAAATATACAAACCTAACGATAACAATGCCATTGAAGATTATAAACAACTCGATGAAATAGAAGAAGAGAGTAAAGTTGATCCAAGAGCTGTTCAAGTTTTGAGAGATTTGATTTTTTAGTTTGAAGAATAAAGTTTTTGCAACAGTATGTTTAACCGTGAAATTTGTCTGTTACTATTTTGTAGTTATTGCAAATATAAAACGTTTATGTTTTATAAAATATATTGTTATTCATTTAATGTGATTTTCATGAACACGACAACAAGATATTAAGATTTCATATGACACTCTTGGAGAACACTACAGGAGAAATCATTTAAATCATTATAAAAGGCATACCTAGTTTGATAAAATAATAAGAAGCAAACAAAACATTTTATAAATGGTCAATAATCTTACAACTAACTGAATTATAAACAAAGAAAATTTTACAACAAACAAAAATATAACTGAAATTTAGAAGAGTAATGGTTCATTTATTGCAAAAGCATTAAACACACGTTAAATTTCTCACTAATACTTCTGTAATAAAGACCTGAATCTCAGACCTTTTATTTTAATATTTTTTTCAGTCGTCTAAAGCAGAGCAACACTCAGCAAAGCACTCCTCCAAGACATTATTTCCGTGTTTATCAACGAGGAATACCTCACAATCATCATCAAGAGGGATTTCATTAAACACCCATAACTCAACTCTTGTTTGATATAGTTGTTGCGTAAACTCTGAAGATGGCAATTTTAGCTCATTTTCTAACAACTCTAAATATAACTTATATTTTTCACGCTTAGTAATTTTTTTTTCTGCCAATAACATAGTTTGCTCCTTAATTTTCTGTTTTTTCAAAGTCAATAAATCATTGTCAATAAACTTAACAAGGCGTTGTTTTTTTCGGTCTGCACTCCTCTCTATTTATCATCAAGTTGTTAGCGGGTCTGCTTTCATCTTCACAATTAACAATCTTCAAAAATACTAGCTTCAAAGTCCAGCCCGTTTTTAATGTGTTCTGAATTATCTCTGCTGGTGAGGTTGGTAAAAATAATATCGGTGGTGGCTTGAGCATCTCTGCCTGAAGATTCATATACATTAATACCATCCAACAACGGTGAATCATATCCAATTATCTCAAGAATGAGCTTATCCGAATCATCATATTTGTTTTCTTTCCACTCCCTGTTCCAGTTTTAGCTTTTCTATCTTTCTTCTCCTGAAACAAAAATGAAAGTACATTAGCAATATAATAAGAAGTTGTGTGTCTCCGAATAGCAAATGTTATAGTTAAACGCTAATTTTTTCACAATACTTCAAAAGTTACTTTATACACTCGGGCGTTTAAATTGCACTTACTAGTGTTAGCTTTCTCCAATTTTGCCAAGTTGTGTCTCTCGTGTACTTCTAATTCTTGTAAAAAATGCCAACTGCAGTGCTTCTTCTGATATATCAGTCCAAGTCTTAACTTTACCATTATGGGTTAATGTACTAGAAAACTTTCCAAACAGTATATGTTTATTTTCTCTATTTCTATAACCTATTTGTTATTAACTCTGTCTGTCCATGCCATCATCCTCATACATTTGAAGTACAACATTTCAAAAGTCTGCTACCATTTTTCTGTCTGTTTCTCCTACTGTCCGTATTTCACATGCACACTGTGCTGTGCTTTCAACGATTTTCTTCTTGTTTCTATGTTTGTTGTCTTTGATCATAGGCGCTGTTCTTTCTTGTTAAATGCAGTTCGGTCCTCTTCTATTGTTTTACAATTATATACCCTATTTCTCCGACATTCAGTGGCTGTGAAGGGGAGTAAGCAGCCTGTGGTTGCGAAGTTTCCCCAGCACTTAAACATTTGCCGATTTAATATTTTTTCCAAGATATCTTTTCGCACAGTCAACATTAGTTGCAGATATTTCACAATCAACACCTGTAGTTGTTTATGATGATCATCAGATTTATCTACGCTTATTTTTTCGTCACTAGGTTTTCAGTCTCAGAACTGGTTGGACACGTACCTCTACTTATATATATATTCTGAGCTAGCCTACACAGTTCCCTGAAATTCCCACACAGCCTATATAAAGCTTGGTTCCCCTTCTATTGTTTTCTAATTATATGCCCTATTTCACCGAGATTCAGTGGTATGTTCAGGGGGGGGGGTCGAATGAGAGGTTAAATGGAGGTCCCGTGTGTGAGTGTTGTCACGCACGTTAAAGATCCCTACCTTGCCTGAAACGGCAAGGGTTCGGCAAAATTCTAAATTTCTAGGCAACAAAAAACTCGCCTCCTGGCCAATGTAGTACCTACTGGTGGAGCATTGGAAAAGTAAATGAACGGTATGTTCAGGGGGTAAGCAACCTGTGGCTGCCAAGATTCCCCAACGCTTAGACATTTGCCGAATTAATAGTTTTCCAGTAAATCCTTTCACACAATTAATATTCTTCGAGAATATTGCACAACCAATACCTGTAGTTTCTTATAATAATCATCATGTTGAAGTACAGTTATTTTTTTCGCCATTAGTTTATCCATCTTGAGACTGGTTGGATGCGTACCTCCATTGATTTCTATTCTGAGTTAGCCTACCCATTTCCCTGAAATTCCTACAGCCTACATCTTTCACTATCTGTGTGCAATAATCCAACATAGGTCTACCTCTACTTCTCATTTTTTCTATTTCTGCTTCTAATATATTCCACACTATTCCCTCATGCCGTAGTTTGTGACCTATCATCCTATATTCCATATATTTCTCTCTTCCCCTACCATTTTTAGTACATCTTCGTTCTTAACTTTGTTTGTCCATGATATCTTTATCATACGTCTGTAGCACCACATTTCAAAGGCCTTTTTCTTATCCGCTTCTCCTACTGTCCAGGCTTCACAGCCGTACAGTGCTGTGCTCCACATATATGTTTTAAGCAATCTTTTTCTTGTTTCTATGTTTGTTGTCATTGAACACAGTAGTTGCTTTTCTTGTTGAATGTAGAACGACCTTGTACTAATCTTTGTTTTATATCTTTCGCACTTTTTCCATCTTGCGTTATTTGGCTTCTTAGGTAGCAGAAATCCTTAACCTGTTGTAAGTTCTTATTATCTATTTGTATTCTTGTTTTTGATTTATTTTACCCTCCTTTGCATACTAGTACTTTAGTTTTATTTTTGTTAATTTTCATTCATTATCTCTCTGTTAGAACCGTTTCCATTTTATTAAGACCAGCTTCTAACTCTTCCTTGCTAGATGCTAATACCGCTACATCATCTGCAAATCTAAGCATATAAATTTTTTGTCCTTGCATAGTAATTCCAAATGCCTTCCTGCATTTGACAGTATTCATTGCCTCTTCAATATGTGCAAGTTAAAAATTAATGGGGATAGGGCACATCCCTGTCTCACCCCCTTCCTAATGTTTACTTCTCTACGTTTCTGCTCCAATTCTATTACTGCTGTTTGCTTTTTGTATAAGCTATGTACTATTCGTCTATCCCTATAACTCATATCAATCTTTTTTGGTATTTCCAACATTTTTCTTCATTTTACACTGTCGAATGTGTTAGAAATATATGAGGTTTCCTTTTTTGACGATATTAGGCGGTTTTATCGAAACTGTGTATACATGTGAAAGATAATACCCGTCCTATTATCTACAACAATAAAATAAACAATCGTGTTCGATACTTCGTAACGTATGGTAGATGCACGGTCTTGTGCGCCACATTTGCTGTTCGTACCTGTATTCCCTTAGCGGGACTCATTTTTTTTGTGCTACGCAACATTGAAGAACTTCTCTGCAAGTGTTGGGTAAGTGTTTACACTGTTCCGATTTATTGCATTTTTATTGTCGAAATTGTAAAACCTCAGCATTTATTATTGTTATAATCAATTTGGTTTTCACCATTCACACAACAATCCACTCAGCTATCGAAAATTTGCACTTGATGAGCAATCTGGAGAAAATCCCAATGCAGGATTTTTTACATCCATTGCTTATCGAGCAAGCGTTGGTCACTTCGGATCGCCGGATTTAAAACTGGGATTTAATAATTTTAGATTATTAAATTGGGTGTTTAAATTCTTATTTTGTAGTCAAAATTAATTGACCTCGCTAACCGAATTATAATTTATATAATTTATGTGATTACAAACATTGTTTGCTATTAAAATTGGAATTTTGTGCTAATCGTATTTTAACACTTGCATTACAAGGTTTGTTTACAATTCCTTTATCAGCTTACTAATTGCCGATTTATTCTTAACATTTGTTAAATTCCTTAAAATGGAACCTAATAGGGAAACCCTCGCTTACTTTAAAAAATTAACTAATCGTAAAGAACGATATTGGCGTCGTTTACAAGATTGCCATGATCTAATTAAGGATTTACCTACACGGCTCGAACAATTCAAAGCCCGTGTTACTCAAATTGATGAGACACGTAATCAATTTTTAGGAATTCTTGATGAACTTGCATCGTTATCTGACACTCACGCAACCTTGGCTACAGACACCGTAACCCTGGAATCAAATTTTAATTCCATATATTTTAATATTTTGTCCGTTGCCGGTTGCTACAGTTCATCAGTAGCGCCTAACATAACCGCACTTAATACCGCCGATAAAGAGTCAAATGTACATTTGCCTGAAATAAAAATTGATAAGTTTCTTGGTAAACCCGAACAATTCTCTTCTTTCAAATCACTTTATGATAGCTTAATTCACAATAACAAATCCTTATCGGATATTGAAAAGTTTACATACTTAATTTCTTATCTTGAAAATACGCCTTTGAAAGTAGTTCAAAGCGTACGATTCTCACCAGAAAATTATTTGATAGCTTATAATCTTCTTGTTCAACGTTACACGAACAAACGTTTAATCGCCAATCATTATCTGTCGAAAATATTTTCATTGTCTAAACTGAAAACTGATTCGGAACATTCCCTCAGTAACTTGTGTGAAACGTTACAGGCTAACGTTTCTGCACTAATGGACATGAAATTAAACCATTTGTCCTATTACATATTTTTATATTTTTCTATGGAGTTGTTAGATTCAAAAACGCGACAAGAATTTGAAAAGGATTATTTAAAACAAGAATTTCCTTCATTTGAGGACCTATTTTATTTTTTGCGTAACAAATGTTCAATCTCCGCAATGATTGGAAGTAGTACTGCTTGTTTGTTAAAAAATATTCCTAACGCACCTCAAAAATCTATTTCACGCTATTTTCAAGCGAGCGATAAACGTATAGCTATGGCTACAGAACAAATTAATGTTATCGCAACCAAAGCAGCGATAACTTTTTGTCCTGCTTGCAACGAAAACCATAAATTTATTAATTGTCCACAGTTATTGGCACTTTTGCCTAAAGATAGATATGAAAAAGTGATGCAACTACGCAGATGTTACGCGTGGCGCTACCACATAATGTTGCTTCATGTCGATCCAAATATCAATGCCGTCATTGCGGTAGCAAAAAGCATAATTCACTACTGCATTTTAACGAAGCTACAATCGTACAGTGTGGACCCACTGCGTCACACCCTGTTAAGGATAACAGCTTAGTTCGCAGTAATTCGAATAGTTTAGAGGAAACCCCTCTGCCCCTATTTCTTTGGTTCATTCTATTGCCAATGAAAAGGGAACTGTTGCGCTTTTAGCCACAGCACAAGTATGGATATTATCTTGCGATAATAATTGGCATCGTTGTCGCCTAGTTTTAGACACCGGGTCCCACTCCAATTTCATTACTGTTTCTTTGGCAAACCGACTAGGTTTTAAACGTAAAAAATGTCCTCTTGAGATACGCGGGGTGGGAGAATCCGTGTTAGACAATGTAGGCGGTCTTGTTGATTGTAAAATTTCGTCGCTAAGCTATGGCGCTTACCTTAATTTTCAAGCTGTAGTCTTGCCTCGCATTACCGCTGAGCTATCTACAGCAACGTTATCGGTTCAGCTTAAACAGCAATTTTCGTCGCTGCAATTAGCTGACCCAGATTTTTATATAAAATCCCCCGTAGACATTTTGTTGGGGGTACAATCCGTTTTAGATATTACCCCCACCGAACCGTCATATTTAAAAGGAAATCCCACTGCGGTTCTTACGACGTTTGATTGGGTAATCATGGGTGAAGTACCCACTTTAGTTCATGCCCCTGCTAGTGTTTCTTTACACGTTAGTGTGTCGGAGGAACTTCCGCTCAACGAAACAATACGTGCCTTTTGGGAATCGGAAGAAATAATTTTTTCACCAATATTTTCACCGGAAGAAAGTATTTGCGAACAATATTTTAAATCCACAACAGAACGCATCGACTGCGGTCGATATATGGTTCGTTTACCCTTTAAAGAAAATATTTCTCGCGAATTAGGATCAACTAGATCGCTCGCTGTAAATCGCTTCATGAAACTGGAAATGAGGTTCCAGCATGATAAAGAATATCATAAATTATATTCGGAAAATATGTCTGACTACATTTCCCAGAATCATTTGACCCCTGCTCTAGTTTCATCTTCTTATATTATGACTCACCACGGAGTTGTAAAGAAAACGTCACTTGGTACACAAGTTCGTGTTGTGTTTAGTCCCGCTGATAAGGACATAAATAATTTAAGCCTTAACAATATTCTTTTAGCGGGGCCTAAATTACAAGCTGATATTAGTTTGGTTATCACAAGATTTCGTATTCCGCAAATTGCACTAACATGTGACATTCGACAAATGTTTCGTTCCATATTAATTCATCCCGATGACAGAAAATTCTTACGTATTTTCTGGCGGTTTAACCCAAGTGATCCCTTAACCGAATGGGAACATACTCGTGTAATCTTTGGTGCTACCTGTAGCCCGTTTCTTGCTCTTCGCGTTTTAAAACAATTGTCAGAGGATGAAGGCGGTCGCTACCCACGGGCCGCTAATGCCCTTGCTATGTCCACATACGTGGACGATATTTTGACAGGTGCTCATACTGTAGAAGAAGCACTACTTCTCAAATCAGAATTAACTGATTTATTAAGGTTGGGCGGATTCGAACTTGGCAAATGGGCAAGCTCTAATACATCCGTAGTTAGTGCTTCTAATAACAATATTTTAGCCTTACCCGATACGAATATTAATTCACCTATTTTAAAAGTTTTGGGTCTTTGCTGGGACGTTCAAACAGATGTTCTGAAATGCAAAATTCAACATGTTGTGGACACGCCCACAAAAAGGGGAATTCTTTCTCGTATTGCTCGAAAATACGACATGAATGGTTATATTAGTCCATTTATTTTTGTTCTCAAGTCCCTTATTCAACAATTATGGATATTAAAAATAGGTTGGGACGATGATCTTCCTTGCGAAATACTTCAAAAGTGGCAACAAATACAATTAGAATTCCGCTTTCTTGAAAATATAACCATACCTCGCTGTATTTGGAAACCAGGTGATATACAAGCTCGTATTGTAGGGTTTTCCGACGCAAGTGCACTTGGTATGGCTGCGGTTGTATATTTAAGAATAGAAATTGACGATAAAATTTTTATTCATTTAATAGCTTCGAAAACACGTGTTGCTCCGCTCAAGATGTGGACTATTCCGCGTCTTGAACTAGGCGCTGCTTGCCTCTTATCTAAATTAATGAAACATACTGCTTTGGCTTTTGATAATTTTCGTTTGTTAAACCCGATTTGTTTCAGCGATTCTACCAATACGTTGTCGTGGATTCGTAGTCCTCCATATAAATTAAAAACATTCTTTGCCAATAGAGTTGTTCAAATTCACGAAAACCAACCCACTGCTACTTGGAGATATGTCCCTAGCGCGGATAACCCTGCTGATCCCGTTAGTCGTGGATTTAATGCCGTCCGAACTCGTAAATTGTAGTATTTGGTGGAATGGTCCTAATTTTATGTATACCAATTATACAAATTGGCCCCAGACTAATTTCACGGTCGATCCTGATGAATCGATTCAGCTTTCTGAATGTGTTCTACTGACCACAGATGAAGTGGAACGATTCACACAAGTTTTACAGCGTTTTTCTAATTTATTGAAAGTGCAAAGAATATTTGCTTATGTTTTAAGATTTAAACATAACTGTCTTGCTCGAGTACGCACGTTTCGGTCGCTTACTGGTCATCTCACTGCTTCTGAATACCACGATGCCCTTCTTTTCATTATTAGAATCACTCAACACGAGTACTTTCATACTGATTTTTTACTTTTAGAAAAGGGTCAAACGAGCACAAAAAAACTTCGTGCGTTGTCACCTTTTCTTTCTCCCATGGGTTTTATCATGGTGGGGGGCCGTTTGCGCCATTCAAGCCTCACAAGTATGACTAAACACCCTTACTTAGTTCGTAAAGAAAGTTGACTAGCTACATTGCTATGTGATTATTATCATATTTATTCCGGTCACGGAGGTATTCGTTTGGTACACTCACTAATAAACAGAACTTATTGGATTCCGTCTATTAGACAATTAATTCGAAGTAGGATTTTCCGTTGCCTTATTTGTTATAGATTTAAAGCAGAACCAATTCAACCTCCGATGGCCGACCTACCCCTTTATCGTTTGGAGCCCGGGAAATGCTTTACCCATACTGGTCTGGATTTTGCGGGTCCGTTTAATGTAAAATTGTCTTTGCTACGCACCGCTAGATACAATAAAGTGTACATAGCATCATTTATATGTATGGTATCTCGCGCCATTCATATCGAGGTGGTTACGGCACTGACCACAGAGGCTTGCCTTGCTTCTTTAGATCGATTTATTTCACGACGCGGATTACCGACCAACGTTTATTCAGACCAAGGTAGTAATTTTTGTGGCGCCGCTCGTGAAATATCCGAAATTGCTAAATTTTTTGATATTTCTAATCCGGCTGTCGCCCATTATTTAGCCAGTAGAGGTATAAAGTGGTGCTTTAATCCTCCCTACGCACCCCATTTTGGCGGGTTATGGGAGGCTGGGATCAAAAGCGCAAAATACCACTTAAAACGAATAGTAGGTAACGCTGCCCTCTCCCTTGAAGAATTTATCACTACTATTACGAGGATTGAAGGTATTTTAAATTCTCGCCCCTTTTGTACACTTTCTGCTTCACTGGACGAGGGAGTAATCGATGCCCTTACTCCAGCACATTTTTTGACCGGTGGTCCCATTTTATCCAGAGCTGAAATTGACTTGACTAAAGTTCCCGTTAACAGACTTAATCGCTGGCAGCTTGCCCAACAATTAATTCAGTCGTTTTGGCGGCGCTCGTCAAGAGAATACCTTCACTCTTCAGCATAGACCAAAATGGACTACGCCCGCGCAAAAGTTACAGGTGGGCGACATTGTTTTTTACTATACTCCTGAATTCCTACCCCCTACTTGTTGGCATTTGGCAAAAATAGTACAGCTGATACCGGGAGATGACGGAGTTGTCAGAGTTGTACGACTTAGGACACCTTCTGGTGAAAAGGTGCGCACTGTTGACAAAGTCGTACCGCTCCCTCCTCAATAGTTACATTAGCACATTATTCAGTTTACTTTTTTTTTTATGTTTAGCAAACGATGTTTTTAGTTACATTTTTCCCTTTTTTTTCTTTTGCTTGCATTTAAACAAAATTATTATTTTTGGGTGGGGGGTATGTTAGAAATATATTAGGTTTCCTCTTTTGACGATATTAGGCAGTTTTATCGAAACTGTGCATACACGTGAAAGATAATACCCGTCCTATTATCTACAACAATAAAATAAACAATCGTGTTCAATACTTCGTAACGTATGGTAGATGCACGGCCTTGTGCACCACATTTGCTGTTCGTACCTGTATTCCCTTCGCGGGACTCATTTTCTTTTGTGCTACGCAACATTGAAGAACTTCTCGACAAGTGTTGGGTAAGTGTTTACACTGTTCCGATTTATTGCATTTTATTGTCGAAATTGTAAAACCTCAGCATTTATTATTGTTATTATCAATTTGGTTTTCACCTTTCACACAACAGTCCACTCAGTTATCGAAAATTTGCACTTGATGAGCAATCTGGAGAAAATCCCAATGCAGGATTTTTTACATTCATTGCTTATCGAACAGAATGCTTTTTCCAGATCTACAAACCCTATAAACACGCTTTACCTTTTTTCTATTGTTTTCTCCATTATCACTCTCAGGGCTAAGATAGCCTCCCGTGTTCCCCTGTTTCGCCTAAACCCAAATTGATTTTCTCCTAATATTTCTTCAGCTCGTTTTTCCATTCGTCTTTATCAAAGATATCATCTAGAATTGTACAAAGTTTTAAACAGGGGACATTCATTTATAAAATAAATTAAACTAATGACTATTAGGAATATTAAATAGAGTAATGAAATTTATTATAAAAATGTATTGATGTGGAATATTTAAAATGTAGGACGCAATATTTCAATTATTTTACTTCTGAAAACGAAAACAAGGTAGAGCAGGTGCAGCCGGTTTCGATCAAGTGTTAAAGCTAAAATTTATTTATCATTTGCTTATGTTCTAAAGGATATTGTTATATTACTTCTGAAAAATAATTTAATACAATACAGCATTATTACACATTTTGAACATGTACTTCGAGTGCCGGAAAGGTAAATAGAATTTTGAAACTTTTCATAAATAGAATATAGTTTCAAATAAATTGCAAAGAAAAGACACGACATAATTTAAACTGCTTTGAACGACTTTTATAATCAATTCTTTTTAGTATAGTTACAATCGAGAGAAAGAAATGCCGACAACTGGAATTTGAACTTGTTATCTCGTCTACTGTAATACGGAAATAACATTGATGACCAGTTGAGAATAATTCTATAAAACTTCTTTAGGGTCGATTAATTTTGACAATACATTGAAACAAAGAAAGGTAGCTTAAATCATTTAAGTGATAAGATTGTTTTCTTTATAATAAATTGAAATGAGTAATAAATCAGACTAGAGACACTAGAAATTTAAATTAACAGTCAAAGCCCATGGCAAATATAGATAAAATGAACAAGTACTAAGACGTGTGAAATGCTGAAGCAACTATTCATACAATTTGTAGTAACCTTAACAGAAGCTCAATGGAAAAAGGTCTTTAGTAATGTAGAAGATTTTGGTAGTCAATGTCGGAAATTGTACCTAAATAACCATATTGTTTGATAATACGCACAAATTTCAATCCCACGCGAGAATTTAGATATACCAATTCTGTTGCAAGACTAACCGAGTCATATTATTTCGATTTATTAGGCTTAATTAATAACCACATGCATTTAAGATACTACCTTTAGAACAAAGTATGTGAGTTATAAATAAAATGGAAATTCAGGGCAGTTGACAATTTTACAGGTGATAAAATTAAAATTCTGTAAATTAAAGCAGATCCATTTTAGGGTAAAACGTGTTGAAGTCCTTAAAGTGAAACAGAACCGGCAAGTAATTTAGTCTGTGATCTTGTAATTAAATTTCTACGGATGTTAGGATCCTATGTAGTATACAAACAGTAATGAGGGTAATTTCAAAACTTTGCCATTCATTATACTTAACCACACGAAATTAAACTAATTATGACTTCTCTACATAAATCTATACCGCGTTGCTTGCTTTTAGTTTTAACTTCAACACAGAACATTCCATAGTTCTCTTATAGTTGCTTGAAAATCTAACCTCATTTCCTTAAAAGGAAGTTGAGGGTAAAAATCTGAATTATTATGAGTTTATATGTATATTGATAGTTTTCGTTCTTGACCTTCATATTCACAATGTTGGTCAATTAATGAAAATATTTTCATTTAGTTTACTTTTTGTCCGAACGCTTCAAGTTTTTGTTATGGCGTTTAGTTAAGATGGAAGCTCGTTATTGCCATTTTAATCATTAACGTTGTTGGTAAATATTTACGATTTACAACTTACAATTACAAACACTAAATCCTTAGAATATAAAAAGATTTACAAAAATTTTAAAAAGGCATTTTTTATCCCTTAGTTACTTATATATACAACATATTTTTAATTATGCCATTTATCTTGTAAGTTATAGATATTTGAATAAAAGTTTTTTTGCCAATGGAAAATATTTGTATTAACATGTCACGGTAATACTTACAGAACCAAAAACTTAACGACTGAGCAAATTACCGGTACACAAAAAAAAGAGAATAAAGGATGCAATGGGTAGCAACAGTCGTAGATTGTGGTAGGGAGAATAAGAATACCCAAAAAACAATTCGCCCAGCTGAAAAGAAAATTATTAGTACACGAACATGTAAAATAATAACAGAACCAAAGAAGAAATCAAGTAAGATTGAAAGGCCTTCGGTACTTTTTTGTGTACCTCGGTTTTTCGATCCCCTTATAATGAAGGGAAATCGGCAGTCTTCCGACTATTCTTCGGGTAGAGCTTATGAAGAGTGGTCGTGGGTTTCACAACAAAATTATTGTTTTGTGTACTGACTCTCAAATAAGAAATGGGTGGTGCAAAAAGGGGCGCCACCAAAACCTAAAATTGGTAAAGCACGGGATGCCCTAAGGGAGAATTTGAAAATTCTCAGGGGAAAAAACACTTTAACTGCGAAAACGCAGGATCTGATAGAAAACATTGTTATTAGAATAACGAAGAATGCAAGAGATGCACTCTTGTTACCTTAAACAGTAACGAGAAAAAGGGTAGTTATTAATACCTATAATTTAAACAAATAGCAAATAAAAATCAAGCTTCTTGAAAGAGCTATTTAGTATTTCCTTATTGAGTCACAGCCAATAATAACCTTATCCTTTATAAAAGAGGATATCTTCTTTTTAACCTATTTATCTGTACCTTTGGACGCGCTTATCCAAAATAAACAGTTGTTCAATTAAATCAAGTGATGGTTTTTTAATTAAATTTGCCTGTTTTCTGTTGTAAAATTTATAAACAAAAATGTACAATAAGGATGTAGTCTAATCTTTTAGACTCTGATATGTAAATATAATAATTTTGATAATCTCAACAAAGAATTAAACATAACCGTAAAGCTTTTAATACCCAAACTACTCATATCTGCTTACCTTGGTTTACAGATATTTATCATAAACTCAATGCTAGTAAAATTAATTTTCGTAATTAATTTCTATATCACTGAACTTGAATTAATATGCCTTTTCTAGGTTAAAGAAGTAAATTAATGATTTATAAATAGTTTGGTAGTATAGTTCTAACGTAAGCAATAATTTATCTGTTATAACGAAATCCAAACAGAAATACTCTCAATTTCCTAGTAATGTAATTTTAGTCCAACACTACCATTATAGATATCAAGTATTAGTTCCGTTGTCAGGTTATTTAGAAACAGCTGTTGACAGGACATGTCCTTAGACTAACGCTTACCTTTCTATCAGGTTGTACGTGATAACGTCATTACAAAAAAGATACCTTGCTGCTACCACATGTCTTGACTTGTGGTCTTTGAACACACAACTGACGTCATAAGGCGTTCAACGTCCTTATCTTGCGAAATCGTAAATTTGAGCTTCTTCCTTCGAACTGATAGCGAATTAAAAGCTTAACAGAGTATTAAACTGGACTATTATGAGTAACCATTTTTGTAACTTGTATAGTAATTCATCCAAATAAATAGATCAACATAAAATGAATTCATCGAATGGATTATTCCAATAAAGCAATAAAACGAGCTATTAAAAAGGGCATCCTTTTTTGTTTCTCCTTTAATCTATATTAAAGCGTGTAGGAATGTGATGAAGTGAGGATATGATGTCATAAGTGAGCGCATTATCAAAAACAAAACAAAAGCAAGTGCATTTAGCACTTGAAGGCACTGCCACGTTTTTGGCGATGCGTAACTCGCTGGCTCGGACTCTTCTGAACTTCATCGTTCTTTTTATCGTAGCGAAGGCCGAGCGCGACTGATTCTGTTGACGACACAATAGGCACGAGGCATAAATTTCGTCTGACTCCGGAAGTACAGTTCAAACAACTATTGTTTAACGAACTGAGTCTATATTGTTATTTCCAAACAATATACGACTCAAGATTGGGCAATACTGTACCAATTGAAATATTTATTAATATCGTGAAATTAATTATTTTATTGAATAAACATTGCAGTGAATAAAATAATTAAAATCATATGCTTTTATAGGCGTCAAAAAAATTGTTACCAGATAAAATTACAATAAAAGAAAATTGTAGTAAATAAATAAAGAGCAACAGGACCTAAGGGCAATCTGATTTCTAAACGAAGTATTATTAATTTGTAGTTGAATTCATAACTCTAAATAAAAGTAAATGATTACATAAAATCAATTTTTTTAATAAACGTGTAAGCAAATACATTATGCACAATAAACAAGATATAGTAGAAATATAAAGAATTATTAAAAACACAATATTTAATAATAGTATAGTACGACAATAATTAATGCCATAGATGGCTTAAGCATCAATTTGAACTAAAAAAACGTAAATGAGGTATCGATAAATAAAACATGTATAGAGGGCAAAGTCCGAATCAGGAAATCTACTTTAACGGGTACAAAAAAGCTGAAGAGCAAAAAAAATTAAATAAGATCAAATCCTAATTTTTTAATTGTAATTTTACACTAAATTTTGTTTCTTATATTTTTTTAAGTATTAAATACTAAAAGATCAAAATTTTTTGGAACAGCATTCTCTGAAATGACTTGAACATCAATGTTTCCATAATCTACAAACCTTCAGTTGTAATATCTATTTTCCGGAACCAACCCTTTACATATCAGTATGTGTGTATTGATTATGGAGCGTTTTCAACTTCTATGTTTTGTTTAAAATACGCTAATTAACACAGAACGAAATAATTCAACAGCTGCCTTAACACTTTCCAAAGTACCAAACGTGTTTTTAATTTAAAATTAATTTGATATTTGGTAGCTGCACAAATACATTACCTAATAATTCCTGGGTATACCGTAAAATTACAAACCGACCAAATTTTCGATTGTCGAGGAAGTGTATATTAATTTTTAGAAATTTAGAAATTTTTAAAAAGATACTAAATTATTTTGAAGTAGAAAATGAATTCAACCAATTCGGAATAGTGATAAGACTAGTTGGCTTATAACCGTGAATTTGACCGTCGCATCCTGTCTATATCTGACATAGGTCAAAAACTTGACACTGTCAGATACGATTGACAAAAATGCCAAACGAAATTGAAAGTTAAGTTGATGTATAGCTTCGTATATGATTTAGATTTGTATATCTGTCCAATTGTAATCACCCATTCGGGTAGCACAATTGGTTAGCGCACCGTCCGCGAAAACCGAAGATACAGGTCTGAATCCTAACCGGGACCTTATATTTTCCATCTTTCTATTACTAGCTCGAATTGAAATGATCATTTAGGCTTTACATAAATGTCTAAGTTATTATTGTATCTTATTAACTAATTTAGCATTGAAAATCAGTTTGCCTTGTGTAATTAGAGGTCACGAGAGATCATTGAAGCCCAAATTCCATAAATAGAAAGAATCGGGAAAGAATTGAAATTTCCTGAAATTCATTGTTGCACTCTGTATAAAATCAGCGCAATGCATGTACAAAGCCATTCGCGTTATTACAAAACATATTTCTCTTGTATGTAAATAATCATTCTAAGAAATAAATACAAAGCCGCTAAAATGCAAATAAAAACACACTTCCCGTGTATTTAAAACCCCCAATTTTAAATCAATAATAAAACCGCGTGTACAAATAAAATTACATTCAATCTTGTCAGAAATAACGCTTTAATCTTTATAAAAATGCGCTAGAACACGTTTTAATTTCAGTACAAATCAATCTTTTGTTACAATTATTAAGATACAAATCCTTTTGCATTTTGCAAAACCATACAGAAAGTGGAAGCTTTAATTAGTTGAATACCGTAGGTGTATATTTTAAAAATTATATAGTTTTCTCGAATATTCGGGATTAAGAAAGAAAATACGTCAATTAAAAAGAAACATCATTAAAACTTAAGTGTTTATTCAAGGAACTCGCGCGATAATTAAAATCCCCATAAAAGCTTTTCGCGTTACTATAGGATAGATTCCAGCGCTATAAGATTGATTTCATAGCTTTCCGTATTACTATAGGATAGATTTGGCGCGAACATCAACCTCGTACGTTGGACAAGGACAAATAGCACGCTTTGCAATGTTCGTATATCGCGTAACCTGACACTAACTAGGTGATAAAACGCGTCATTCTCAAAAATCTGACAGCATTAGGGGGTGTATTACGATCAATTTTTTTTAAAACACTACGAGAATTGAACGTTCTTCGATACAAGAGCTACTCTGGAGATAATTAAAAATAAAAGAAGATACATTTTGAGAGTTAAGATTCTAGATGGAGATTTAAAATTATATGAACAAACCTGAAAACTGGGATTGTATCGTGAATTTAAAAATGGAAATAGAAGGTTTTTAATGCCGTTTACGAGTTGGATAAGCGCTATTGGATTTCGCAAGTATTAATTTTGTATTTTTTGTTTGTAACCGATATTTGGGTATTTTGTCATTTGAATATAAAGTAGAAAAAGTTCTTAATCCTATAATAATTTTGTTTTGTAAAGCGGATATTTACCGGAAAGTTTTGAGGTTAAAGTTCGAGATATTTTGACCTCTACAAAATAGACTATCTGTCGAGGATTTTTAGCCAAACACCCTTACAGCTTGGGAATAAACAATGGATTGATTATGCGCCTATTTGTGTATATGTGAGTAAATATTAGGTAAGAATTTTTGATTATTATCTGTATAAACTGGAACTGTGAATTGTTTTATAAGTTGTTTTACATGAAAGAAAAATGTTTTTGACTGTATAGGCGTTTTTGTGAAATTACTGTTTTATTTCATTTTGAAGATTCCATAGTAAACATTTCCGTTGAGCTAGACATGTAAAGTAAAAAAAAAAAGGAAGAAGATATTAATTTCCTAATTTACTGTACCTTGTCACAGTGCTCTTTTAGCGGCGACCGAAAGCTCGGCCGTGTCACAGCACTCTTTTAGCAATACTCCATAGATTTGCGTTATCACTGCACGTGATAAGAAGGTCACGAGAGGTTTTTGAAACCCAAATCATAAAGAAAGCCAACTCAAAAAGAAGTAAAACGGAAAAATTGAAATTTCCGAAGATTAATTTTTCCACTGTGTATATTGATTGCGGAGCCTCCTTCCAAACGGTGCGGAGCTGCTGTTTCCACATCTACACTAACGTGGGGTTAGCGAGTCACGGGGATTGCATTGAACTATACTCGTAAAGTTGGAGTGCGTAACTCATCATTTTATCAACAAACACACAATCACCATGCAATGAAGCACATCATCTCAAAACACTTATAAATCTATTGAACAAGCATTTGAAAATACAAATAAAGCCTTAAATCTAAAGAACATAGTTTGGTATTTACATTTTGATACTATACTGGATCTACTCGACTAGACTGATAATGCCACAGGTCTAACTAACTAACTAGTTAACTGATTAGCTCTTACTACTACTTCACTTCCTCTCTTTGAGCAAGTGTGGTCCTTGTTTTATATAGGTTCCTTTATCATAGCTGAGAAGTACTTGCTAATACCTAACAAGAAGTATGACGATTGGCATTCTAATCATTCCAGGCTTGTGGTTAGGTATTTATCATGAAGGGGATTTCTTGTAATTTACTGTGATTTAATAATGAGTAACTCTTGGGATGATTAATGACTATGACTACGAAATTTCAATTATTGTCTAAGGACCTTTTGAGTTCTAATTCTTAACGTAACATCTTCCCCCGACGTGATGAAACTTCGTCTACAAGTTTAAAAGAGAAGAAGGGAAATAATGCGAAGCATGAAAGATTACTAGAATACCAATCGGCAACTTGAACAAACTTAACACTAATCCTTAAATCTAAGTTACATGTTTTTTATGTTGCTGTGTAAGCAAAAAGAACATACAAAATTAGCTTAAATTTAATACAAGTATCCTCGCTGCGTTGCAAGTGTTTATGGAAAGCACTGAAGTTGTTCATGGATAGCACTGACTGCTGAACGACACTAAGTGGTGTCCATAGCATTAAACGTTTTTTACACTAGATTCGTTTGGATAGATGCATTTGAATGTAGTTGGAGTGACGTGTCATTGGTAGATATTGTACTTCGTCGTCTGGAAGTGTCGGTAACTTTCGTTGTTGAAGTTTGTGTCGACTTGGTTGCTGCTGTTGGCGTTGACCGCTCGTTCCCCCTGCTGATAATTTTTGTGCTCGTGAAACTGCACAAATAGATTGTGTTAAAGCATCATAGGTACGATTATCGGATGTGGTCGATGATACTAGGTAATCTTCCACTGTGTTTTGTTTGCTTAGAGTGTTTTCTGATGTGATTTATGTAGGAAGGGTAGGAAGTAGTGGAATACTCTGTGAGAATTGAGGTTTTCTGATAAATGTCCTTTGACTGGACTTGTTGGTATTGGAAGAAATAACGTTGGCTGACAATTGTATTACTCGGCGGCAGAGAATTATGCAAAAAATTAATTGTAGGAGTAACAGAATGAAGGATAATGCAAAGAAAAAGGTATACAAGGTAAATGAGGTATTCGATGTTGTTTGTGCTGTCCATTTATAGTTGATGCATTCATCAATGAAACCAAATTTAAATGGTGTTTGGTCTTGGATCGGAATGTTAAGACTTCTGAATCGTATCCATTCAGCCGGTATAATATGAGTTATTGTTGTTACTTCTTGATTTAAGCAAGCGACTTTGGTTGTTTCAATTGTTGCCCGTTCTCCATAAAGTATACAATTACAAGATAGTTGTACTGAGAGAGCTGCAACTGTACTTAGCTCTCCGATTGGAAATGATTTTTGCCGCATACGACGGTTGTATTTGAATTTGCATGGTTTACCATATATTTGTTAGCTTCTATACATGTGATGAATTCGGTTTCTTCTACAGTATCTCTACAATAGAATGAACAGACTTTTGATAGCTGTGATACTGTGCGCTCATGTATACTGTTTCACGCACGAGATAGTAAAATCATTTTTGTCATATTGTTGATTTAATAAGCACAAATCTTCATGAAATGGATCACATTTAGGAGTGATTAAGGTTCAGCCTGCTAGCGTTTGTACCATCGCTATGTCTTCTATGGGGACATTTACTGAGCATGTGTATGAATTACAGGCAAAGGGTGGTGTTAGGAGCTTCCTTACTGAAAGTTCACGTAGTGTTCGTTGTATTTGCGGAACATGGAGTCTTACCAATGCAATATCTTTTGATATAGTGCATTCCGTTATTGGTAGCGAGTAGTACGAGGATATGGAATCTAGGGATAGAGTAAAATTATGAGTAGTAGCATTATTTTTAATTATCATAAGAGCTTTATTGATCTCAACCATAGGTACTATATCTAACTTAAGTTTCTTAGTTTGGCACATTTCGGTGAATGAGCGAGTCCATTCATAAGTTTGGACTATTTCTGCCATGACCGCGTGCAAAATCAATGGGTCAGAGCAATTCAAATGATTATATAAATTTGAAAATGTATTATGAAAAAATAAATCATTAATGGGTATATTTCGTAATGTTGAGATTCTACTTGACAATAATCTAACCTCATAAGGGTTTGTAAATAATCTTTGTACATGATTCCGAGTTGCATGCTGGAAGTCATGCACTTCTCCATCATCTATAAGTATTAACTCATTTTCCGAAAAATGCTTAATAGTTGAGTCTATATTACTAAAATATGTAAGAACAGTTTTAATATTTTCTCAATATTTAGAGTAGTTTTTACAAAATTAAATTGTACATTGTAAGTTTTGATAGTTGTGAAATGAGAGATTTGACCAAATAATTAACTAGTTTAAGATTTCTTCAAAAACTTGAAAATCCCATTTCAGCTTGGATTTAAATTCCTTGAAATTACAACCGCCTTCTTAATTAAATTATTCTCCTCATCTTAAAATTATATATTTCTAACGTCCATTCTATTTCTCTATTTCTTTACGATTGCATAAAGTTGAACTACAAAAAAGAAATTAATTAAGTCTTATAAAATTATACCTTACTAACTGATATAATGGATGTTGTGTACATGTGTTAAACAAGCACTAACTTAATCTTGCGGAGAACCCAGGCCCACGTACACGAGGCCATGATTATCAAGATAATCAACTACGATCTTTAGCCAAACGTAACTAGAATAAAAGTGTTTCCAAATGACAAGTGAACGATTTTAGACAGATTACCGAGTAGGAGAGCCGGAGGGTCTGCCCTTACTGTGGTCATCATATGTCACCGTAGCAACACACGGATAATGCATTTTATTGAAAATTCTAAATTAAAGTAGAATAATACATGTATCGTTGTTTGTGTATTATTTGATAGCTTCAAATAAACTCAAACAGACGACCAAACTAAACAAATTTAAGTACCAATATGTATAACAAAATTTTTGTTACAATATATATATATATATATATATATATATATATATATTGCTGTGATAATGGGTTGTTTAGGGGTGAATTGAGTAGTAAGGGTTGCATAGTAACTGTAAATAGCAATAGGAATCAGAAAACTGCATTTATTTAGCAGAAGAATAAGTAATTCGTACATTATGTAAATAGCAAGCATTTAACACCCTGTATATAGACCGTAATTAACATTAATCAATGCAAGTGAGCATATCTTTCAACAATAGAACGCGTATGCATCAGAGAAATAATCGTACATGTATTTAAACTACGTTGAGGAGTGTTTTACAAATTTATAAAATAAAAGACACAGAACATAAGAGAGAACTTAATAAATCTTCATGCAATTACGCAGGAATCTTGAGCGCTTTGATAAAAAAAACGCATAAATAAATAAATAAATAAATACATAAACGAAAACAGCACTAGAGTTACACCATTTATTTTTGTACAATTATCCAAAAGCATTATCTATACAAAACAGCAGACGTAAGTTGAAAGTCTGGCCACGATAACAAATTATAATGTATCAAAGATCGCAAATAAAAACCATGGCATGGAAATCCAAAGGAATTTCATCAGAGACAGCCTAAAAATACAGGGAATATTAAAGAAAACCTGGTTGGTCGCAACAATCTGCAAAACTGCTTGGAAGCCCAACGCAAAGGTAGTGGGAAAAGCTATTTAACACCCACTGGTGATAAGACAGCTCAGTCTACACTTGATGCACGTTGAATTCACATCACTTTTAACCGGAAATCTACGCGCCAAATAAATAAAGTTTAGAAAATAGTGAAAATAGTGCTGCATAAAGATTGTGTTAAGAATACATGAAGAGTTTTGCCGTTTTTTTAGAAAACGGCTTCCAATCTGCATCGAAAAGAATTCTAATCTGCGTCGAAAGAATAACAATTCTAATCTGCGTCGAAGACAATTCTAATTTTGGAACAATTCAATTCTAATTGGCTTCTGGTACAATTCTAATCGGCTTCCAGTCGAACTCTGGGATAATTCATAATACTAAGTAACCCACGATTTCAAATGGTAGTTAAGGGAAGAGATTCAAAGCATATGCAGAGAAATATAAAACAAAGAAGCACGAGATGATTTTTGGAAAACAATGTGTAACTGTACTGAAATATTGGTTCAACAAAGCAGAGCATTGGTATTCGATAGAAGACAACAAGGGGGTGTTGATCCACAACACGAAACAAAGCAGGTCAGGCCTACCTGAATATATTAATTTTTTCACTAATTTGTAAAGAGTCAACAAGGACATCGTTAAAACTTACATAATAATCATAAAAAGGCCTCGAACGTTCCTGATTTTTTTGTAAAAAGGTGTTGTTTTTGGCGACTTTATTTTAAATTAAAAGTATATAAATTTTGGGATAAATAATCCATATGATATTAATTGATTGAAGAGTGTATTCAAAGAAATTCAAAAATTGTAAATATTATTTCCTTACATTATATGAATGTTGATTGACTTCGTTTTATCAATTCAAACAGGTAATTATAAAGGAGTTATAAGAAAATTAATTATCGTAACGTTGTAGACTCTGTGTAGATTCAAAGAGGGCTAGCCCTGGCGTAATAAAAGTAAAAGATTAATTTGAGAGAAACACAGAGCGGTGGCGTTAAGTAGAACGTTTATTACATCCGACTACAACAAGTGAGGGGGCTACTACACTATATATATTGACGTGATAATGAGGTCACGAGGGGTCATTGAATACCCAAATTCTATAAAAAAATCGGATCTAGGACAATTGCCCAAAAACAATTTACCGAAAAAAAAATTCCCGACTACAAATGTCCAGAAGGAAAATTGATCAAAAGATACTTGCCCAAAAAGAAATTTCTCCGAATTGCAAATGACCGAAAATAAAATTACTCAAACTTTTCTTCACACTTTTGGAACTGGCAGTGTTGAAATGGCACTTAAAGTGAATAAGGCGCTAGAAAATCTAACGCTCAAGAGTTAAAAACTCTTCAAAGACTGGCGTGTTTAAAAAATGGAAAATATTCCTCTGTCAAGTTAAAAATAAAACAATGCTCCTTTGTCAAGTTTAAAATATGTATTTTAAATGCTTCACAGAAAAATTTGATTCTTTAATTGCAATTATACAAAACGAATTATTAAACTTTACTCTCTAAATTATTTTATCACTATTTAATATTTTACTACCTTTATTCATTTTATTTTATAGGAGCTGCATTCTTAAAAAGGTCCTTTATCTCCTCTTCAACACCTGCAATTATACCATTTTCATCTATTTAATTTATTATTTCCATTTCCTTAACATTATCTACTTCAGTTTCCAATAATTATTACCTTTTTTACCGTTTTGGTTTTCAATTCATCCATGAGTACCCTTTCGTTCTTTTGTAAGTAATTTTCTATACAGTGTCCTACCTTTTTCCACACAAGTATCTTTACACCTGCATTCCGTTCTCTTGTTACATATCGTTTTAGCTTCGTACATTTCTTGATAAAATCGTGCATTTCTTACTGTATTCACGATCAAACAAATTTTCATTGTCATGTATCAACTTCTTTGGAAATTTAAATAACTATTTATTCAAGCATCCTATAAAATCTTACTAAGTATTCAGTTAAAAAGTTAAATATTTGGAATCTATTCTCTGGTTATAAAATGCTAAATGGGTTCGTTGAAATAAGTTTATAACATCTGCATCTCTTAAATAAATACGTTTAATGAGTTAGTATGGAATGCTATTATCATGTTCCGTTATCACACAGGTGTTCATGCACACAGATTGCGAGCAATCGAAAATTGTTTACCTGCTCATCTTTTCCCGGTAGTATTATTCGAAATTTTAAATGTCTATTGTTACAAAGTTACTTTGAAATATATATTACACAAAAAATATAACTATGGTTTTGTGGTTTAAGTTTATTGTCTAAATTCTTTTTATAAAACTAAAAAAAAATATCGAAATGTCATGCTTTGATGAACACTACTTTCGCGAAATAATAAGATTCAGGATACATCCCTATTTAATTTGCCCGTTAGAAATAGATTTTCTTCTCTCGATTTTGGTTTCTATCTGAATTAACGCAAAGGTGTTACAGGCTCTCAAAATCAATTAGAAACCGAAAAATACAATTAATTCATAAAAATATTAATCTGTATTTTAATAGAGAAATCGTGAACGGCAAATTCATAAGTTCTATAGCTTTTGATTGGTGTAATTAATTGAGCCGTCAATTTTGAAACGCTGATTTGTTAATATTATTTATGGTGGTATAAGATGTTACATAAAGACCGTATACTTATATTGGTATGGTAAACAACATCGGTGGTTTTAATATTCAGACCGTTGCAGAGAAATAGTGTATTTGCTAAAACAACAATGCACCCTAGAGTTATAGATTCCGGATTGAGTTACACATTAGTTAATGATTAGTACGAGTAATGAAGAGAAATCCCAAGTTTTGTAATTGCCCTCATTACTGTTTGTTAACTAAGTAAGATCCTATCATCCGCAGAAATTTAATTATCAGATCGTAGATATTCAACATGTTAAGCTAACTCAAATACTTGAAAACTTTAATTTTAACATCTGAAGTTGAAATTTTATTGATAAGTTTTTAATGAGAGTTCTATTTACACCCACAAATGTTCTACAGTTTGTGATTAGTTATATTAATAGTTCCACCGAAGTAATTTAAAGGAGGGCAAACTGGAAATATGAGGTACTAACTTCTCTCGGGTAAAAGTGATGTTACGTTTTTAATTTTGAATTACCTAGAACGGCTGGAAACCCCGTAACAACTTCGAAGGTGCACCAGTTGGCTTCCAGTGGTGCGAAAGTAGTTTCAATGACAAAATAATATCACAATAATAAAATCTAAAATATACAATGGCCGGAATACACAGGTGTTCATGACATTGGGAATTAATGTTATGAATTACAGGCAAAGGGTGGTGTTAGCAGCTTCTACTGAAAGTCCACGTAGTGTTCGTTGTATTTGCGGAACATGGAGTCTTACCAATGCTGTATCTTTTGATAAAGTGCATTCTGTTATTGGTAGCAAGCAGTACGAGGATATGGAATCTAGGGATATAGTAAAATTATGAGTAGTAGCATTATTTTTAATTATCATAGGAGCTTTATTGAGCTCAACCATAGGTACTATATCTAACTTAAGTTTCTTAGTTCTTACATTTACAAACGATAATTACATTTTAAAGTTCGATAAATACAACACCGCCAGCGGGGTTTACTAGACACCACCGGTAGTTGGTAGCGCTAATCTTATACAGATTTTGGGCGCGCTCATCTGCCAATGACGTCACCAATGCACAATTTATATTGCGCAATAATCGGAAATTTACATAAATTTAAGATAATAAATAATACAGCGAACAAATTAACAAAGAGAGTACTCACTCAGAAATCCGGCGTCCCGCGGAGTTGAGGTAAAGTTGGCTTCGCTAAGGTCCATCAGGGCTCCATCCCGGAGGGATTAAAGATGGTACGCCCCTCGCTCTTCCAAAGCGTTCGGACCAGCTCCGGCAATCATGAGCTCGTTCATCCAGGGTCGTGCAGTACGGTTCGTCTAGGTGGCTGCATATTTCATCTACCTATGTAGGGAATGGGCAGGAATACCAGGTATAAGGCAACAAACAAAGACAATTAGGCAAAGGAAATCTACATAGATAAGATAAGGCACGATACGATACCTCAAAGCGTCCACTCCACTCGAAGGTTCTGGCGAAAAGCCACGTTCAAGCGTCTAACGGAAATTTCTCCCCACTTTTGTCTTTTTCACGTCGGCGCGAAGTTATTCGTCCAACCCACTATTGACGTGACGGAAATACGCGCATTGCGTCTTTTAAATTTATGGCGCGAAACTTCCGCACATCAAAATTAAACTAATAACAATGTTTAAGGGCCAATTTGATTGGCACGTAACAATGTGACAAAGCCACAAAAGAAAAAACTTAAAAAAAGAAAAAGTCTGTTAGCACAGTAACAGCTTAAAATCTAAATTCTAACTACCCTACATAAAACCTAACTTAACCAAAAAATGTTTATATAAGGCACCACCTGGTTTTTTGACCGATAACACGTCTACTGAATTACCAGGAAACGGAATAGGTAGCCCCATTGTTTTTGACTACACTAATCATCGACAGCACAAATTTGTCGGGGAGCATGAAACACTACTTAAATTAAAGCAAATGCGACAAGTCGCCTAACCTATCTAAACTAAAGCTAACATAAAAGTTCTTATGTGCAAACACACATGAGCGCTGCATCGAAACTGTTCTTAGTTGGCAAGAAGTGCCCAAATTTAGAAATGTTCACAGAGTGAGTCACTATACACTCTAACAAATTTTTGTTACTGGTACTTTGGTTTTCTAACGATACACATTAAAACTTGTCCATGACATGGTTGTGAATCAACAAATTTACCAAAAGTACCACCCTACTAAATCCTTATATTGCTAACCTAACAAATTACATTTCTATATCGGGTTAGCTCTTTCACTTAAATTCTAGAAAAATAATTCCCACGTCTGGTCATAGATACCACACGTTAGGAAGATAAAAAGATAAGACAAGATCTCAAATTGTTGTTAAAGGTAAGAGATAAGATAACGATAATGATCTTAAATTTTTATCCTCAAAGGTAATGGATAAGATAACGGTATCAAGCTTTAGTTATTATTTGAGATACTAGGTAAGATAACGCGATATTAAGCTAAAGTTATTATTAGAGATAGTAGGTAAGGTAACGCGATATTAAACAAAAGTTATTACTAAAGATAACCGGTAAGATAACGCGAATTTAAACAAAAGTTATTACTAATGGTAGTCGGTAAGATAACGGTATTCAACTAAAGTTATTATTAAAGGTAATCGATAAGATAACGATATTAAAACTAAGGGTATTATCAAAGATAATAAAAAAGACAAAGGTATTGGCTTAGTTATTACCCAAGACAATGGATAAAGGTAAAGATAGAGTGACTCCGTGGAGTCGTTAAATGGCAACTTCTCGTACCCTCTAAAAAGAGAAACCTGTGAAGCAGGTCCGTTTACAAGAAACGGTACGAGGAACCGGCAAAGACATTTGGGTGCATCCCTGCACCCGGCGGTAATTGATATCGGTGATATAATCACCCGATACCCACACGGTATATAGCGATATACACATCCACTCACACATTCACACACTCATACATACCTT
Source organism: Platerodrilus igneus (assembly GCA_036346225.1). Taxonomy (NCBI): domain Eukaryota; kingdom Metazoa; phylum Arthropoda; class Insecta; order Coleoptera; family Lycidae; genus Platerodrilus; species Platerodrilus igneus. Next base: position 15,220,923 of record JARFIW010001081.1, on the reverse strand, counting down.
CACTGCCAGTGCCCATGCGCTGACAGCGGCACCGCATGACCCCACGAAACATTCGCAGAGACTTGGTCCAGGTGTCTGTAAAAACCTCCCGCGCAACCACACGGTGACTAACGGAAATGAAAAGGCAGTAGAAATAGGAACGGTAAAAAGAGGGAGGTTGGCTATTTGGAATGCATAAGAGGCACTTCCAGGTAGAAGGAAGTAGAGGAAGGGCTCGCATTGAGCAAAAGAGACAGAAAAAGGTGGATAGCAAAGCGCTACTCAACCAGCCAATGTGGCCAGTAGCTCGGAGTGAGGGAACATCACTCTTATGTGGCAGACGGGTGTTCCGGGACAAGAACAGGTCCACCGAAAGAAGAATAAGGCATAGACGGAGCCAGCGGGATAAGAAAAAGTAGAGTTTTTGGACAAGCGTCCGAGAGAAGGTAGAGAGTTGTCCCTGTTAAACACAGCGCAGTCTGAAGGACCACCTGCGATATTAATCCGACAAGATAAGGTAAATCATAAGTTGAAATTCACTAAGCTCTTAAGAGAACTAGTACGATCGGTTTCCTAACGAGTGCATCCACTACGATAAAAAAATCAGACAAAAGTTGACACAACAACTTAAAAGTATCATTACAGATACATTCACACAAAAACAAACTGTTTTAAGGTAGTTTTTCAAAACGGTAGCACCCTAAACACACAAAAAAAACCCAATTATAAGCAGTTAAATACAGGTACACTGTTCCAATATGCTAAAACAACCGAGAGTTTAATAAAATAACAATAAGAAACAATAGCACCTCACCACAAAGTTCAACAAAAAACAATGAAAAAAAAAATGTTTATAAGTTATGTTGATTTAGTAGAAAAAGAAAGAAATAATGATGTAGTATAATGTGGGCGACTGCAATAATTCAGAGGAAAAACACATGGAATAGACAATCCTAGTTTTTTGCAACTGCGAATATGAACTATTTCTTTCAATGGCATAGGTCGCGACTCCTATGTGGGCCCAAAGAAAAAAATCATCCACTCAACATCAGCTAAAACCAATCATAAAAATTCAATGAGTTATTGCAACCAAAGTTACGACAATTACCACACAAAATTAAATGACGTAAGGAAAATACTAAAAACCAAATAATATGCAGTAGGAAAAGTTCGAGGGTTAATTAAATGAAACGACAGAGTTATATTGGGGGGTGTAGAGAATGAAGTGATATATAAGTAAGGGTATGGTCAAGGAAAAGTCAACCAAAAGAAAAAGATAGCTAATTTAAGGTAAGTAAAGTTAAACGTGTAAGAGATTATATACTGTATGAGAGAGGGAATAAGTAATTAAAGTTAACTAATTGATGGTGAGAACAAAAATATTAGGTAAATCGTAAGGGTTTAATCATATTAAGGTACCAGGTATCAGGGATTAAATTTAGAAGGTTAAGAGAAACAACATCACGAGATAAGGCATCAGGTACGATATTTAATTTGCCAGGCCTATGCCTAACGTCAAAAGTGAATTGAGATATATACGCAAGTTCCATCTTGCCAAACGACCCGCGGGCTGTTTCAAGTTGTTAAGCCAAGTGAGAGCAGAAAACATTAGGTACATTGTCAAAGAAGTAAACGTGAAAAGCTCTTAGATATACGTAGGGTTAAACGATTTTAAAGACAATTTTAAGGCATTTAATGAGGTTTAAATCGATATGTGAAAAGATAAGAGTAATGGAGACTCGATTCACTAATAAAATTGTTGAAAAAGAAAAAGATATTTTATAAAGCATATATTTACTGGGATGGGAAGCTCTCATTTGAGTTCTACCCAAACCAATAAGGAAAAATTTCAACATCATCATTAAAAAAATGATTCACAAATTCTAAAACGACAAACTTACCAACCAAATTCTCGTCTAGACTTATAATGCTCTACGACTGGTCCTTTGGGTCTCGTTCTAGACTTACAGAGCTATATGACCAAATCCGACAGTAAATTTCGCTTAATGGATGTTAAGGTACGTTGAAATATCAATAACTAAAAAAAAATATGCTATCAAGACTAAATCATACTCACTACATGAAAGAAAAATTCCACGATACCTATACAAAAGGTATTCCAAATTATTCGAATGTTCTTTCAATATTGCAGAAGTTATCAACAACTATCGTAAATGAGTTTAAATAATAAACGTTAGCGGAAATTTCTTTTATTTTAGTATTCAAAGGAGCAGATATAAAGAGATGCAGTTTATTACAACATTTTGAAAGGTAAAAATATGGTTAGGTAATTTCGTTACTATATATGAAGCAAGAACCTCTATAAAACGCATTTATAGGTTATACTGTTTAAAACATACAAGGGAACAATTTTTAAAACTATATCCAAGCAAGATAATATCTAAGAGAAAAAAATATATCAGGGTTAGGTCAAAATAACGCTTTAAGAGACACTAAAAACTCAGGTAAGTATGAAATCTATATTTGGACAAACAATTTTGTTATGTATATGTAATTGTGAGTTATACTAAATGATTTCGGTTATAGAAAACACTTCAAATTATAAAAAAAAAGTAGATAATGTGTTATTTACCAAATGCAACAAGGTCCCGTTGAACTAGCATTTTCAAAAGATATTCTAAAGGTCAAATCGTTACATTAAACGTTTGTAAACATAAGGTTTCTTTAAAAGCGTTCGAATATCACAATCAAAGAGGTAACTGACTTCTTTTTTTTTTAAAGTGTAAACACACAAGGTAATTTAGGTACAGTTTTTGTTAAAAAAAAAGCAGGAAGGGTTATGTTTTAATCGGATATAAATAGATAACTTTCATAATAAACGGTGTTTAAGGGATGCAATTACTTAGTTGATTGATTGTTTTTTATGTATAAATAATTCGCTTACCCGTATAATACAGAAGTAAGGTTAACGTATAAATCTTTCTAAAAACTTGAAGTTCAGTCTAGAACCACCAAACACACACTTCAGACAATTCCAGCCATACACTTCATTTAAAGTTACAGTAAATTAATTAATGTAGCATTTTTAAGACAAAAGGTATAAATTAAAATAACCTCAAAATGACGGTTTTCATTACAACAGCTGACATGTCAATTCAGGAAAATCTCTGGGCGAAATTTACAAGATACCAACCTGAAATTTAAAATCCACAGATATCTTAGTGACATAGATAATGACGTTTATTAATTTTTTTTAGATGAAAAAGCTATTTAAATACATTAGTTAATACAATGCCACCTAAAAAACACGTTGGCCGGCAAATTCTTAAGATAATAAATAATACAGCGAACAAATTAACAAAGAGAGTACTCACTCAGAAATCCGGCGTCCCGCGGAGTTGAGGTAAAGTTGGCTTTGCTAAGGTCCATCAGGGCTCCATCCCGGAGGAATTAAAGATGGTACGCCCGACGCTCTTCTAAAGCGTTCGGACCAGCTCCGGCAATCATGAGCTCGTTCATCCAGGGTCGTGCAGTACGGTTCGCCTAGGTGGCTGCAAATTTTATCTACCTATGTAGGGAATGGGCAGGAATACCAGGTATAAGGCAATAAACAAAGACAATTAGGCAAAGGAAATCTACATAGATAAGATAAGGCACGATACGATACCTCAAAGCGTCCACTCCACTCGAAGATCAGGCAAAACAGCCACGTTCAAGCGTCTAACGGAAATTTCTGCCCACTTTTGTCTTTTTTCACGTCGGCGCGAAGTTATTCGTCCAACCCACTATTGACGTGACGAAAATACGCGCACCGCGTTTTTTAAATTTATGGCGCGAAACTTCCGCACATCAAAATTAAACTAATAACAATGTTTAAGGGCCAATTTGATTGGAACGTAACATAGTTTGGCACATTTCGGTGAATGAGCGAGTCCATTCATAAGTTAGGACTAATTCTGCCATGACCGCGTGCAAAATCAATGGGTCAGAGCAATTCAAATGATTATATAAATTTGAAAATGAATTATAAAAAAATAAATCATAAATAGGTATATTTCGTAATGTTGAGATTCTACTTGGCAATAATCTAACCTCATAAGGGTTTGTAAATAATCTTTGTACATGATTCCGAGTTGCATACTGGAAGTCATGCACTTCTCCGTCATCTATAAGTATTAACTCATTTTCCGAAAAATGCTTAATAGTTTAGTCTATATTACTAAAATATGTAAGAAGTTTTAATATTTTCTCAATATTTAGAGTAGTTTTTACAAAATTGAATTGTACATTGGTTAGTAGTTAGTAAGTTTTGAGAGTTGTGGAATGAGAGATTTGACCAAATAATTAACTAGTTTAAGATTTCTTCAAAAACTCGAAAATCCCATTTCAGCTTGGATTTAAATTCCTTGAAATTACAACCGCCTTCTTAATTAAATTATTCTCCTCATCTTAAAATTATATATTTCTAACGTCCATTCTATTTCTTTACGATTGCATGAAGTTGAACTACAAGAAAGAAATTAATTAAATCTTATAAAATTATACCTTACTAACTGATATAATGGATGTTGTGTACATGTGTTAAACAAGCACTAACTTAATCTTGCGGAGAACCCAGACCCACGTACACGAGGCCATGATTATCAAGATAATCAACTACGATCTTTAGCCAAACGTAACTAGAATAAAAGTGTTTCCAAATGACAAGTGAACGATTTTAGACAGATTACCGAGTAGGAGAGCCGGAGGGTCTGCCCTTACTGTGGTAATCATATGTCACCGTAGCAACACACGGATAATGCATTTTATTGAAAATTCTAAATTATTGTAGAATAATACATGTATCGTTGTTTGTGTATTATTTGATAGCTTCAAATAAACTCAAACAGACGACCAAACTAAACAAGTTTAAGTACCAATATGTATAACAAAATTTTTGTTACAATATATATATATTGCTGTGATAATGGGTTGTTTAGGGGTGAATTGAGTAGTAAGGGTCGCATAGTAACTGTAAATAGCAATAGGAATCAGAAAACTGCATTTATTTAGCAGAAGAACAAGTAATTCGTACATTATGTAAATAGCAAGCATTTAACACCCTGTATATAGACCGTAATTAACATTAATCAATGCAAGTGAGCATATCTTTCAACAATAGAACGCGTATGCAGCAGAGAAATAATCGTACATGTATTTAAACTACGTTGAGGAGTGTTTTACAAATTTATAAAATAAAAGACACAGAACATAAGAGAGAACTTAATAAATCTTCATGCAATTACGCAGGAATCTTGAGCGCTTTGATAAAAAAACGCATAAATAAATAAATACATAAACGAAAACAGCGTAACAATTTTATTTTTGGTTAATAAATCCCTTCATCAAAGTGCGAGAATAATAAAACACTTTTATTAAAATAATGGTAAAATACATTTAACAACTAAGGTAATACGTTAAAGCAGCATCGTCCTTTGGTATTCTATTTGTGGTTGAATATCTGTGTCTTCTACAGCTATTCGCAAGCGCGTTTCGGTTTGACAGCCCCCTCCTAGGACGCCCCGGTCGTCCGAGCTAGTTTTGTAATCAGTCGGCCATACGTGTAAGAAGAGATGAGATGTACCAAAGACTGCAGGCCGGCAATTTGCGTATCCACTTTGAGGAGTCGAGACACATCTTTGAATAGCGGTTGGTATAGTATGAAGGTTATTAACTTGTTTAATTGGAGATAATTTATTTAGCGCGTACGATGTAATGAAAGCAACTATTAAAAATGCAACTTAGAAGATAGAAGGTTTAACCAATTTTATTAAGAAGATCACTTTGTTATACGACGTGAAGAATGCAACTTTGATAATAGAAAGTTTAACCAATTAGGAGAAGATCACTTTGTTATACAGCTTAAAGATGCTACTTTGGTGAGGCGGTGTGATTCAACATCCAGATTGCAGCAGATGCCGAATGTATTTCTACACCTGGAACAACTCCATTTGGTAGAAGCTGTTTAGTACGAGCTTGGTTCATACTACACGCAATAAATTTCGCATGATATAACAAGTACCTCATCAAGGCGAGAAAAGCAGCTTTTGGTTCGTAGTTAGCTTTAAGTACTTTCTTGGTGTTTCACACTAGAAACACGTTAATTTGTTCTTATGTGTAAAAGCATGAATATTATAAAAGTTTCAACTATTGCTGAGCTGGATTTCCAGTGTCGAAATTAAAATTCACTAATTTGATGTTTTAAGAAACAACACGCGTGGTTCAGTATGAATCGTTAGTTACAACAACAGCTGTTACTGACGTCACTTATTTTTCTGTAGTATACTGCTGACAGTAGTGTTCTTGAAAGCAAATGCTTCGAACAGCGTTAGCACAAGTTATGTAAACAAGAATATTTTTGTGATCTGCTTTTTTAGAAACTAAAACTAGTACATGTAACTTAAAAAAGAAAAACTTGAGTAGTAACATTTTTATATGTAACCTCCCTGAACAGATCTGCACGGGTCGGAGTTTTTTTTGTGTAACAAGTTTACAATTTACTGTAAAATGTTTGATTATGAATAATTTAGATAAACCTGAAATTAAAATTCACGAAGTAATTCAGTTATTAATTAAATTTTGTTGCAATTCATTTTATTTTAAAAGAGATTCTTTTTAGTAAATAATTGGTTCAAGATTAAAGTTTTTTATTTTGATCAAATATGATCAAACCTAACCACAGAAAGCTAACATCTTTAAGAGTAGAATTTTGATGCAAACTTTATATAGAAAATATCTTTTTAATACTTCTTTATGTATATTTGCGGGACACAAATACTGTTCCACTTTTTTATTAACCTAACTATTATAATTTCTTACAGGAACAGCGTCTTATTTTATTAAGACAGGTTTTTGTCATCGAAGGCGATCTTTTTTTCTTTGGGTCTCCACGTCCACCCTTAGAAATATGCCATGCCATTATCGTGAATAAGTCCGGACTTGGTGGCGCCTATTTGTCTGAGATTAAGTTTGACCTACAAACAGATTTCGGCTTACCCCCCCCATTTCTCATAGCTCTACCCAAGGAATAGACCCCTAGTTATGTCGGAAGACTTAGTTGCACTGACGCCCAACGTCTGGGGCCTCGAAATTTGTTTGTGCAAAAATTATTTTGCTTCGAAATTTGTTTGTTCAAAAATTGTTTTGCCTCGAAATTTGTTTGCTCAAAGTTTATTTGACATTAAGATTTGTTTGTTTAAAAGTTGGTTGAGACGTTAACCCCCATACAGTCAATTAATTAACTTAGTCAAATTTATTTTTAACTTTCATTCTGTTTTGACCCAATATAATTTTTTTGATATGGTTTTGGCAAAATTTATTTTACCAAATACACTTTTTGACTTTTACCTTTAGTTCCCCGAATTTGTTTTGACAATTTTTGTAAGGTTCCAATCATTTAGATTTATCAGTTTGATTTCATTAAAATATTAGGCTTTAGCAATCATGTCGGAAAAATTCCAAATTGTTTGTCTACTTAAAGAAGAACTGGAGTATGAACTGAAAATTAGAGGATTAGTGAGCGAGAGACCAGTGTTGGATAAAAGAAAAATTTTAGGAAGATTGTTAGCCAAAGAAGTAGATAAGCCTGGTTGTTTGATTGACCTTTCGTGTTATGAAGTAGATTTTGCAACGGAAAGTAAAGAGATTTCTGTTTCAGTTGAGTCAGTTCGAAATGTTTTGTCCGAATTTGAAAGTGATTCCTCAGATTCAATTTTTAGGAGAGTTTGTTCAAGGTTAATCCACCTTTCTGGGCGAGTTAAGCGTATGAAAATTCCTTCAATAAATTCCGAGGAAGCAATTAAGTTCAGAAATGAGACCGTAGCAACCATACTAACCCTTGAAGCTGAGTTATACGATAAAATCAATAAAAGTACAGAGTTCACCTATTTTGATCGGTCTGTTGTAGTATCTCCTTCAGTTGCTAGTGCGCCTACCCATTCGATTTCGTACATAACATCTTCTTTACCTATAGGTTCATGGCCCGTAAAATTCTCAGGAGATCCCAAACAACTATATTCATTTTTAGATAGAGTTAGTGATTTAGCACAATCTCGTAAGGTACCCGAAGCTGATTTATTTGGATCAGCATGTGAACTTTTTGTGGGAGATGCTTTGATTTGGTTTAGAACAGTAAAAAATTCGTTGAGAGATTGGAATTCTTTATTAGAACGTCTAAAGGAAGATTTTCTGCCCGGTTTTTCAGATGATGACATTTGGGAAAAAATCAGACATCGTCGTCAAGGTAAAGACGAAAGGATTATTTTATTTGTTGCGCATATGCAAACTTTATTCAGTAGACTGACTAACGAGCCAGCAGAAGTCACTAAAGTTAAGATGATAAGAAAAAATTTGATTCCTGATTATATTTCAGCACTTGCATTGTCGGACATTCAAGTAAATTTGTGCAAAAAGTTAGAAGAAGCCTCTTTGATGAAACTAAACTTGGTTTCTGCATCTTCTAGTAAGCCCAACAAGACTTGTAGTCCTTCTAAGCATCCATTTGAGACCAAACATCCCGTGTTGAATGAAAAAATTTGTGCCGTTAAGAGTAGGGTGTTTCAAAATAAATTAGTTAATCCTCAAGCAACAGTAGCGGATAAGATTACTTTGGAGTCTTCAGTTTTTAATTCTTTTAGTCCCGATAAGAGAAATAATTTTGTTTGTTGGAATTGCTCCCGTAATGGACATTGGTTTAGAGAGTGTAGAGCAACCAAGAAGATTTTTTGTTTTGGATGTGGTCGAAAAGGCGTTAAGGCAACGTCGTGTCCACAATGTTCAAAAAACCAGTAAGGCGGCAGGTGCATAGTGGTCGGCATTCTGTTCCGCGTCATAAGGCTACAGTTATGATTTGTAAACAAGAAACATATTTTTGTAAGGATGATTGGTCGAGATGGCTTACAGTTGTAAAAAAATTTTGTCAGAACTCTACGAAGCCTAAGAATAATACTTTGTTCATTGAAAAGCAGTGTGATAATCGACCTTACATTATGGTGAAGTTACTTGATAGAGATATTACCGGTCTTCTAGATTCAGGATGCACTACCTCAGTGGTAGGATCCTTAGCTCTTTCGATAATTAGAAAATTAGACTTAAAAATTTTTAGTTCAGCAAAAACAGGTATTACTACAGCTGATGGTTCAGTAAAGTCTGTTTTAGGTTCTGTTGATTTACCAATTTGTGTAGGTAATGATTGTCGTATTCTTAATGCATTAGTGGTCCCGTCCCTACCTCATGCCTTTATATTCGGTAGTGACTTTGCAAAATTATTTGGTGTAGTTGCCGACTTTAGAAACAATAATTGGTTTATTCAGAGTAACATCGAGAACAATATTGTGTATTTTAGGTTCACCTTCTATCCCTTTGAACACTAATGATTACTTATTTGATTTGCATGATCTTTCGGATGCTCAGTGTGTGCAAGCACAAGAGATAATAAATTCATTCAATGAAATTAACAGTGATGATAGGTTGGGACGTACTAACCTAATCGAAATGGATATAGATACAGGTAATGCCAAGCCCTTCCATAAGAAACCATATGTGATGTCACCATTTATGAGCAAGATATTGAATGATGAGTTGGACGACATGCTTAAACTTAAAGTTATAGAACCGTGTACTAGTCCGTGGTCCTCTCCGGTTTTGTTGGTTAAGAAAGCAGATGGAGAATATCGTTTCTGTTTTGATGGTAGAGCCCTGAACGACTTAACTGTTCACGATTCGTACCCCCTTGCGAATGTAGATAGAATTCTCAATATGTTGAGAGGTGCGAACTATATTTCGTCACTTGATTTGAGAAAATCGTTTTGGCAAGTCCCTTTTAGTGAGTCATCCAAATATAAGACTGCTTTCAGTGTTATTTCGCGAGAATAATATAGATTTACATGCATGCCATTTGGGTTGAAAAATGCTGCGCAGACGCAACAGCGTTTAGTAGATGCGATTTTTGGTCCACGTTTTGAACCCCATGTATTTTGCTATTTGGACGACATAATACAATGTTCGTCATCGTTTGAAGAACACCTAAAGTTATTGTCAGAGGTTAAGCAACGTCTAAATGAAGCTAACCTTACTATAAATATAGGAAAGTGTGAATTTTTCAAAAAAACACTTAAATTTTTGGGTTATATAGTAGGTTCAAATTCACTTCGTACAGATCCCGATAAAGTATCGGCGATGGTTAACTTTCCTCGACCGAAAACCACGACAGAAATTAAGAGGTTTATAGGAATGTGCAGTTGGTATCGTCGCTTTATAAAGAATTTTTCGTCATTAGTTTCGCCTATCAACGATCTCATTAAGAAAAATAAAAAAGGTCAAACTGTAAATTGGAGCGCGGAAGCAGAAAATTCGTTTGTGTTGATCAAACAAGCATTAGTTTCAGCACCTCTTCTTTCACAGCCAGATTATTCGGCACCCTTTATTGTTGAGTGTGACGCCAGCAACACTGGGTTAGGAGCTGTTTTGATACAAAATATAAAAGGACAAGAGCGTGTAATTTCGTACGCAAGTAAAACCCTGAGCCGTACAGAGCGCAATTATTCCACCACAGAAAAAGAGTGTTTAGCAGTTATTTTTGCAATTGAGAAATTTCGTCTGTGGGTGGAAGGAGTTCGATTCACAGTTGTCACTGATCATTTTTCGTTACTTTGGTTGAGTAATCTTCAGAATCCTACTGGAAAACTTGCCAGATGGTCAGTTCGATTAAGGCAACATTCATTTGATTTGGTACATAGGAAAGGAAAATTTAATATAGTTCCAGATTGTCTTAGTCGTGGCGTTCCTTTAGAAAATCCAGAAGTTAATTTAGTAGAGATCAAACTTTACAATGTAGACTTGTGGTATGAATCTTTGAGAAAGAAAATTTTGTCGTCTCCCAAGAGCTACCCACAATGGAAAGTGGAAGATGGGTTCATTTTTAAGTTTATTCCTTCCAAATTACCGCATTCGGCGAATATTGTAGAGTGGAAGCACTTGGTACCGAGATCTCAGCGTAAAGATGTCATTAAATCATGTCATGACCCCCCTACAGCAGGACATTTTGGTTCTTTGAGAACTTTGTCTCGTGTCCAAGAATTATATTATTGGCCAAAGATGATCTTTGATGTACGTAAATTTTGTAGGAAGTGTTTGATTTGTGGTGCTCAAAAACCACCTAATAAAGGTCCCCTTGGCATGATGGGAAAGGAAAAAGAGGTTGGACTTCCATTCCAAACCATTGCTTTAGATTTGATGGGTCCGTTCCCTCGTTCCAAACGCGGACATAAATGGCTTTTAGTTGTTGGTGACTGGTTTTCGAAGTATTCGATTTTACAACCTTTGCGTAGTGCCACAGCACATTTGATTGAAAAGTTTTTGGAAGAAAAAGTGTTTCTTGTCTACGGAGTACCACAATTTGTTATTTGTGATAATGGTCCACAATTGATTGGACGCGTTTTTAAAGCTTTGTGTGCAAGGTGCGAAATCCAAAAGATTTGGTACAATGCTGTTTATGCTCCTCAATGCAATTTTGTGGAAAGAATTAATAAGACAGTTGGTACTGCAATCCGTTCGTACGTAGAAGAACATGATACGTGGGATAGTGAGATATCAAAAATTCAGTACGCAATTAATTCAGCAAAACACGAATCCACCAACTATTCTCCAAATTTTTTAGTCTTTGGTCGTCAGGTACCCCTAAGTGGAAAAGCTTATAGTAATAATTTTAAACCCGGTGAGGATGTAGATGTTGTTTCAAGTAGTAGACCTTCTTATGTTTTGGATCGTCAACCTTTGTTTGATATTTTTGGAAATGTCCGTGAAAATTTGCATGTAGCTTATCAACGTTCGAGTAAACGCTACAATCTTAGAAGAAGAGACATTTCATTCCAAGTCGGAGAAAGCGTTTGGAGACCTAATAAGGTACTTTCGAGTGCTGGTGATAAATTCTCCGCTAAGTTAGCTCCAAAGTTCATTTTGTGTAAAGTTCGAAAAAAACATTCCAATTTAGTGTATGAATTAGAGAATGAGGATGGAACAAGAGCTGGAAAATGGCATGTTAAGGACTTGAAGCCCGTTGAAGCATCATATCCAGACGAGAATGATGATCCTGACGATTAGTTCCAGTCTAGTCATTTCTTTGATTTTAAGCAAAACAATAGTTGTTTGCTTCGTTTTGTTCCGATTTTTGATTTAGTGTCGTTTAACTAATAGTAAATGGAGACTGCCCTTTGGTAACTCATTTTGTTTGAAAATTTTGTTTGATAATTGAAGCATGTGGTTAAGATTTTATGTAATAGTTTTGTGGTGTGCATTAGTGTGCATACTGGTTGTTTTAGTCGCGCGTTATTTGAAGATGTTGTTAGAAGATGTCTTTGAAAGATATCTTTAGGATGTAGAAATAAGTGGACTATTTAAGTTGCTAGTCCTGATTTCTACATATTTAGGTAGAGAGAATATTGATTTATTCTTTCCCCTATTTCGGACCTTTCAGAAATTTTCATTTGATAAGGTCAGAGGTTTGCATGATGAACCTCGCCATTTGATCCATCACTAATAAGATGCGTTGTTTGAAAAATTAGTGATAGGATAATCAGTAAGGTGTAGGAGATTACAGCCCTAACTGGTTCGATTTTGTTATTTTGTATTCGAATTTTGTAAGTAACCTTTTGGTTAGGTTACCTTTTTGATTATCACTTTATAGTGATAATATTTTGAATAGTTATGCTATTTTGATGTTGTAGCGTTCCTTTTTTGTAAATAGAGCTGCTTGAGCTCCAGGAAGTGGAGTTTTTATTTGTGGAAATTAAGCTAATTTGTAATATGTTTGGTTACAGTTAGTAGATACTTGCCTTAGTAGGAGTAAGAAAACTCTAGTTAAAGGGTTACCATGAATTTAGATTTTGATTAATTTTTTTGTCCCGTGGAGTGTTGACTTTTTGATTTGACCTCTCCCAATTTTGACATACACCGATTGTGACTCCCCGATTTTGTCTCCCTATGGACGTTTGGTACACGTAGTTACCGACACACTCAAATTTGTAGATATTTGTCCCCCTCGTTTTGATAGGTTCATAAGAATTCATAATGATAATTAAGAATGTGGAAGAGGCTAGTATATATATATAAAAAAATCTTTTGTATTTGTTTTACTTAAAATTTTTCTTTGTTAATAAAATAAAAAAAAAGATTTTTTTCTTTTAGGAAAGGGGTAGTGTAACAATTTTATTTTTGGTTAATAAATCCCTTCATCAAAGTGCGAGAATAATAAAACACTTTTATTAAAATAATGGTAAAATACATTTAACAACTAAGGTAATACGTTAAAGCAGCATCGTCCTTTGGTATTCTATTTGTGGTTGAATATCTGTGTCTTCTACAGCTATTCGCAAGCGCGTTTCGGTTTGACAGCCCCCTCCTAGGACGCCCCGGTCGTCCGAGCTAGTTTTGTAATCAGTCGGCCATACGTGTAAGAAGAGATAAGATGTACCAAAGACAGAAGGCCGGCAATTTGCGTATCCACTTTGAGGAGTCGGGACACATCTTTGAATAGCGGTTGGTATAGTATGAAGGTTATTAACTTGTTTAATTGGAGATAATTTATTTAGCGCGTACGATGTAATGAAAGCAACTATTAAAAATGCAACTTAGAAGATAGAAGGTTTAACCAATTTTATTAAGAAGATCACTTTGTTATACGACGTGAAGAATGCAACTTTGATAATAGAAAGTTTAACCAATTAGGAGAAGATCACTTTGTTATACCGCTTAAAGATGCTACTTTGGTGAGGCGGTGTGATTCAACATCCAGATTGCAGCAGATGCCGAATGTATTTCTACACCTGGAACAACTCCATTTGGTAGAAGCTGTTTAGTACGAGCTTAGTTCATACTACACGCAATAAATTTCGCATGATATAACAAGTACTTCATCAAGGCGAGAAAAGCAGCTTTTGGTTCGTAGTTAGCTTTAAGTACTTTCTTGGTGTTTCACACTAGAAACACGTTAATTTGTTCTTATGTGTAAAAGCATGAATATTATAAAAGTTTCAACTATTTCTGAGCTGGATTTCCAGTGTCGAAATTAAAATTCACTAATTTGATGTTTTAAGAAACAACACGCGTGGTTCAGTATGAATCGTTAGTTACAACAACAGCTGTTACTGACGTCACTTATTTTTCTGTAGTATACTGCTGACAGATGTGTTCTTGAAAGCAAATGCTTCGAACAGCCTTTAGCACAAGTTATGTAAACAAGAATATTTTTGTGATCTGCTTTTTTAGAAACTAAAACTAGTACATGTAACTTAAAAAAGAAAAACTTGAGTAGTAACATTTTTATATGTAACCTCCCTGAACAGATCTGCACGGGTCGGAGTTTTTTTTGTGTAACAAGTTTACAATTTACTGTAAAATGTTTGATTATGAATAATTTAGATAAACCTGAAATTAAAATTCACGAAGTAATTCAGTTATTAATTAAATTTTGTTGCAATTCATTTTATTTTAAAAGAGATTCTTTTTAGTAAATAATTGGTTCAAGATTAAAGCTTTTTATTTTGATCAAATATGATCAAACCTAACCACAGAAAGCTAACATCTTTAAGAGTAGAATTTTGATGCCAACTTTATATAGAAAATATCTTTTTAATACTTCTTTATGTATATTTGCGGGACACAAATAGTGTTCCACTTTTTTATTAACCTAACTATTATAATTTCTTACAGGAACAGCGTCTTATTTTATTAAGACAGGTTTTTGTCATCGAAGGCGATCTTTTTTTCTTTGGGTCTCCACGTCCACCCTTAGAAATATGCCATGCCATTATCGTGAATAAGTCCGGACTTGGTGGCGCCTATTTGTCTGAGATTAAGTTTGACCTACAAACAGATTTCGACTTACACCCCCATTTCTCATAGCTCTACCCAAGGAATAGACCCCTATTTATGTCGGAAGACTTAGTTGCACTGACGCCCAACGTCTAGGGCCAGATGAATAGAGAAAAATTGTTTCACTGCTACCCAATGTGGGGCTGGTGCTTTTAGAAGAATCGTTTCACTGGCACACAACGTGGTGCAAGACATAATAAAAAAAAAACACCGTTACACTGGCGCCCATGCGTGAGGCTAGCCTTTTAACTAATTAGAAAAAAAAAACGTTACAACAGCACTAGAGTTACACCATTTATTTTTGTACAATTATCCAAAAGCATTATCTATACAAAACAGCAGACGTAAGTTGAAAGTCTGGCCACGATAACAAATTATAATGTATCAAAGATCGCAAATAAAAACCATGGCATGGAAATCCAAAGGAACTTCATCAGAGACAGACCAAAAATACAGGGAATATTAAAGAAAACCTGGTTGGTCGCAACAATCTGCAAAACTGCTTAGAAGCCCAACCCAAAGGTAGTAGGAAAAGCTATTTAACACCCACCGGTGACAAGACAGCTCAGTCTACACTTGATGCACGTTGAATCCACATCACTTTTAACCAGAAATCTACGCGCCAAATAAATAAAGTTTAGAAAATAGTGAAAATAGTGCTGCATAAAGATTGTGTTAAGAATACATGAAGAGTTTTGCCGTTTTTTTTAGAAAACGGTTTCTAATCTGCGTCAAAAAGAATTCTAATCTGCGTCGAAAGAATAACAATTCTAATCTGCGTCGAAGACAATTCTAATTTTGGAACAATTCAATTCTAATTGGCTTCTGGTACAATTCCAATCGGCTTCCAGTCAAACTCTGGGATAATTCATAATACTAAGTAACCCACGATTTCAAATGGTAGTTAAGGGAAGAAATTCAAAGCATATGCAGAGAAATATAAAACAAAGAAGCACGAGGTGATTTTTGGAAAACAAGGTGTAACTGTACTGAAATATTGGTTCAACAAAGCAGAGCATTGGTATTCGATAGAAGACAACAAGGGGGTGTTGATCCACAACACGAAACAAAGCAGGTCAGGCCTACCTAGTTTTAAGAAATCTTTTCAATTTAAATTAACATTGAATATATTAATTTTTCACTAATTTGTAAAGAGTCAACAAGGACATCGTTAAAACTTACATAATAATCATAAAAAGGCCTCAAACGTTCCTGATTTTTTTGTAAAAAGGTGTTGTTTTTGGCGACTTTATTTTAAATTAAAAGTATATAAATTTTGGGATAAATAATCCATATGATATTAATTGATTGAAGAGTGTATTCAAAGAATTTCAAAAATTGTAAATATTATTTCCTTACATTATATGAATGTTGATTGACTTCGTTTTATCAATTCAAACAGGTAATTATAAAGGGGTTATAAGAAAATTGATTATCGCAACGTTGTGGACTCTGTGTAGATTAAAAGAGGGCTAGCCCTGGCGTAATAAAAGTAAAAGATTAATTTGAGAGAAACACAGAGCGGTGGCGTTAAGTAGAACGTTTATTACATCCGACTACAACAAGCGAGGGGGCTACTACACTATATATATTGACGTGATAATGAGGTCACGAGAGGTCATTGAATACCCAAATTCTATAAAAAATCGGATCTAGGACAATTGCCCAAAAATCAATTTACCGAAAAAAAAATTCCCGACTACAAATGTCCAGAAGGAAAATTGATCAAAAGATACTTGCCCAAAAAGAAATTTCTCCGAATTGCAAATGACCGAAAATATAATTACTCGAACTTTTCTTCACACTTTTGGAACTGGCAGTGTTGAAATGGCACTTAAAGTGAATAAGGCGCTAGAAAATCTAACGTTCAAGAGTTAAAAACTCTTCAAAGACTGGCGTGTTTAAAAAATAGAAAATATCCCTCTGTCAAGTTAAAAATAAAACAATGCTCCTTTGTCAAGTTTAAAATATGTATTTTAAATACTTTACAGAAAAATTTGATTCTTTAATTGCAATTATACAAAACGAATTATTAAACTTTACTCTCCAAATTATTTTATCATTATTTAATATTTTACTACCTTTATTCATTTTATTTTTTAGGAGCTGCATTCATAAAAAGGTCCTTTATCTCCTCTTCAACACCTGCAATTATACCATTTTCATCTATTATTTCCATTTCCTTAACATCATCTACTTCAGTTTCTAATAATTATTACCTTATTTACCGGTTTGGTTTTCAATCTATTCATGAGTACCCTTTCGTTCTTTTGTAAGTAGTTTTCTATACAGTGTCCTACCTTTTTCCACACAAGTATCCTTTCACCTTCATTCCGTTCTCTGGTTACATATCGTTTTAGCTTCGTACATTTCTTGATAAAATCGCGCATTTCTTACTGTATTCACGATCAAACAAATTTTCATTGTCATGTATCAACTTCTTTCGAAATTTAAATGACTATTTATTCAAGCATCCTATAAAGTCTTACTAAGTATTCAGTTATAAAGTTAAATATTTGGAATCTATTCTCTGGTTATAAAATGCTAAATGGGTTCGTTGAAATAAGTTTAAAACATCTGCATCTCTTAAATAAATACGTTTAATGAGTTAGTATGGAATGCTATTATCATGTTCCGTTATCACACAGGTGTTTATGGACACAGATTGCGAGCAATCAAAAATTGTCCACCTGCTCATTTTTTCCCGGTAGTATTATTCGAAATTTTAAATGTCTATTGTTACAAAGTTACATTGAAATATATATTACACAAAAAATATAACTATGGTTTTGTGGTTTAAGTTTATTGCCTAAATTCTTTTTATAAAACTAAAAAAAATTATCGAAATGTCATGCTTTGATGAACACTACTTTCGCGAAATAATAAGATTCAGGATACATCCCTATTTAATTTGCCCGTTAGAGATAGATTTTCTTCTCTCGATTTTGGTTTCTATCTGAATTAACGCAAAGGTGTAACAGGCTCTCAAACTCAATTAGAAACCGGAAAATACAATTAATTCATAAAAATATTAATCTGTATTTTAATAGAGAAATCGTGAACGGCAAATTCATAAGTTCTAAAGCTTTGATTGCTGAAACTAATTGAGCCGTCAATTTTGAAACGCTGATTTGTTAATATTATTTATGGTGGTATAAAATGTTACATAAAGACCGTATACTTATATTGGCATGGTAAACAACATCGGTGGTTTAAATATTCAGACTGTTGCAGAGAAATAGTGTATTTGCTACAACAATGCACCCTAGAGTTATAGATTCCGGATTGAGTTACACATTAGTTAATGATTAGTACGAGTAATGAAGAGAAATCCCAAGTTTTGTAATTGCCTTCATTACTGTTTGTTAACTAAGTAAGATCCTATCATCCGCAGAAATTTAATTATCAGATCGTAGATATTCAACATGTTAAGCTAACTCAAATACTTGAAAACTTTAATTTTAACATCTAAAGTTGAAATTTTATTGATAAGTTTTTAATGAGAGTTCTATTTACACCCACAAATGTTCTACAGTTTGTGATTAGTTATATTAATAGTTCCACCGAAGTAGTTTATAGGATGGCAAACTGGAAATATGAGGTGCTAACTTCTCTCGGGTAAAAGTGATGTTACTTTTAATTTTGAATTACCTAGAACGGCTGGAAACCCCGTAACAATTTCGAAGGTGCACCGATTGACTTCCAGTGGTGCGGAAGTAGTTTCAATGACAAAATAATATCAAAATAATAAAATCTAAAATATACAATGGCCGGAATACAAAACTACTTTAAAAATTCAACTTACCTTGGAGAAGTTTACTAACTGTCCAAAATTAAAGGCGTCAAACCGTTATATGCTTGTAATACTATTGATATATTTGCTATTCAGAAATCGGTTATTCTCGATAGCTCTCCTTGCTTTCGATTCCAAATTCTCATCACCTAAGCGGTTACCTTTTCTAATCCTACTTAAAAATACTTCTTGGCGTTCTATCCATTTACAGAAATTCTCGAAATAACGTCCTCTCGCAAATATGACTTCATCATTGGGTAGCTTGATATCCTGTAGTAATGATCATCTTCCTTATCTTATAACTAACTGTAAATAAAATGCCATTCGAATTTAGACTCTATTAACAGTAAACTTCGGAACATATCATTACACGATCATTAATCTTAAACGGAAACAAAACATAAAATAACCGCCACTGGCTACGTATTATTAACAGAACTCATAAAAAAACCTTAAACAGAAACCATTGCACCAGTTTCCTAAATTGCCTTATACGACATTTGCAAATCTTAATTATTTGGAAATGCCTTTAACAACTGACTTAGAAATACGTAGCACAATCCCATCTTCTGTTACCGCCATTCCTAGGTCCATTAAAATTATGAAATTTACGCATAGGTATTTACTATTAATATATCTTACAATTATAGCTCGCGGTTCACTTAGTACGGACGTTTAACATTTCAAAAGATTCAAACTTATTTTCTAATATTCTTATCCTTAAATATAAATAACTAATTTCGTCGTTATATGAACCAATTATAATTATATTTACAAGTTGGTATTTACAAAATTTTCAAGCGTCAGACAAAATACCATAAAAGGGCTCAGAATAGTACTCGCAGTTTTGTAATTTAGAGGTTCCAGATTAACTTTATTGATGGACTAATTATTTCTTCGGTACATTAGGACACCTCATTCCCCTGATTACCAACGTAATTAATTCCCGCAAGATAAACTAAACCCAGACAATCAATAAGGAATTATGATTTTAAATATTTAATGCAGGAATTAATTATTATAGTGGGTAACAATGATCCATGAAAACCACGTAGTTTATAAAAGGTCGAATCTTCGACCATGGCCGATTAATTGCATATGTATGCTTTTTTACCTATAAGTTTATTTATACTTTAAATAAAACTTGTTTTTACTAACCCAGGAGCTATTATAATATTTCGAAATAACATTACATTTTGGTTTTTTAACAAAAAAAATTATCTAACAAAAATGTTTCAATTCAACCTGTCAACCTGATAAAAATGTATCGCCGGAACCTATCAATCATCCTTTGTGCACAAACGCTTTGTTTATGTTCTAATGTAATTACTCTGGTCACAGGTAGACCGATCGGCACTACACTGTCTCCCACTTACTTCTGTTTGCAATTGGGTTATTTTCCTGAGCCATTGTTGCATATGTTGCATTCTGTCCACTTCAAATGGTAGAACGCGACTCGTCTATGTGTAGTTGTGAAATGCTTGTAGAGCGAGCCCAGATCCAGAGCTTACTTCTGTCGGTCAAAGATTGGTAGTTCAGTGCGTTTATATTGGATTCGGTCTACAGGCTCCAGCACGGGTAACATGATTCTTCGGTCGTTGGGGTATCTTGTTCTTACAATATGCCTCAGTGTGAGTGTTAACGTTGAGGCTCCTCTATTTTTGCTGGTTGTATGCTGAGCTCGATGTACACGTATAACTCCGATATTGGATACGGTTCAAATTCGATCTGTGTTCATGGTTTGAATGTGTGTTTGTTAGTACATATCGGCTGTTTCGGGTTATCTCTTACTTTGTCAGTTGCACCGATTTCAATGTCATCAGTCTTCTTCTAACGGCACACACTCTATGAGAGCGTTTAAATATTTTTTGTATTTTCCTAACGAGTTGTAATTTTGTAGTTGTGGTTTATGTGGTACTGTTCGAGTGTGGTTTGTTGTCGTGTGGTTTTGTGTTGTTGTGTCTTGTTTTTGGGTGTTATTTGTTTTCGGTTTTCTTCTTTGTAGTGCTGTACTTTTTTTCTGTCCCTTTCGATTTGTGACGGTTGTGCATTTTGTTTGTTGTATAGGGGCATGTGCGTTGTGCAGTGGTTACAGGATGCTGTATTACGTACGGTTCTTGGCAGCTCTTAAGGAATTTGCAAAAAGGATTGAGAGATTAGATGCGATTACCGCACGTAAATCGGTGCGATGGGGTGGGAAGGTTTAAACAATTTTAATAGGAGATAATTTGACTTGTCATGATATCTGAGCATGATACAATTTAATAAAAAGTTAAAAAAACTAAAACCAAAAAGAAATATCTAAATTTTTAAATATGCACGACGAACTCCACACTAAATCAATCACTGTCTCACCTAAACACGCGGAATATCGGGTATTAAATCATCACTTTAAACATCGGGTCAATAACAAACTAAATCAGAAACCCTAATTAAATCAAATCAACTAATTAAACTAAGAAACTAAAACCATGCATCTTCCCAGGACTTAAAAGTGATAGTGATCCCCAGGACGTTTAGTGCATACCCACCTGAATTTAAGCAGTGCATATTCACCTCCCTTTAGCAGTAAGGAATAAATCGATGTGGATAAAGGACCAGATCTTCGAATACTGGAATAATTCATATTCGAAGTATGTATAAAAATTGTGGCGACTGTACTCGCATAAGCACTGATATGTATTAATAAGAATATTTTGTGATAATCTTGAACGAGCACGTTTTTAATGTGATGGCGCTAGCCGACATAATGATTATGCGAATGCACCTGAAAATTTTGGTGATTCTTTTTGCTGCTTTATGTACTGCTACATGTTTAACGCTTATTTAGATATTTATTTATATTTATATATATATATATATATATATATATATATATATATAAATTTTTACCTGTATAGTACTTTGATATTTTTTATTATTTTGTGGCTTGATTTGTTTTGTTTGGCGTTTTGTCGCTTATTTTTGGTTGCAGTAGCTATAGAAAGAAGTTAGAATTAGAATATAAGTTAGTTAGGGAACGTTATGCGAAAAAAGATAGGACGACGTGTAGAAAACTACTTACAAAAGAACGAAAGAGTACTCATGGTTAGATTAGAAACTAAACCGGTGAATACATTAATAATACAAGTATACATGCCACCTCTAGCTACAGCGAGGAAGAAGCATTATAATTTGAATAACGGCCGTTATACTTGCGGCCACGTCCCCAATGCCCCACCCGGACGTACTACATTGGGTTTAAACGCGAAAATAATCGTGCTTCTAATTCATTCCAACTTCATAGTTAATCCACCCTAAATAAAAAACTAAATAAAAATCTAACAAACCTAAAAATCTAACAATCTAACAAACATATAAATCTGACAAACTGAAACAAAAACTAAAAACAAAAACTAAAAACAAAAACTAAAAACAGGGTTGTAAATAATGGTACCCCTAACGCTGACTTTGGAGTGTACCCGATCAACAAGACACAAGCAAAAATGAGAGGGGGAGGGATCCGTAATACCGGATAGCAGACGCCGGCTCTGCTTACCAGTGCGACCTGAAGGGTCGTCTTAAAACTATCCAAATCTAGCTAACTAATGTAAATTTATCCCTAGCTTTCCCTATCATTCCCTAACTGATTTATAATATGATTACAATCTTCTCAATTCTGCTCTTCCTTCCCAAATATATACTGCAACCAAAATGGCGACAGAACGTCAAACAAAACAAATATGCCACAAAATACTACAATACATGCTAATAAATATAAAGTGTAAATATAAAATATAAATAAATATAATTATATAAATATATAAATCAATGTCTAATAAGCCTTAAGCATATAACAGTGCACAAAATAGCAAAAGCATAACCCTATTTATCAAGTGCACTCGCACAAGCATATTTCGGCTAGCGCCATTACACACAAAACGTGCTTGTTAAATTATTTCAAAAACTACTAATTAATGTAAATCAAAGCTTGTGCGAGTACAGCCGCCACAATTTAAGTCTTACCTCCATGATAAAATTCTCCAGCATCCGAAGATCTGGTCGTCTGCTTACATCTAACTGTAACTTACTTCTAAGGGTAAGATGGGGTGCACTGCTAAAGTCCTGGTGGATATGCACTAAGTGTTCTTGGGGGGGATCACAATCACTATCACTATCACTTCACTTTCAAGTCCTGGGGGGATGCGCGGTTTCACTCTATTTTATTATCTTTGTTTATTTTATTGATTTAATTTAATGAGGGTTTCTGATTTATTTGTTATTGTTTATTTGTTATTATTTATTCCGATTTCCAGATTTTCCGCACATAATTATGAAGATAGGCAGTGATTGTATTAATGGTGTGGGGGTTTCTCGTGCATATTGGACATTTGGGTATAATTATCATGTTATTTTACTATTATTATTATTTTTTTTTTTTTTATTTTTAATATCAGGTTTTGGTTATATCTATGCTCGTATCCTTACTCACGCCAAGTCAATCTAAAATTTTCCAATTCTCCCACCAACCCCACCGAATTTTATACGCGGTTATCATTGTCTAATCTCGCGACCCTTTCTCGCGAATTCTTTTAAGGCTGTCCAGAACGCTTTCTGGTTAACCACTTCCCCGACTTCCTCTAGGCTCTTTGGCCATGCCAGACCTAGGATAGCTAGTTTGCTATCAGCCAACCCTCGATTTACCGCCTCAAGCGGGCAGTCGAAGAGCACGTGCTCTGCGCTTTCCGCGCCCTCACCGCATTCGCAGCGGTGGCTGTTGGTTAGACCGAACCTTTGTAAATACGCCTTCAGGGCGCCGTGCCCTGTTATCAACTGCACCATTTTGTGATCGAGCTTAACCTCGATCCTACCTTTAGCTTCTATGCTCGGTATGAATTTGTGGGTCAACCTGCCCGTGACAGCGTTGTTCCACCTCTCTTCCCATTGTCGAATTGATTTTTCGCGCAGCTTTCTTTTAATCAAAGACTTCGGTATTGACGAATGTGATATTCGAAAGTCTCCCGTCGCGGCCTCTTTAGCTAATTCATCAGCCCTATCGTTTCCTACGTTACCATTGTGCGACCTGATCCAACAGAACTTTAAACGTCGAAACTCTAGCGCCGTACGCGCTATCCTCCAGACGTCCGCTTGGAGGTCTGTCGAGGTGTTCATGTTTGTTAAAGCCGTCAGCGCCGATTTACTATCACTGATTATATAATACTCGTCTCTGCCCGTATGGTTTATTACGTAATCGATAGCTCTCGTATGGCTACCAATTCGCACTGGAAGATAGTGCACCAGTTCGCGAGTTTGGTTTGAAACCGAAACACCTCCTTTCCTGCTTATACACGACAAACGCCGCGCCTGCTTGCCCATCGTCCATACGTGAACCGTCCGTATAAATTCTGATACCCATCGCGCATTCATCACCTTCGACAAACTCGATTCCTCTAATATCAGCCGGGTGCCCCAACTCAGATACAACGATCTTTCTTGCAATTTCCCTATTACCAAGATTAAGATCTTCGATAATTTCGCGCCCTTTTCCTATATTTATTAATCGCCTATCTCTAATCTCCTAACGACATATTCGATAGGGAGAGTCCTACTGATCACCAGGGCAGCCTCCGTGGAGGTGGTCCTGTACGCCCTCGCCGCTTTTACCGCGGTTATGCGTTGTACGCTCGTTAATTGACGCATCTCCCGGACTTTACAACCTTCTGCCCATACAGAAGCTGCGTACAGTATTGCCGGCTCAAGTGCTCCGGTATAAACCGTCCTCAGCGATTCGCCCCTGAAACCTCACTTTATTTTAGCCGCCGCCATCATTTTATTTGATATTTCGCCGCCCTTACTTTTTACGTATTGTGCGTGCGCTTTCCAATTTAATTTATTGTCGATCTTGACGCCGAGGTAGGTAATTCAATCTTTAAACGGGATTTTCTCCCCTCCTAGCTCTAACCTAGGTTGTCTCTGTCCTGGTTTCGTGCCGAAATAAAGCGCCTCTGACTTCGCCGTGTTAAATTTTAATTTTACCGCCTGCGACCATTCGTGTAATTTATTAAGCGCCTCGTTCGGTTTTGTGCGCATATCCATTAGCAATCTCGATCTTACAATTAAGAGCGTGTCATCTGCAAACCCAACGATTGAGCATCCTGCGGGCAACTTGACCCTAAAGATGCTCTCATACAACAACTTCCAAAATGTGGGACCAGAACATGACCCTTGCGGGCATCCCCTTTCCACCTCACGCGACAGAACTTCACCCGGAATTTCAACCTGTGCCAATCGCCCCGAGAAATAGCTCTTGACCAAAGACATCAAGTTTCGCGGACAACCCCTACGATCTAACTCGCAAACGATTAATGGCCACCAGGCAGCATCAAATGCTCCTGAAATGTCCAAAGCAACAACGACACAGTACTCTTTAGCATCTCTTGCCTGCTTAATTTCCCCGACAACGAACTCTAACGCGTCGATAGTCGACTTGCCCTCCACGAAACCAAACTGTCGATTATTAAAACCGCCGCTGTCTCGCACTAGGTGCTCAACACGCGTAGTCATAACGCGATCTAAAACTTTCCCCAGCACCGGTAGCAAGCTAATTGGACGATAGCTGCCCGGATCTGACGCATCCGTCTTTTAGGTTTGGGTATAAATTTCACATTCTGGATTTTCCAGCAACGCGGAAAACGCCCTTTCTAATCAAAGATTAAACAACCCAACAAAGACACACGGGGCTAACAGGCACGCCTGCAGAGCTGCGTCTGAGTGATTCCATCATGCCCCGGTGCCTTCTTAGGGTTCATCCTCCTAAGAGCCCTGACAACCTCGTGAACTAGGATTGCCTTATCGGCACCTGTTCCTTGCGCCTCTGCAGCTTCCCGACGTACTAAATCGTGCGACCCTTCATCCCCTCGGAATTATCCGATGGGAAAAATTTCTCTAGTAAATATTCCGCTGTGATTTTAAAACCTTCCGTGTATTCGCCATTTGTTTTCTTTATATTACTGAGCGCGATTTTTTGTTGTTTTTCTCTAATTACGCGGTATGCGGTTCCCCAGGGTTCTTTCTGTGAGTTTTGCGTGCAGAATTCTTTAAATTTATTCGTTCGCGTTTCTTCTATTAATATTTTATATTCGCGGTAATTTTGATTATATTCTATTCTCCGTTGTTCTCTTATTTCTCCCGAGGCGCGTTGATAGCGGCGCCTTAGGTTACGCGTTTCTGCCCGCTTGGTGGTTAGTTCCCGGGTCCACCGGGGTACGCTGTCTTTAAATGTTTTCTTTTGCGGCATGGAATACGACGAAGCGTCTACCACCGCGTCGTTCAATTTTTTCGCGAGTGTTTCTACTTCGTCTACCTCTCGGCAGTTAAATAGCTCATTTTCGAGCGCAGGGATACTTTCGCCAAATTTTTCTTTAAACCGCTCCCAATTTGCTTTTTTATTACAGAACCGCGGAAATATAGTTAGCTGCTCATTTGCGCTTGTTTTAGTCTCAACGTCCCATGTTATTAATTTATGGTCAGAGAGCGTTTCCTCGTCCGACCTTAGTTTCCAATTACAAATCGTTTCTAACATTTCGTGCGAGACTGCAGTAATATCTATAAAACTGCTTCCTCTATGCGTCTCAAACGTAGGTGAATCATTAGTGTTTATCACACTAAGGTCCCATCCCGTAAAAAGATCAGCAACCTACGAGCCTCTATCGTCTTCGATAGGGCTGCCCCATAATGGCGACTTAGCATTAAAGTCTCCCGCGTTAATTAAATTTCTATTTCTACCGATTTTACGAAGAATTCCTTCAATTTGATTTATTAAATCCTCTGTTTGAGGATTCTCCCGCCGGGAATCGATCGGCGGAAGGTAAGTGCTTATCACGTAAAACAAATGCAATCCCGTTTTTATTTCTGCGGTGGTTATGAACTCATTCGACAGATTGTTTAGGATTATTCCGGCGCACGTCCCGTTATTTATTATTATCCCGCTACGCGGTCGTTCGCTGTTTGCGTTTAAAACGGTAACCCCCTTCCCAAAACCTGTTATTTTGTGGCTATACATGTGCGGTTCCTGTATAAGCCCGATGTCGATATTATTTTCGCTGAATAACTTTACGAAGTTATTTGTAGCCCCTTTTCCTTTCCCGAGATTTAGTTGCGCGAATTTAATCATCTTGCTTCTTTTAAATCTTTCTATTTCTTCACGGTCCATAATCGATGTTCCGTGTGATTGCGTTCTTCAATCTCAGCATCGTGGGGCATCTACTCGACTTGGCTTCGTGGCGCGTATCGACCTTCGCACCACCGCCAGTTCTGTCGTTTGCCCTAGCGCAAACCACACAGCAGGGGATTGCCCTCCGGCAATTCTTGAACTCGTGTCCGACGTCGGCACAGTTACCGCACCACTGTACCTTCTCCCTGCACTCCATCGATCTATGGCCGTACTCGTAGCACCTGTAGCACTGGGTCATCGAGAAGTGGTCCCGGGCCCAGACTGTTTGCCACCTGAGGTTTATAGCGTCAGCTAATATGCGTCTCCGAAGTGTGAGGGTCACTTCGAAGACTACGTTGACGAAGGGATCCCTAGGGCCCTTTCCGCCAAACCTAAATTTCTCCCTCAGGTGGTCTTCGATCTTCAAATCGCCGAAGCGGGGATTCTGGCTCGCGATCAACCGCACCAGTTCTTCCGCCTTCATCCCCGCATCGACCCCCGGAAGAACGACCCGTGGACGCTTCTTCTCGATGGTCTTCGCCACGAGCTCTTTGCAGTGACCTTCGACTGCAATTTCTTCGCATCTTCTCGTCCCGCACATTCTACTACTACACCGCCCCTGCGAGTCCTACGAGCTCCGACCACTACAAAACCATCACCAGCGGGATCGACCTTCTTCTTCAGGGTCGACATGACGTCTTCCTTCTCCCCTGGTCTGGCGTCGACCCTAACTGCAAAGGTGGGCGTCGCACCTGCAGCAGCTGCAGCATACGACGCCTTCCGCGGCATCGGCACCTCCTGGCTCCTGGAACACTGCTGCCCTGAAACAGAAGCAACCACCGCTGGACTTCCCCCGACAACATCAGCTCTCCCAGAATCACTAGCCACAAGCCGCAGAGCCCTAACCATACCTATAAGTTGATTCGCCGCGTCGAGGAAATCATCCACGGCGTAGCGAATCCTCTTTCTGTCTTCCACGACGATAGTGGCGGAGGTCGCCGGCACCCTCCCGGAGATGGCCGAGTGCGCCTTCCTCACCTTCAATCTCAGGAGGTCCAGCTCATCGAGGTCGCTAGCAGCAACGCTAACGTCGCTGCTAGTCGACATCTTTCGCTGGGCTCCCGAAGTTGAGGGCGATTCAGGCGCCGCAACCACCTCAGGGGGCCCCGACTTCCCCGACACGACCGCCGCAGACACAGGCTCCTCTACCTCTTGTACCTCCTCCTGTATCCCTAACCTAACGTCCTTTAATATCACCTTCAGCTGTTTTCCCCCAACAGCGCCCTCAGCCTCCGACCTATCAGACTCCGACCGATCCCCCCTCTTCTTCCTGAGCAACGGCTCCTCGTCGCGGTGGACCACCATGCTGACAAAACTATCAACAAAGGATGACACCTAAAACGCAGCGCAACGACTTGACCGTTACGACGCTAAAAGAACAACGCTTGAAGAGCGCAAAACGTTGGTCCAATAAAAAAGTTTTGTTTACAGGTGAACCGTAAACAACCTTTTATTTATTTGTTTCAAACCGCCCAATTAAATATCAAATTTTAACAAAAATACAACAAGCACTAAGCGTCAAAATAACAACTAGAATCAAATAAATTTCCTAACGCAATAAAAATATCTCGTTGTAAAATGTACCGTAAATAACCCTATTTATTTATTTTAAATTTTTTAAACCGCCAAATCAAATTTAAATAAACTAATTACTTCAAAATATTAAAATACCTAATTTATATATAACAACACTTTATTTTTAAATGTGTAATTAACAAAATAAGGTCGAGCGCAATCGGAATCTGGTCATCGGAAATGACCTTTCACTTAATCACTTGGTAACTGTAACTGTTACACCGCGAGGAAGAGGCAGCAGCGATAGGATTTAGAGACGCAAAGGAAAGAGGCCGAGTACGAACATAACAGTAAAGTTCTAAAAAGCGACGGCAACGTTAGGGGCTGTGACATATCAAGGTTGTATAACGAAATAATCGTGGGCAGAGATTACAGCAAAATTAATACGACTTCCAATTGTGGGGAATTCACAGCAATTTATATTGAGCGCCAAATCGTGAGACTAATTCACTGCAATTTATAGGACACCAATCGTTAGGCGCGATTTCACAGCAACTTATAAACTACACCCAACGTAGGGGCTATTTCACAGAAATTTATATAACGCCCAATCGTGGGGCTATTTCACAGCAATATATACATATATATTACTGTGATAAGGGGTTGTTTAGGGCAACCATGAATTGCAATAGGAATCAGAAAACTGCATTTATTTAGCGGAAAATTAAGTAATTTGTACATTATGTAAAAAGCAAGCATTTAGCATCCTGTATATAGACCATAATTAGTTTTAAACGATGCTAGTAAGCATATCTTACAACAATAGAACGCGTATTTGGCAGAAAAAAGGTAATTCATACATTATGTAAATAGCAAGTATTTAACACTCTGTATATAAACCGTTATTAATTTTAAGTAATGCAAGTAAGAATATCTTTCAACAAAAGTACGCGCATTCAAGAGAAATAATAGTACATGTAATTAAACACGCATTAAGAAGTGTTCTAATTAGTTATTAAACAAATACGAAGATAAGAGATAAAATCTATAAAAGCTTTATGCAATTACGCTGAAATAATAAACATTTTTGATAAGAAAACGAAGTTTCAAACACGCATAAAACTACATGAACGAAAATAGCATTGAAGTTACATCATTTATTTTGTTCAATTATCCAAAAAGCGATATCTAAACAAAACACCGTATGGTCAAGATAACGAATAATAAGGTATCAAATAAACACCATTACACGGAACACCAAATAAATTACATCAGAAACAACTTCGAAATGCAGGGAATATTAAAGATCTGGTTGGTTAAGATATCGGCAAAACTGTTGAAAACCCAGCCCACATGTAAGTGGGAACAACCTATATAATACAGAGCAATGATAAGACGGATCAGTTCACAACCCATGCAGGGCGAAGCTGCGTCACTGCTAATCAGAAAGTCACGCGTAATTTAAATACAATAAAATATCAAGTGTATGTTATAGTGGCAATAAGTGCAACGATTAAGACTTCTTTTGCCGTTTAACATGAGTAGAATTTAGGGTAATTTATTTAAACTAAATATTTGTAATAATAGGACTTCAAATTTATGGTGTAATTCAAGCCTGCGTTGACTATAATTCGAATCTATGATATAACATTTCGAATGGTGGTGTATTTCAAGTTGCAATAATTCAAGTATGCGTCGATAAGAATAATTCAAATCTGGGTCAATATAATATTTCAAATCAGCGTCGACAATTATATTTTGGTACAATTCTGGTACAATTTTGAGTTGCGAGATTCAAGGCATATAAAATAAAGAAGCACGAAGTAATTCATGGAAAACCAAGGGTAACTGTGCTCAAATTCTGGTTCAACGAAGCAGAGCAGTGATAGACGAATGAGGACAACAAAGGGGTGTTGATCCACAACCAGAACAACCTGTAGCAGGTCAGATCTATTTAATTTTAAGATATTTTTCTATTTAAATTTCAATATTGAATTTATTCAATTTATATAAAACGTGTAACGAAGTCAACAACAATTAAACTTACGTAATATATTATAAAGGGGTCTAGAACGTTCCAAGTTTCTTTGGTAAAAAGTGGTCGTTTTTGGTGACTTTAGATTGAATTCAAGTATATAAATTTTGGGATAAATGATACACATGATATTGATTGATTGAGGAGTGTATTTTAATATTTTTCAAAACTTGTAAATAATATTTCTTTTCATTATATGAAATTAATTGACTTCGTTTTATAAATTCAAACAAATAGGTATTCATAAAGGGGTGGAGAAGAGAAAAATTGATCATCGTAACGTTGTGCTCTCTGTGTAGATTGCCGTGGCATAATAGTAAAATTAGTAAGATTAAATTTGGTTTGGGAACACAGAGCAAGTAAAAACGTCATTACACCGAGTACGGCGTTATCATATCAATTTTTATAGGACGGCCCAACGTTGGGGCACATATATATTACTATGTAGTTTCAGGAACAATCGAGCCCCAACGAACTTCATTAAACCCATCATTTCCATTAAGCCATGGACTTTACATAGTATAAGTAAATCCTTCATTTCATTAGTTAAACATTCAATTAACTTTTCTACATTGCCAGCATAGGGAAAAGATTATAAAAATTGTGAGTTCAGCAGAAACATTCACTTGGAGCTCTTCATAGCTCAGGAACACCAGTGCTGACCCTTGCCTTCCGTTGTCCAGCACTAGCGATGCTGTCCTAAGCCTTCTTACGCCAGCTTCGACCAGTGATGCGCTGCATCACGACGCCGACGCCATATCCAACCCTTTAAGCGGCGCATCGATATCCTGCCGATGCCAACGCCCCACGGTACGCGTACGACGATGACGTCTCCTCGAGTGGTGCGTTGCATCAGCCTGCTTTCCACATCCACATTTGCCAGTAACGCTTAACCCAGCCTGCTATCGTCTACGCATCTACGCTTTAGCCGCCGCCGTCTCCTACATTCACACTTTAATCAGCAGTGACCGCGTCATAGCCTGCTTACTCGGTGGCTACAATAAACCAGGATGGCTTCCGAAAGTTCCCAAGGATTTACGAACTGATTTAACCTGTATATGACATGATCACTGCTGATTAAAGTGTGAATGTAGGAGACGGCGGCGGCGTAAAGCGTAGATGCGTAGACGATAGCAGGCTATGGGTTAAGCGTTACTGGCTAAATGTGGATGTGGAAAGCAGCGGAAACATGATGCAACGCACCACTCGAGGAGACGTCATCGTCGTAATACAGCGTACCCTCGTGGAGGCGTTGGCATCGGCAGGATATCGATTAAGCGCCGCTTAACAAAGGGGTTGGATATGGGAGCGTCGGCGTCGTGATGCAGCGCATCACTGGTCGAAGCTTTGGCGTAAGAAGGCTATAGGACAGCATCGCTAGTGCTGGACAAGGCGGAAGGCTAAGGGTCAGCACTGCTAGTTGATTCCCTGAGCTATGAAGAGCTCCAAGTGAATGTTTCTTGCTGAACTCACAATTTTATTTATAATCTTTTTCTCCCTATGCTGGCAATGTAGAAAAAGTTAATTGAATGTTTAACTAATGAAAATGAAGGATTTACTTATACTATGTAAAAGAAGTCCACATGGCCTTAACCAATGGAAATGATGGGTTTAATGAAGTTCGTTTTCTGGATGAAAATTTCCTGTGTTCATCGGGATTGTTCTATTTCTAGCATTTTGATACAGTACCAATACTCTTGAAAAGCTTGTAAAGAAAACAACGTGTTTAAGTTGAAGGTACGATTTTATACGATTCCAGTTTGAAACGTGCACTGGGAGTGTGAAATTTTCGCAATAAAAATTTTCACAACATCAAAAGTTACTTCGTTTACTTTTAGCCTGATCGTGACATCTAACAATACCTCAAGGTTGTCTGATTTGAATTTTGGACTAGAAAAAGCACATGTTTTGAATTTCAAGTAAATTTATGATAAATAAGTGGGGAAACAAAATATTATCTCTGCGTACCAAAAACGGACAAGCGGCTAAAAATAACTGGATGTACAGTATTGCCCGAAATAAACAGTACTGAAACTAAGTTGGCGGTGTTTTTATGCGTGCGCTGTCACACTCAAGTTAGCTAGTATAGACCTGTCAAGTAAACCTCAAACAAGTAATTAGTAGGGCCTAATTGTTAAAAATGGTGTTAAGTACAGAGGAGAAAGTGTTTCTGGTAGAGCATTATTTTCGTTCATACGGAATCGGCCGACGTAATGGTGCAAGTTTGCTATACGTGTCTGATCAATTCACACAAAGGTTTAATAAACGTTCTCCAAGTAATGCTGTAATTTTGAAGGTTATTGAAAAGTTTAGAAATACAGGTAGTGTATTGTGCCAACGAAAAGGAAACTCAGGGCGTCCCAGGACAGTTAACAACAACAATAACCATGAACGTGTTTTTGAGCAAATCTTAGAAAATCCGAAAGTCAGCCAGGCAAGGACAGCGTTACAACTTGATTTAAAAGAACTTCCTTTCAAAGAATCCTGAAGGAGCTGGGTACATTTTCGTATGTGATTCAGGTACATCAACAACTACATCCTCGGATTATCGCAGTAGAGTGGAATATTGCGCCAGAATTCTCGCGTTACAGTATGAAAATCCTGAATTTTTGAAAAAGTTTGGTTTTCAGACGAAGCACATTTTCACTTGTCAGGCTATGTGAATCGTCGCACAAATCGATTTCTGGGCTTTGCCAGACCCGATGAGGTTCAAGAGGTTCCTTTACATAGTGAAAAAGTGAGTGTCTGGTGTGCTGTTTCCGGACACGGAATCATTGGTCCGTACTTTATCGAAGAGAATGGTAGCCAAGTCACACTTAATCAACAGAGGTACAGACCAATTTTAACACGATTTATCCCTGATCTACGTGAATTCTGTCGTGCACGTAACTTGGCATTTCGAAACCAATTTTTTCAGCAGGACGGGGCAACTTGCCATACTGCTGCCGCAATTCGTCAATTTCTTCAAGAACATTTTCCAAGCAAATTCATATCACGATTTACTGACTTCCCTTATCCTTCACATTCTCCAGACCTCACATCTCCACACGCATACATTTGGGGCATGGCTAAAATGCCGTTTTCAAACGGGCACCACAAACCATCGATGAATTAAAGGATGCCGTTAGAGTCTTCTTCGCAGCCCTGAGACAACCCTTATTCAATAACATGACCAGAAACTTAGAACATCGTTATGAAGTCTGTCTCGAACGAGGAGGTGCACATTTAGAACATATAATAAAGTGTCAATAATATGTATTTTTAAATATACAAAACAATTACAATTTCAGTACTGTTTATTTCGGGCAATACTGTATTAACAAAAGAGGTATCACATTTAAAAAGTACGTACTACAGTCGTAGAAAAAGTATAGTGTACAACACGCATGGAATGCCCATTTCTCACTCGTATGATTTGCAGCACTTGCTTTCAGCTCGTGCTGCAATTTATCATACTCGTGAGAAATGGGCATCATTCCATGCTCGTTGTACAATATACTATTACCGTATTGACATTAATGGCTAAAAAGTAGATTTGCATTATAGAGGGCGGAACAAGGAATCCTCGGAAATTTCTATTCTTTCCTGTTTCTTTTATATTTTGGTGGGTTTTATTTGTAGGCTTTGGGTCTCAATGATTTTTGTGACCATTTATCACGTAAATATGTTAAGCTCATTTTGCACACCTTCATTTTGTATACTTGTTACATTTAATTTATTTATAAATATCTACCTTTGTACAATGTACTGAACCTACCAGAAAACTTTTTTATAGCATGAATCTAAAAATAGAACAATTCTGATCGAAGCAGGTTAAGCAGCGTATATTTTTATACAATGTGTCATGATATCGAACTTCGACGATGCTTTTAAAGTGACAAATGCTTTTCTTTTTCTCCAAGATTTCCCTGAGGACATATCGTTTCGAAATGCTAAATCTGTGTTTCTTATTATTAAGAATGTACATTTACGTCATTTCCTGATATACCTTTATTTACGTAGTCAGTTAAATTAAACCAATAAAATTCTTGTGAGCGTAACACACGGGACCAGAACTGATTGCTTTTTGCACTTGATGAATCGTATATCAAGCTAAATAGTGGCGCTGGGTAATAAATGTTCCTGTAGAATTAAAATCAGTCCGTGTGCTCCTTTAGATTATGTAGTTAACACCAAAATGGTTTTATTTATGTCAAATGCTACGTTCATCAATCTTTCTCTTTTCGCACTGTTCGAGGTAAATCCTTTTTGATGGACGAAAAGAAGATTGATTATTTTCTACGTTGCAATGGTGCGTGATATAAAAAAGTTTTGAGTGCTTTGAGTGCAAGCAACGTCATAAAATGTTTATCCATATAGAAGTATTCAACTCTTGAGTTCTCGAGGGTTTGAAAAACTTCTAGAAGTTTAACCATATTTCAGTGCTTAAAATAATTTTTCTTTTGTAACAGAGAGCTTACTTTTGTGTTCTATAACCGTTAATCGTCAAACTTTTTTACTTACGGGTCAAATGAAAACACGCTCGTGGATAATATTGAAATCAGGCACGTATGAAACAAAAATTAACACATTTTCCTTGAGGGTTTTTCAATAACCACGCTTGTTACTTTTATTATTATACAAAACGTTTTGTTACTTTAACGTTTTATCTCTATTACTTATTATGAATAAAATTTAGTTTTGTTTGAAAACTTAGAAAATTATACCTAACGGTCATTTAAAGTATGTTGTTACGCGCAGCCTCTGTATTGGAGTATTTTCGTTCTTACATAATTAAATTTCATATTTTCGGGGTTATTTGAGTATTCAATAACAATTTAAACTGTCTTCTCAAGTTAAACGATAATTTCTTCATCACTTTGTAGATTTTCAAACAAATTTTTAGTTATAATTTTAAAATGCTTCAATCGATTTTATTCTTTTATAGTGTTTACAAATGTTATTCTGTTATCAGTAACACTTCGGAAATATTACATGATGTATGTGGGTGTTTTCTGCAAGGTTGCTTACGAACACAAACTTCAATCCATTAAAATTTTCGCTTTGCTTTCTCTACACGGTATTATTAATTGATATGTTAAATTTCTACAATGTTATACGAAAATTAGGCAACACAACCTACAGGTACGTCATGATTACATGCGTGCGTTTGTATCTTATACTTATAGATATACTTTGAGGTATATTCGTTGTTAACCGGGTTTTCCATAATCGATAGTAGTTTCGCTGTTAGAATGCAATAACAAAGTTTTAGTTATAAGAGTTTACCGAAGGTATTTTTTACAACGCGAGTTATGTAATCCCCCAATTGTTATATAAAATACTCATATTTAGACCAGGGTAGAAAATTAAATAATCACATCAAATAATTTTAATCACCGTGTAGAAGCTTTGGGAAGAGGTACGCTTTATTAAAACCGTGAAGCATAAAAGGTTATTAGTTTCATTAAACATAAGAGATTTAAATCATGTACAAGACGCTTTATATCAAAAGAAACAGTATTAACAAGCTCTACGGGTAATGTAATTATTCCTAAACAAATGGAAATTACGTGCAAAATTTATATTAATTAACCCTATTTTAAGTAACCGGTAGTAAAACAAAGTGTACACATAATAATTAATAGTTAACTTGTATTCGCTAAAATGAAAGGATAGAAGTCAATTTTAATTGGAGTTAATTAAACCATTATTAATAATAAGCATAAAAGTGTGAAAATCCAAGATTATAATACCAGAAAATAAAGCTCTGAGAATTAATATTATTTTGAACACCTGCGTAGTTTAAATATCACGTACGGCGAAAATTGGGTAGATAACAAATGGTTTCAAAGAATCTTGAAGAAACCGGGGCTTAATATTCAAGAGAAGGTGCGATACGGGGTTATTAAACCCAGATAGGCCACATGGACTAAAATATAATCGATAATAAAGAATATCAATTTGCACCAATGCGAACAGGTTAGAAAAGGAAAGAGAAAATGCGTCAAGCAAAGACACATATAGTAAAAGGCGTGATTTAAGCAACGTCACGAGGGTCACAATTGGTTGAAAATAGGATGCAAATATCAGAGGTAGAAACAACGATTTCTGTACAAAATTAATTAGCTTTTCTCGGACATGTTTGCGTGCCGTGTGAGAATTTCTGAGTTTTAAATGGGGCGAGTGAAAATTCGTAAAACCGACGCGCGAGCGACGGACTGGGAACATGGCATGAGAAATTCTTTAGAATTACCCGTTTTGGGGAACAGACCGACAGACAGGCTTTTGCTATATATACCGAGGTGAATATAAACAAGCTCTCTTAGACTTTTGACTATTCGATGCGTTAAAAGCTCTTACATCCGCGACTTGATTGAAGATGTTAAACAGTGCATTTTAGTTTGATAAAATAATTTAAAGTTTGCTCGTATATTTTAGTGA
Source organism: Platerodrilus igneus (assembly GCA_036346225.1). Lineage (NCBI taxonomy): Eukaryota > Metazoa > Arthropoda > Insecta > Coleoptera > Lycidae > Platerodrilus > Platerodrilus igneus. The sequence goes on along the minus strand of JARFIW010001081.1, from coordinate 15,184,059 downwards.
TTCAAAATAGTTTGTTATTTACGTGCTAACATGAATGTACTTCAGTGCACTTAGATACAAGGTAATAAAATTTTGTATCACTGTACCAATTAGCAAAATTTACAACGACAAATGTATACACAAAAGTAGGCAGTTTTGGCGTATATTGGTGAAAGAAGTATGAAGTTCTTTGTTATTTTTCGGGGGTGTTAATAATTAAATGGTTCAAATACGTGTCTGGATCCACGAAACAAGGGTCAGATATACACAGATGAGTTCCGGAAAAGCCCAGAAACAACTTTAAATAAATGGTGATGGAGAAAATTTTAAAAGCGTTGAGAATTAGAAGCCGTAAATATAATCCTGTTGGAATGGTGTGATTAACTAAAGGGACGATGTACATTAAAGCTACGAGGACAGTAACCTTCAGGTAAATTATACTATTTTGTTTGACATTTTGGTGTGTGTTGAATAACTTTATTATACTATTTTGTTTGACATTTTTGTGTGTGTTGAATTACTTGATAATTGATTTACTTTAAATGGACATTAGTGAAATTTTAACTTTAAGATGAAATTTGCTTGTTTAAGTAGAAAGGAGTATTTAGTATTGATGTTCGGGAATATGATGAAACTTTGGGTATGTCTTTGAGCTCAATTAGACGAACCTGGTTAATTAACGTAAAGGGTGGTAGATGCTCCCTTTATACTCAGACTCCGGTCTGCTTATATTGTTATATTAATTAATAGGCATCCAACAAGGACTTTAATTCTGGATGCACATTAAAATGATAATAAAATTAATCTTGAAATTCTTTTTAAAACTGAATTTTATGCTGAAATTTAATTTGAAAATTTAATGTATTCTGAATATTGATGTAAATAGAGTTAACGTTGATGTTTGTGGTAGGAATGTGTTGTTTAATTTTATGAATGAGGAGGTTTATAAAATTAGGTGAGCAGCCGAGGCGAAAACAGGATCACAGCAGTTTATGACGCCCAATCGGTGGGACTAGAATTTTTTTGTTGAAAGGACCCAGTTCCCGCATTCACAGGAGGATATCACAACAATATATATATATGTAAAGAAACTAATAATTAGGAATTATTAGAAATATTAGAAAATGCGCTAAATGATGTGCAACAATGTAATTGAAGGACAGTTTATTCAGTTTATCAACGTTTATGGGAACGGAAACGCTACTTTGTAGCACAGAGATAAGTGACACTGCAGATCTCAGGTCACAGACGGTCACAGACAGTCACGTACCGAGATTACCTGGAAAGAAAGCTCGCAACAAAGTAATTATGAATAGATTTAAGATAGCAACATTGTATTATGAATAAGAGTCAAGTGTAAGCAGACATTAGGTCTGCAAGTTCCTACAGACATGTGAGGGGGTAGGGATATTATAAAAGGCCCGGGAGCCCCAGTCGACAGTTAATCCATCGTTCAGCTTTAACATTGCAGTTCGTTAGATAACTCACCTTGTACAATTAATTAATGTATTTCGACTTAGAATAATTCAGTTCAAGCTTGTCAAAATTCAATGTTAATTTCTGTATAAACTAATAAATATGTCAAAAAGTTGGAGACGTCTTTTTAAAAAGGACCGCTCGCAGCCACGAACCTTAACTGACGCAGTCGTAACGAATGTCAAATGGGCACTAGCGAATCCAAAATCGAGGAACTGGTGGTCTGGAATTTCAATTCCGAATGGCAGAACCAAAACAGAAGTTGGAGGCGAAACAAGAATCGTTCAATCCCAGCAAACAAACAGAAGTTGAATGCGAACCAAAAATCGTTCAAATTCAACAAAAGAAAAATTGGAGGCGATACAAGAATAGATCAAATCCAAAAGAAAACCAAAGAAGGGAAAAACTCAATGAAATCAACAAAGCAACTAGTGTAAGTTCATTTTCCTTTAAACCAATTGAATTTTATTTTTATTTTTAACAAACACATTTGATATCTGCTAGTTTATGATTTATATATGTATATTGACTATTGTTACCATTATTTTATGCAATTTTTGAAAATAATCTACTTAGCAATTGCTAGAGATTATCTTCAAGCTGTTATTGATTTTATCATTAATTTATTCTGTATATGAAAAAGATTTATAAGAGCTTGAGAAAAATTATTTTTGAGACACAAAAACTAGAGACAATTAAAAAGTCGCAAATTTTAAGCGCACTTGAGACCATATTACCATATTAACTGGCGCAAGAAATTTTTTACAAACAAAATCAAAATGCTAATTCAACAACCCGGCAGTAGCTAACGCAATACTCCGAGAATAAAGGCGAAAATTAAAATCACGAAATATTATAATAACGCAACTATCTAGACGCAAAACTCATCGTATTCCATAAATAGACAACCTGCAAATCTATTATTAAACCACATCTTCATTACGAGAAATAATAAAGCGCGATTTCAAGCGCGAAACCAACAACCATCTCATCTTTAAAAGTGAATAAAATCATCACTTTGAACGCAACAAATATCTAATTATAATTACTAAATAAAAACTATTCAGAACATCGCGTAAACCTTTCAGAATAAAAGTACGACCGGAAACTTTTATAAAATATCAATTTAAATTACTTTTAATTATAAAACCAACTCAGGAAACCGATAAATAATTACGGTACTAAAACGCATATTACAACTTTATTCAGACTTGACAATTTTAATTAAATATTTCAGTAAATTGACAACGCACAAAATTCATTATCCCAAACACGACATTGTATAATTGAGTATTTTATTAACGAGGTAGTTAATTATAGAAAGACGCAACCTATTCAAACGAAAGCTTTCAATAAAGATCAAATAAAGTGCAAATTGTATTAAATCACCACAATTACTAATTAACACCTACGGTATATTTAAAATTAACCTTGCAACTAAGTAACTGGCATCATCCTGCAGCAGATTACAACATTGTAAGCATCGCAGACACCTTACAAATCACATATACCCACGGGAAGAGATAATTATTACAGACATAATTAAAATCAGCGCGATTAAAAGAGAAAAACTTTAACTGACGCAAAGCATTCAAGTAAGATATATAACCATAAAAATCACTCAATCTTATTGAAACTTTAAAAATTGAAACTAACATCAGCAAATTAAAAATAAACGTAACCAACCCAATACCAAACGTAAAACTTATTAAATAACTACAAAACCGTGCAATTAAAAATAAAATAAGCGACTCATTTCCTTAAATAATCCGAAACGACCCAAGCTAAAAATAGCACGTAAACCGACGCAATCTAAACGGAAAAGTAATAAATGCAAGCAAGAAATAACACCACAAACTACGAAATAAATCCAAATTTTTAAAAAATTGTAGCCTTTTACTCCAATTTAGTTTAACGAGAAATTCCGATAATTAAAAATGGAGCCCACGGCAAATTAAGATGGAAGGTGGCTCTAAGTTGAGGAAATCTCAAAGGCAAAGCGGCTAGTCGAACTATATGCTCTGGGTAGAGAATGAGCTGTGGGTCGGGGTGTAATTGCAACCACTAATAATAAAAATAAGGCGCCACCGTATTTTTTTATACTGAGAAGACCTAATACAAGTCCCTTGTACAAGGCTAATGCGGAAACCTTTCTCCTATAACCGCTATATAATTTTTAAAGACCACCTAATCTTTAAAGTGTCTTACCTTATGGCTCGACCTTGACCTTAGCAATCCTGCACTGCACCTGTGAACAGATTAACAAAGAAAAGCACTGCTTGTGCATTCAAACTCAAAAATAATTAAATACAATCCGAATCGACTTTCATTCCTCTTAAATAAAAATAGTCTTTAGTCTGAAAATAAGAATCTATTCAACTGGTATTCAATAATGTAATTTTCTACAAAAAATATGTCTTCCTTTATAAGTTAATTTAAATTAGGAAGAGTTAATTACAATGGTACTGAATATATCCGTACCAATTACTATGTAATGAGGTTTATGTAACAAATTGACAAAGCATAAAATTGCTTATTTATAGAAAGCGTTAATTATGGTAAATTTACCTTAATTTCACAGTAGTTAATTACAGATAACTTGTTCATAAAATATCAAATGTAAAGATTTAATTTCTAAAAATTAAAGTTGTAGGAATTTACTTTATTTAATTAGTAGTGACATCTTCTGATGTTTCATTGAGTTAATAAAAGAATTATGTAGGAACAAATTACAGATTCATATCGTATGACTACGTAAAATATAATTGAGGTCTGTCCTTGACCTGTTCAAAGTTAACACAAGTCGGTTAAAATAAAATTTATCTCGTTACTACGTCGACAGTTCAAACAACATACGAATATAATTTTTTGTACATACCAGAACTCCATATTGCACCAAAATACTTGCTTGAAAGCTGACATATGTATTTACAACGGAAAATTCCATTCCAAACAAACAGCTGCGCTGCAAACTGAAAAACACGTCACTTGGCTTCCATTATCTGCGTTTCAATTTACAGATGTTCCATGAGTAATTCTCACCACGAGAAAACTAATGTTGTTTGTAATTAACTTGAATAAATTTATCTATGTGATTCCATATTATACAAGGATAGAATTGTTTTCATTTAATTTCGCATGAATACCATTCAGAAAAGTGCTTATTTATAATTTACGTTGCAATATATTTTAAAAATAAATTTAATTATTCCCAAAGTTACACTGAAAATTTCAATTAATATTATTATAGAAACAAATTCACTTACTGTTCCTAATGGTCTTTTAACAAAAACTTCATCGTTCTTCACGACTGGTTTCAACAAACAAATGGACCATCCAAAACAATTTATGAAGACAGCTTACACGAGCAATCTTCCACCGTGAATGCTTCCAACAACAAAAATCAATCACGGACATCGCTCCTAAGAACAATTATCGACCTGCTTGAACCCCAGCTGTGTTAGAAGTACCAGCCGAGCTTGTTGCTACCCAGTAACAAATTTACCTTGCAGTTATTGAGTAGAGGGGGCTTTAAGAAGGATACTACACAAAAGCTTTTATATTGTCACCGTAGAATTTAACTTTTAACATGAACTAAATACTAGTTTTTTATTGGACAATAGATGTTATTAAATTAAGTGGATTGGATAACATTATAATGTATTATATTATTTAATATTTAATAAAAGGATTGATTATACAGATATATATATTAGGTGGAAAATAAAATTGCTACAAAATCAAAAAACAATCGAAGTCAAATTAAAAATTTAATTAACAGAACATTCCCCTCCTCCAAAATGAGTAGTGAAATGAAGATCTACATGGAGATAATATCCCAATTTAACGGTGACCAATGCTTACTCATTAATTTCATTTCAGCCTGTGAAATATTCCAAAAAACATTTTATAAGCCCCGTGATAACGAATGGAACATTTTGCTTATCCGTCTTATAATAAGTAAACTAACCGGAAGGGCACTAACATTAATTGCCAGTCGAGATGACTTAGATCAATGGGACGAATTCAAACGCGTATTCATAGCATATTTCGGCGATCAGAGCAACCTGACATGTCTAGTATGAGATTTGATAAACCTTAGAATAGAACACAACCAATCCCCATATCAATTTGGAATGAAATGCCAAGATGTATGAAGCATAATCTGACAAAACTCAAAACCGAAGAAACCGACCCAAATGTCAGACTTTTAAAAACAAAAATGTACGACGAAATGGCATTAGACACCTATCTAAATGCACTACCGGAACGACTTTCAGATAAAATTAGATTTCAACATCCCCAAGACTTAGAAGAAGCAATGAACATGATAATCGAAAAAAAAACGTAATGTACTACAGAAACAGATTATACAACCCTAACGCAAATAAAAGCTACACGCCAATAAAAACCATACAACCCGCGAGACAAACAAGTCCACAACAAAAATTTACCCCGTTCAATGCACAAACAAACCAAACGCGAACCAATAATCCACATTTTAATAACTCAAATTTTAACAATCAATATAAGCAATTTCCAAAACCAACATTTTACCCAAACTTTTCAAAACCCGCATTTCAACCGAGATACAACTACAATTTAAATCAACAAAGGCCAGTATTCAACGCGAATCATTTAGAAACTCACCAATGACAAACAATAATAATCCCAATAACTATTATAAACCCACGCCAATGGATACCTCATCTGGTAACACCAGACCAAACACAAAAATAACACACATTAGACCAAACCCTAATCAAAAACGCACTTTCACCTCAGAAGAGTTATTTCATCAAGAAGTAGAGGAATATGAAGATGACCAGAATAATTGCAATCAACCGTGTACAAACAACGAACAAAACCAATCAAACCATTATGAACGCGAAGAATCATACGAAACTTATGAAGAGGACGACGAAAAAAACGCGTGCTCAAATTTTCAAATGGACCAATTTATAAACGACCAAACGTAATAAACCTAAATAATATGAATCATCTTGTACTACCCTATATCGAGATACCCCACGCTGAATTTAAACTACTAATCAATACCGGATCTTCAAAAACATTAATAAACCCGCGAACAGTAAAGAAACATTATTTAAACTATGTAGAAAGAGAACCGTTTAAAATTGAAACCGCCCATCAAACAACCCTACACCAATTCGTAGCAAACATACCTTTACCTAAAACATTTAACGTAAAGATGAAGCATAAATTCTGTATATTTGAATTCAATGACAAACATGACGGACTATTAGGAATGGACCTTCTAAGAAAATTAGGAGCCAACATCGACATAAAAAACCGTTTACTAAGAACCAAATATGGACGAATCCCCATTAAATTTCAAAACACCCAAGTTGACGAAAAATATACAATAGAACTCAGAACAGAAAGAAAGATAAAAATCCCCGTAAATTCAAATAATAAATTAGGAATAATAAATCACATAACTTTTCAATAAGGAGTAGAAACCCCAACCGCATTAATACAAATCAAAGATAATTATGCCACAACGACAATATTAAATTCATACGAGTACCCCGTAGAACTATCTTTAACAAACCCGATTAACGTAGAAGAATTAAACGAGATGGAAATAGACGAGAACTCAAACGAAAATTATAACCCCGTAGAAAACGACGAAATGTTGAGAGAAAATTTAAATAATATCCGATTTAACTGCGACATAAATCAGGAAGAACAAAAAGCAATACAAAAATTATGTTTCCAATACCGCGACATATTCCATTGCGAAAGAAAACCCCAAACCTCTACAAATACAGTTAAGCACAACATTGAATTAACAGACAACAAACCGATATTCACAAAAGCATACAGATTACCCCAGTCAAGTCAGGAAGAAGCTGACCGACAAGTAGCCGACCTATTAGATCAAGACATCATACAACACTCCAACTCACCATGGAGCAGCCCCGTATTAATAGTACCCAAAAAACTGGACGCATCAGGAAAACGAAAATATAGAATGGTAATAGATTACCGCAAATTAAACGAAAAAACGGTAGACGATAGCCGTTACCGAATATAACAGAAATTTTAGATAAGTTAGGCAAGTGCCAATATTTTTCGACGCTACATTTAGCATCAGGATACCATCAAGTGGAAATGGAAGAAAGAGACACACAGAAAACAGCCTTTAGCACATCTAGCGGACACTACGAATATAAACGGATGCCATTTGGACTAAAGAACGCACCCGCAACTTTTCAACGAGTAATGGATAACATACTACGAGGGATACACAACGAAAAATACCTTGTGTACTTAGATGATATAATAGTGTATGCAACATCATTAGTGGAGCATATTGAAAGATTACGAGTATTCGAAAGATTAAGAACAGCACAATTTAAAGTACAGTTAGATAAGAGCGAATTTCTACAGAAAGAAGTAGCATTTTTAGGACACATAATAACACCCCAAGGAGTCATGCCGAACCCCGACAAAGCAAACGGTGTATTAAATTACCCCATACCGAAAACGAATAAAGAAATAAAAGGATTTTTAGGCCTTAGTGGTTATTACCGTAATTTTTTTAAAGGTTATGCTCAAATAACCAAGCCCCTAACCAATTGTTTAAAGAAGGGAAACAAAATTGTACATACCCCAGAATTTATTAAAGCAGTAGACAAAATCAAAAGCATATTAACAAATCCCACCGTATTAGAATACCCCGACTTTTGGAAACCATTTATATTAACAACAGACGCATCAAATGTAGCCTTAGGCGCAGTATTAAGCCAAGGAACAGTAGGCAACGATAAACCCATCAGCTACGCTTCCAAAACCCTCAACGAAACAGAGCAACGATACAGTACAATAGATTGTTAGCCATAATTTGGGCAACAAAGTATTTTAGACCATACCTATACGGATGAAAATTTTATATATACACCGATCATAGACCATTAGTATGGCTATGCAAACTCAAGGAACCCAACTCAAAATTACAACGATGGAGAATCCGATTAGAAAAATACGACTACGAGATCATATACAAAAAGAGAATCTACAATAATAACGTAGACGCTGTAAGTAGAATCCAACTTAACGCACTAGAAACAGAATCAGTAATAGGAAACGTAGACGAAACAGAAATTAGAGAAGACCCAGACGAAATGGAAACCATACATTCGACACAAAATAACGAGCCAAAAACCGCAATTAAAATTTTAAATGAAGCTATAGATATGAAACCCAATCAGTTTATAATCAAAGAAGCTTTAAACAATCCCAACCCTGTAAAATATACGAAAGTAGATAACAAAAAGATATATCAAATTCAAATAACCAAAGACGACAATGAAGCACAAATAATAAAAATTCTAAAAGAATACACCCCCGAGAAAAAACGATTTTACTTTTACTTTAACACGGAAAACTTGTATAAACGATTTTCAGAAATATATGTTAAACTATTCAATAATTCTGGTCCTGAACTTATAAGATGCACAAGAAAATTAATAACATTAGCCGACCCTGACGAAATAAATGATGTGATCAGAAACCAACACGAAGGAAAAACCAACCATCGTGGAATAAATGAAACCCTAAAACAAATCATGAGACGTTATTACTTCAAGGACATGAAAGAATTAACTACAGACTTTATGAACCAATGTGAACTATGTGACAGAGCAAAATATGACAGAAAACCCGAAGATACCCTTAATGTTAACTAAAACACCAGACAAACCTTTTCAGAAATTACATGCTGATACTCTAGTAGTAGAAGCACAAAGTTACTTAACAATCGTGGTCGCATTTACAAAAGTAGGACAAGCAATACCAATCACTTCTAAAAATAGTATAGACGTAACTCAAGGATTTCTACACTATTTTACATTTTATGGAACACCCGAAACAATCACGTTAGATAACGGAAGCGAATTCAAAAACGAGACAATACAAAACACTCTGGAATTACACAAAATAAAAATTCATTTTATAACCGAGAACCACCCTGAATCCAACGGACTAATCGAAAGACTACATTCAACCCTATTGGAACAGATCAGATTATTAAAAATCAATTACAAGAAAGAACATATAACTAATTTAATGTCATACGCATTAATTGCCCATAATAACACGATTCATTCATCAACCAATTTTACACCATTAGAATTAACCCTAGGACATTCAGATTCACGCAACTCTCTTATGATGTACATTATGACAAAGAAATCTATCAGCAATACGCCAGGAATCACAAATAGAAACTAAAAATAACTTACGACAAAGTAAAGGATAAGTTAGATAACGACAAAGAACGCATTACCGCAGCCCGTAATAAAAACACAGACATAAATAAATTTTCCATAGGACAAACCGTATACGAGAAAAATTACCAAAGCAAAAGACACAAAACGGCACCGAGAAATTTAGGCCCCTTTAAAATCAAACGAATATCCGACAAAAACGTAGCCGTTGTAGACAACGGCAAGATAACAAATGATATTCACCTCAAAAATTTTCATCGCCCTAACCGTCAACCTCCACCCAGGTAGAACGGACACCGAAATCATAATTGAAGACATAAAGAATAACCCCGGTATACTACCAATAAAATTACGCAGTATGCAAAACACCATAGACTATTGGACCTTTGCACAAAAATTCGATTTAACCGAACTGAAACAAGAATTTCAAATAATCAAAACTAATTATTACCGACTAAAACAATCGATGGACACTACAAAATTCGGAAAAGAATACGCAATAGAAATGATGAACTATGACAGTTCATTTACATTTCCAATGCTCCACCTGTAGGTACTACATTGGCCAGGAGGCGAGTTTTTTGTTGCCTGGAAATTTAGAATTTTGCCGAACCCTTGTCGTTCCAGGCAAGGTAGGGATCTTTAACGTGCATGACAACACTCACACACGGGACCTCCATTTAACCTCTCATCCGAACGAGGGCATAATTTTTGTGAAAAATGCTCACCTGCCATTTTTCAAGCAGTCGGCCGTGTCGGGATTTGAACCCGGGACCTTGGGATCCGTAGTCTAATGCTTACTACATTGATCCACGGCGACGCAGATGAACTATGACAGCATAACAGAAAGTATTTTGAAAAACATAGAAGACAAATTTAATCGACTAATACCCACAGAACAAACAACAAGAAGAAAAAGAGGACTAATCAACGGATTAGAAAACATAATAAAAGCAATTACCGGCAATTTAGATAATCAAGACGCAGAACGCTATGACAACGCAATACAACAATTAATAGAAAACCAGAACGACATCAAAACCATAATTAGTAACCAGATATCATTAACTCAATCAACGATCGTAAAATTTAGTGAAACCTTAAGAAAATTAATTAGAAACCAAGATAGTATAGCCAATCGAATACAAACCCTAGAAAATAACATGCAAACTACCATGTTAGGCATGCGAGATTTAATCAGATTTAACACGATACGCAACCAGATAGTATCAACCCTTACCTTAGTTCAACAAATTCTAGCAACATTGGAAAACGCAGTAACCTTTGCCAATTGATTCATTGAAAAAATTATTGAGAATAAAATCCTTTACAACTAACAGTATATTACCTTTCGATGTAGTAGAATCAAACATTTTAATATTTGAAAAAATAGCTATAGTAAAAGGCTATGTAAAAATAACGATATAACATTTTTAATAGAAATACCAATAGTAGAAATTAACAATTACAATCATTATTACTTATTTGCTTTTCCAATGAAAATGACTAGCACATACCAAGTTATTATTCCAAAAACCAAATTCCTATCCTTAAATGAACTAAGATATGGTTACACGAACGAAAAATGTGATGAAGTCACACCAAATCAATACTTATGCCAATCATTGACAACAACAACAATTCAAGAAGACAGCTTTTGCGAAGTACAACTACTAAAATTTTCCAATCATTACGAAAATTGTGAAGCCAAACCTGTACAAATCACCAATATGAAAATCAAGAAAGTAACGGAAAATAAATGGATAGCCATCTTTCCCACAGAAGTAATCGCAACAATATACTGCAATCAAGACGAAAGTAACTTAGCATTAACCGGAAGTAAATTAATCACCCTTAAGGAAAATTGTTATTTAAAATTGAAAAATGAAATAATTAGAGTTTACCAAGATCCCGTACAAACCAAGAAATTAGCAAATCTACCCGATTTACAAATCAAGATTACCCAAGACGAAGACGAAGAAATACTTCAAAAACCTCTGCAATTGGAACACCTGGAATTAGATAACCTCAACAACGCCATGAAACTCATGGAAGACTACAAAGAACACCTGAACGAACTCAAAACGCCCAAAGTGCACTACGATAATATTAGTGTATGGACAATTATATTAATTATTTTGACGATTTTATTGATTATGTATGTAATTTACAAAATGTATATTAGATAAAAAAAATAAAGGAAACAGTTTTAGATTTAAGGCAACCAAAGAAACAAATGTACCCTTAGAAAGTATGAATTTTAAGAAATGAGATTAAATGAATTTTAAATTAAAAATCAAGAAAGGGAAAACCCTTAATTTTTAATGTACGTCGGGAGGAGTTATGTAATCCACCAATTGTTATATATATGTAAAGAAACTAATAATTAGGAATTATTAGAAATATTAGAGAATGCGCTAAGTGATGTGCAACAATGTAATTGAAGGACATTTTATTCAGTTTATTAACGTTCATGGAACGGAAACGCTTCTTAAATTATTTCAAAACTACTAATTAATGTAAATCAATGCTTGTGCAGTACAGCCGCCACAATTTAAGTCTTACCTCGATAATAAAATTCTCCAGCATCCGAAGATCTGGTCGTCTGTAACTTACTTCTAAAGGTGGGACGGGGTGCACTGCTAAAGTCCTGGTGGGTATGCACTAAATGTTTTGGGGGATCACAATCACTATCACTATCACTTCACTTTCAAGTCCTGGGAATGCGGTTGCACTCTGTTTTATTATCCTATAACTTTATTCTTTAATTTGATGAGGGTTTATGGTTTATTTGTTAATTGTTTATTTGGTATTATTTAATTCAATTTTATGCACATCATTGAAGATAGGCAGATTATTAATGGAGTTGGGATTTCTCGTGCATATTGGAACATTTTGGTATAATTATCTTGTACAATTGTAAATCACCAATATAATATTAGATTAGGTTATGCTCGTATCCTTACTTCCCCAAGTCGAACTAAATATTTGCAATCCTCCACCAACCCCACGAATTTTTACACGCGGTCATTGATTAATTAATCTCGCGACCCTTCCCGAAATTCTTTTAAAGTTGACAAGAACCTTCTGGTTTACCACTTCCCGACTTCCTCTAGGAAATTAGGCCATGCCAGATTTAGGATATCTAGATTCCTATCAGACAAGCACGAATTACTTCCCAAGCGGGCTGTCGAAGAGCACGCTGGACTTTCCTCACCCCACCGCATTCTCAGCGGAAGCTATTGGTTAGACCGAACCTTGTAAATACGCCTTCAAGGTGCCGTGCCCTGTTATCAACTGGACCATTTTGTGATCGATTTTAACCTCGATTTTACCTCTGGTTGTATGCTCAGAATGAATTTGTGATAACCTGCCCGTGGCAGCGTTGTTCCACCTCTAGGCCCATTGTCGAATTAATTTTTCCCTTAGATATTTGAATTTAAAGAACCTCGGTATAACGAATGTGAATATTCGAAAGTCGCCCGGAGCCTCTTTAGCTAATTCGTCAGCCCAGTTTCCTACGTTACCATTGTTACCTGACCCAACAGAACTTTAAACGTCGGAATTTTAGCGACTATGAATGCCCAGATGTCCAATTGGTAGATCTGTCGAGGTGTTCATGTTTGTTAAAGCCGTTATCCGATTTACTATCACGATTATGTAATACTCGTCTGCCCGTAGTTATTACGTAATCGATAGCCTCACGTATGGCTACCAATTCGCACTGGAAGATAGTGCACCAGTTCGCGAGTTTGGTTTGAATCCGAAAGACCTAGCTTCCTGTTTATAATAACGACAAACGTCACGCCTGCTTGCCCATCGTCCATACGTGAACCGTCCGGTGAAATTCTGATACCCATCGGTCCACACCTTCGTCAAACTCGATCAGTCTAATATCAGCCGGGTGCCTTTAACTCAGATACAACAATCTTTCTTGCAATTTCAATATTACCAATGATTTTGATCTTCGATAATTTCGCGCCCTTTGTAATAATTCTAATCGTTTTTCTCTAAATCCTAACGAACATATTCGATTGGAGACGTCTACTGATCACCAGGACCGCCTCCGTGGACGGTCTACGCCTTTTCTTTTTACCGCTGGTTATGCGTTAAACATGAATATTTGAGGCATCTCTCGGACTTTACGACCTTCTGCCCATATAGAATGCTGTTACAGTATTGCCGGTTCAATTTTCGGCATAAATGGTCCTCAGCGATTCGCCCTTGAAACCCACTTTTTTTAGTTGCAAAATGAGTTGTTTATATTTCGCCGCCCTTAGTTTTCCGTAGTCTAAAGTTACGATCCTAGTTATTGTTGTCTATAATACAAGTAATGATCCGCACTATATTCCAAATATTAGAAATGTACTTAAAAAACACTTCGTATCGGTTTGTTTACATTCAAATACAGTATTGTACAACACATTTTGTACGTTTTGGCGTCGCGTTTGATTTTAACTGTTAAATCATAAAAGTTTTAAGAAGTTACAGTTTTGAACTTCTACATTTCTACAAGCAACCATTTTTGCATATTCTAATACGGGTTTAACTATAGTTAATGCGATTGTGAGTAAACGTAAATTTCGCTATATGCAGATTATTCAATTTTATTAATAACCTAGAGACGCGGGAAGTGCTTTTCTGCAGCTACAAATTTTTAATTTGTCCTTGTATACATCTTCAATCATAGACGAAACATGTGGTGGAGTCTGGGCGATCACATGGTGCAGGCAGTGTTGGTTTTGCCGAATTCCTTTGATGCTTGTTCCAGTGTCGTAGAATCTTCCAGGAACAAAGACACGACGTCGGGAAGTGCACCTTTTGAAAGCATTATTCTACCAGTGTATGAATATTTTGTTACGTTCCATTCCTGTACCTAAATAATGTGGTTGGTATTTAATGGAAGCTATCATATCTCTTATTGTTTCCACCGTTACTTGCGGGTATAAGCCAATCCGATAGTTTTTATTAATTTTAACCGATTGTTTATTCTTCATTCTGTAGAATTTCTATTAAATATTCAGTTACAAAGTTAAATATTTTGAATATATTCTATTTTGATAACATGAAAAATCTAGGCGCTTAATATTACAAAGTTTGAAAATTTATTTTGGTTATCAAAGGTAAAAGTTCTTGCAATATGGATTCGCTTAAATAAGTTTAAAAAGTGTTGTTTGTCAAAACATTTGCTTTAGAAACATTTTAATAAGGTGGAAATATGTTTAATTTGATAGCATGAAACGTGGGTTTGGGATCAACAAAGGTTATAATGCTTTCAATATGTGTTTGCTTTAATATGCGAAAGTGTTGTTTATCAAAAGCATCTACTTCGAAAATACGGTTATCACGTTAAAACGTGATATCTCGTTATCAAACATGTTTTTAAGGACACAGATTTCGAACAATGGAAATTTTCCACCTGGTTATCTTATCAAGGCATTATTAATCGAAATGGCAAATTTTTATAGTTTTATATAGGATGTAGGCCACCAGTGATACAGTTAACTATATAATTCTGCAATGTTGGTTGCGAATATGCCTAACAGGTTGAACAGAGGTTGTTTTGAAAACGCTAGGTGGGTGTTTAAGCAGACATGATTCGTGGAATTTTTCATGTTATATCGAAGCCATTCGCTTTGTTATTTTCGCTTATCTGCAAGTGATGTCTTGAAAATGCCTTCCATGTGATTGCTTGGTCGACAGGAAATATTTTTGAAGGGAAAACACAATACAATTTGATGGATTTTCTCCACCTATAAATACAAGTTAAGTAACAAAAAGATTATTATTATGCAGCGTCTTTTCACGTGAAGAGCTCTGAAAAGTCGCGATGTTACTTAAGATGCTTTCTTTCAAGAGACATCATTGTGGTTCAATTGTGTAAAATCAAAAATAGTAAATGGGTATAATTGTATTGTCTAGTAGAAACGTTCGCCGTGATAACAGATAACACCTTCAGAGCTGAGAAGGTACGTTAAGCACATACTGGAGATGGTCGAGTGGTTGAGTAAAAATCCAGATTATTTTTCTTTAACACAAAAAGTGACTCAAGACTTTCTATAATTTTTTTCTTTGGTGCTTTAAAGAAGACTGATTTAACTTGGTGCTCTAGTTCTTACGCACGGTCATTGCATACCAAATGTACAGACTCCGGTTCAAAATTAAAGATGCAATATCAATGCAATTTGTGATTACATAATTGTTTTTCAAGTCACAATCAAGATAAACATAAGCTTGGGTAGACGTGCTTAATAAAATTTACTTGATTTAGTTGAGGTTACGGAAAGTAAGTTTGTATAGAGACAACCGGATAAAATTCACTTGCTTTGATTAAGGGTACGAAAATGTGAACGTTAATAACTAATATTTATAGGTTAAGATAAGCTTATTGTTTGGCCATTTATAAAAATTACTTTCAGCGTTATACTATTGTTTTTAGATTTGTCCTGAAATGCATTTCAATATGTATGGTTTCCTTTTTTTCATTATTATTTTATTGCCGTATGTTTTTGTATTTATTTAGAGCCATGGACAATATGTAAGTTTGTATGGAACTGGTAAATAATTCCTAATTGATATTTGCTTTAATTTTATGTTTCATATACTACTTATAGCATGTTAACAAGGTTTTTGTAAGTATCCTGTTGGATACCATTTTTTTTTTCTAAAAACTTTTAATAAATTCATTTCATAAAGTTTCCTATTTTTTTCTGGATGACCCACCCAACTCTACACCGTTCAACTAGCACGCAGCACGGTGAGGCTTTACAGGTTCTTATAGTTTTTTCTTTCCCTTTTTTTTGTTGTTGTGGTAGTCGGTGCGGACTGCTTTGTTTACTTTCTTTACCGTCACTGATTTCTTGTTATCCGCACGGATTACCGTAAGAATATTTCTTTCCTGTGTATTGATATTTGTAGTTGGCTTTATGTATTCATTTATTTTACCTTTAGAATTTACAATATAAAAATATTTAATTTTATTTTGGAATTAAAATTATGTAGTAATATGTAATCAAATTAGGTAAAATATGTTATTTACATCTGTTCTATTTACAAAGTACAGTTTAGGTTTTAAAATGGGTTTACGTAATTGTTTTCAAGTTATATTGAGATACACAAATTTGTGTAGAAACGACTGGAAAATTTTAATTGCTTTGGTTTAAGGTTATGAATCTGATACTGGCAGCAGTTTTTATTATACAAGGATTAACGATGAAATAAGATTAACATTGACTGTCCATAAGATTTTCTATATAAAATTTAGAGTTATCGTTTAGGTTTGACGTTATTATCAAACTTCACATCGCTGCTACGAAATGCATGTTAACCAGTAGATGGTTTTTTTATATTGCTGTTATCTACTACCATTACCTTTAAGGAGTGCTTGTGAACACTAAGTAGTATATAGATATATAATTTTTTTTATTATATCTATATATTTTTTATTAATTTTGCTCTATGTAAATATTAGGTTTCCTTTTCTTTCTTTATAGCGCACCCCTCTGCGACTTTTTAGATAGCACGTCGTTCTTTTGATTTCCTTCTTGTCGCGGTACTCGGTGAGGGCTATTTCCTTTGCTTCCTTTACTTTTCTTTCTAGCCCGTAGCAATTTAAAGGTGCTTTGGCTAACTACACTGGTGTGGAAGTGGATTCAAAAAGGACGAAATTATAAAGAAAAATAAGAAGTCGAAATAAAAATATTAAAGTAATAAATACCATAACTACCTTAAATTAATTATTTATCCTGAAAGGATTTTTCCATGAAACTCATGGAAGACTACAAAGAACACCTGAACGAACTCAAAACGCCCAAAGTGCACTACGATAATATTAGTGTATGGACAATTATATTAATGATTTTGACGATTTTATTGATTATGTATGTAATTTACAAAATGTATATTAGATTAAAAAATAAAGGAAACAGTTTTAGATTTAAGGCAACCAAAGAAACAAATGTACCCTTAGAAAGTATGAATTTTAAGAAATGAGATTAAATGAATTGTAAATTAAAAATCAAGAAAGGAAAACCCTTAATTTTTAATGTACGTCGGGAGGAGTTATGTAATCCACCAATTGTTATATATATGTAAAGAAACTAATAATTAGGAATTATTAGAAATATTAGAGAATGCGCTAAGTGATGTGCAACAATGTAATTGAAGGACATTTTATTCAGTTTATTAACGTTTATGGGAACGGAAACGCTACTTTGTAGCACAGAGATAAGTGACACTGCAGATGTCAGGTCACAGGCGGTCACAGACAGTCACGTACCGAGATTACCTGGAAAGGAAGCTCGCAACAAAGTAATTATGAATAGATTTAAGATAGCACCATTGTATTATGAATAAGAGTCAAGAGTAAGCATAGGCCTGCAAGTTCCCACAGACATGTGAGGCGGTTGGGATATTATAAAAGGCCCGGGAGCCCCAGTCGACGACAGTTAATCCATCGGTCAGCTTTAACATTGCAGTTCGTTAGATAACTCACCTTGTACAATTAATTTATGTATTTTGACTTAGAATAATTCAGTTCAAGCTTGTCAAAATTCAATGTTAATTTCTGTATAAACAAATAAATGTGTTAAGAAGTTGGAGACGTCTTTTTAAAAAGGACCGCTCGCTGCCACGAACCTTAACTCGCGTTTTATTCTATTAGTTTTCTGGTTATCCTATAAACAAGTGAATATTTTGAGGAAAATACTATTCATGTGATGGATTATCTACAAATAGATGTTTTTGAAGGCATTAAGATTTGAATGTATTATTGTTATGGTACCTGCTTTCCCTGCTTGAAGAAATAGAATTGCTTTTGGTTATCAAAATGAGTCCTGTTACGTAATATAGTGTGGTAGTTTGTCCTAAGCTTCCTAAAGTTACGATCCTAGTTATTGTTGTCTATAATACAAGTAATGATCCGCACTATATTCCAAATATTAGAAATGTACTTAAAAAACACTTCGTATCGGTTTGTTTACATTCAAATACAGTATTGTACAACACATTTTGTACGTTTTGGCGTCGCGTTTGATTTTAACTGTTAAATCATAAAAGTTTTAAGAAGTTACAGTTTTGAACTTCTACATTTCTACAAGCAACCATTTTTGCATATTCTAATACGGGTTTAACTATAGTTAATGCGATTGTGAGTAAACGTAAATTTCGCTATATGCAGATTATTCAATTTTATTAATAACCTAGAGACGCGGGAAGTGCTTTTCTGCAGCTACAAATTTTTAATTTGTCCTTGTATACATCTTCAATCATAGACGAAACATGTGGTGGAGTCTGGGCGATCACATGGTGCAGGCAGTGTTGGTTTTGCCGAATTCCTTTGATGCTTGTTCCAGTGTCGTAGAATCTTCCAGGAACAAAGACACGACGTCGGGAAGTGCACCTTTTGAAAGCATTATTCTACCAGTGTATGAATATTTTGTTACGTTCCATTCCTGTACCTAAATAATGTGGTTGGTATTTAATGGAAGCTATCATATCTCTTATTGTTTCCACCGTTACTTGCGGGTATAAGCCAATCCGATAGTTTTTATTAATTTTAACCGATTGTTTATTCTTCATTCTGTAGAATTTCTATTAAATATTCAGTTACAAAGTTAAATATTTTGAATATATTCTATTTTGATAACATGAAAATCTAGGCGCTTAATATTACAAAGTTTGAAAATTTATTTTGGTTATCAAAGGTAAAAGTTCTTGCAATATGGATTCGCTTAAATAAGTTTAAAAAGTGTTGTTTGTCAAAACATTTGCTTTAGAAACATTTTAATAAGGTGGAAATATGTTTAATTTGATAGCATGAAACGTGGGTTTGGGATCAACAAAGGTTATAATGCTTTCAATATGTGTTTGCTTTAATATGCGAAAGTGTTGTTTATCAAAAGCATCTACTTCGAAAATACGGTTATCACGTTAAAACGTGATATCTCGTTATCAAACATGTTTTTAAGGACACAGATTTCGAACAATGGAAATTTTCCACCTGGTTATCTTATCAAGGCATTATTAATCGAAATGGCAAATTTTTATAGTTTTATATAGGATGTAGGCCACCAGTGATACAGTTAACTATATAATTCTGCAATGTTGGTTGCGAATATGCCTAACAGGTTGAACAGAGGTTGTTTTGAAAACGCTAGGTGGGTGTTTAAGCAGACATGATTCGTGGAATTTTTCATGTTATATCGAAGCCATTCGCTTTGTTATTTTCGCTTATCTGCAAGTGATGTCTTGAAAATGCCTTCCATGTGATTGCTTGGTCGACAGGAAATATTTTTGAAGGGAAAACACAATACAATTTGATGGATTTTCTCCACCTATAAATACAAGTTAAGTAACAAAAAGATTATTATTATGCAGCGTCTTTTCACGTGAAGAGCTCTGAAAAGTCGCGATGTTACTTAAGATGCTTTCTTTCAAGAGACATCATTGTGGTTCAATTGTGTAAAATCAAAAATAGTAAATGGGTATAATTGTATTGTCTAGTAGAAACGTTCGCCGTGATAACAGATAACACCTTCAGAGCTGAGAAGGTACGTTAAGCACATACTGGAGATGGTCGAGTGGTTGAGTAAAAATCCAGATTATTTTTCTTTAACACAAAAAGTGACTCAAGACTTTCTATAATTTTTTTCTTTGGTGCTTTAAAGAAGACTGATTTAACTTGGTGCTCTAGTTCTTACGCACGGTCATTGCATACCAAATGTACAGACTCCGGTTCAAAATTAAAGATGCAATATCAATGCAATTTGTGATTACATAATTGTTTTCAAGTCACAATCAAGATAAACATAAGCTTGGGTAGACGTGCTTAATAAAATTTACTTGATTTAGTTGAGGTTACGGAAAGTAAGTTTGTATAGAGACAACCGGATAAAATTCACTTGCTTTGATTAAGGGTACGAAAATGTGAACGTTAATAACTAATATTTATAGGTTAAGATAAGCTTATTGTTTGGCCATTTATAAAAATTACTTTCAGCGTTATACTATTGTTTTTAGATTTGTCCTGAAATGCATTTCAATATGTATGGTTTCCTTTTTTTCATTATTATTTTATTGCCGTATGTTTTTGTATTTATTTAGAGCCATGGACAATATGTAAGTTTGTATGGAACTGGTAAATAATTCCTAATTGATATTTGCTTTAATTTTATGTTTCATATACTACTTATAGCATGTTAACAAGGTTTTTGTAAGTATCCTGTTGGATACCATTTTTTTTTTCTAAAAACTTTTAATAAATTCATTTCATAAAGTTTCCTATTTTTTTCTGGATGACCCACCCAACTCTACACCGTTCAACTAGCACGCAGCACGGTGAGGCTTTACAGGTTCTTATAGTTTTTTCTTTCCCTTTTTTTTGTTGTTGTGGTAGTCGGTGCGGACTGCTTTGTTTACTTTCTTTACCGTCACTGATTTCTTGTTATCCGCACGGATTACCGTAAGAATATTTCTTTCCTGTGTATTGATATTTGTAGTTGGCTTTATGTATTCATTTATTTTACCTTTAGAATTTACAATATAAAAATATTTAATTTTATTTTGGAATTAAAATTATGTAGTAATATGTAATCAAATTAGGTAAAAATATGTTATTTACATCTGTTCTATTTACAAAGTACAGTTTAGGTTTTTAAAATGGGTTTACGTAATTGTTTTCAAGTTATATTGAGATACACAAATTTGTGTAGAAACGACTGGAAAATTTTAATTGCTTTGGTTTAAGGTTATGAATCTGATACTGGCAGCAGTTTTTATTATACAAGGATTAACGATGAAATAAGATTAACATTGACTGTCCATAAGATTTTCTATATAAAATTTAGAGTTATCGTTTAGGTTTGACGTTATTATCAAACTTCACATCGCTGCTACGAAATGCATGTTAACCAGTAGATGGTTTTTTTATATTGCTGTTATCTACTACCATTACCTTTAAGGAGTGCTTGTGAACACTAAGTAGTATATAGATATATAATTTTTTTTATTATATCTATATATTTTTTATTAATTTTGCTCTATGTAAATATTAGGTTTCCTTTTCTTTCTTTATAGCGCACCCCTCTGCGACTTTTTAGATAGCACGTCGTTCTTTTGATTTCCTTCTTGTCGCGGTACTCGGTGAGGGCTATTTCCTTTGCTTCCTTTACTTTTCTTTCTAGCCCGTAGCAATTTAAAGGTGCTTTGGCTAACTACACTGGTGTGGAAGTGGATTCAAAAAGGACGAAATTATAAAGAAAAATAAGAAGTCGAAATAAAAATATTAAAGTAATAAATACCATAACTACCTTAACATTAATTATTTATCCTGAAAGGATTTTTTCTTGTCATAATTGAGCGACGTCAAACGGTATGTCACAGCAATCGTTTCGATATTATTCCTACACGGAAGACGGTTTTCCCGAATGGGTCTCTCTTGCTTGGGGTTGTTATATTTATCACAGTGTGTTACCTTTCTCGAGAATATCTTAAAACATTTGCTAGGTTTTGTCATAATTAAAGAAATTTTCAAATTAAAATTTCTCTTACAATCACTAGCGCGACTGGATATTCTGCTACAATGACACAATTTGTATCATAGTTTATAAATAAATGCAAATAAGATTCAACCTGTTAATGCCTTTTAATAGTTTAATTTATTATACATATAAATTGCATATTAGTTGTAGAAATTATTAAGTACCGCCTTGACTTGTACATAAATAACCCCCATCATTCACGGTCCAATACGAACCAACCCGAACTTTAATTCCGTTTGGTTCCTGCCGTAACATTAAAAAAGAGTCGTTCTCGAACTTTGTGCGCAACACGTCGCGTGTTACAGACGACCAGTCAAAACCTACATGAAGGTAACAATTCACCCAAGTGCGGGTCGTTTTTCGTTGTGAACAATAGCTAGCATCGGCATTAAAACATTAGTGCTTATCAACCTATAGATCTACAGTCCACATTCAAAAATCGAAGATATCAACAGCAGATCTTTAGAAGCATACCAGCGTGATTGTAAGTATTAACCAGTGCACGTTATTTCTTTTTAATCTGCACGGCATACTGTACATTTATTGGTCCTTCGAGCCGGATGTGTTATTAGTTTAATTGACATTTGTACACGTTGTTGTTTTTCGTTTGAACATTATTAATTATAGTTATCGGACATTTTAATATATAATATTAGCAAAACAGACAAGTTTCGTTTACGCGTGAATTTATATATCATTAAAAGTGTATTTACGCGGCAATTGGACGCTCATTCACATTCATCATAGAATTCCATTTCTATAAGTTCTTAACAAAGAATTATGGTCAAGGTGGTACGATTTTCAAATTTACCTTAAATTTCGTTTAGCAGACAAATAGTTTAGACATTAACATTCCTAAAGCTCAGCAAGCAGAAAAACCACTTTGGGTTCATTTGTATTGGAAAGGCAAGTTATTAACTCAATACACATGCAGGTATAGAGGTTGAATCCTGCAAACACACAAATTGTTAAGTACATCTCTCTCACACTCGCATATTGTGAAAGATATTCGTTTATTTTCACATATAAAAGTTGGTTGGCTAGCTATATTTCTAGCAAGTGGTTGGATGGTTACAAAGGGTACAATTTCGAAGAAAAAGATCATTGAAATTGAGTTTAGTGTAAGGTGAACTCTGGTTATACATCTCTTAGGTTCATTAGTTAAATATTAAACCATGTCTAAATTAAGCTTTGATAGACTTTTAATTGATGCAAGTTATGTTGCGGAGAGGTTAGTTTCATATTCCAACACATTAACAAAGCTTGAAAAATCAGGAGAACATTTAATCACTGTTAAAATTATGTTAGAAAATGCAATTGAAATTTCACAGGAATTTAATAACAATTATAAAACTACACCTTTAGAGAAAAGAAGTGATGCTGAATTAGATCAATTGAATTCGTTTCGTTCAGATATAGATCAGCACTTAATAGCAATTAAAGTTATAAACGCGGATTTTCAAGCTCGTTTTGGAAACGCAAGTTTGTCTCAACAATCTAATGCCGCAATAGGTTTTCACGGTAATATTAAATTGCCAAAAATTAATTTGCCTCGTTTTTCAGGGTGTGTAAAAAATTGGAGTAGTTTTCGAAGTGTATTTGATAATCTGATTTATTCAAATTCAGGCTTTAAATAATTGCGAAAAATTCGTTTTTTTACTCGATTCGTTGGATGAAGATTCCAAAAATTGTATTAGACATTTATCTGTAACAAATGACACATTTGAGATAGCATATAACATTTTGATCGAAAGATATTAATCTCGTCGTGTTATCGTCAATAATTATTGGTCAGCCTTGGAGAATGCACCTAAGGCTAAAGCAAAGTCGTCAGTAGAACTTAGGGATTTGATCAATTGCTTTGTTGAAAATTTTGCAGGTTTACATCAAACAAACATAGATCTTTTAGATTTTGTGAAATTTAATTTGTTATCCAAAAAATTAGATTCACAGTTTCTAAAAACATTTGAATTAGAAAATACGGAGGAAATTCCGACGTATGATCAATTGAAAGCTTACATCGAAAAACATTTCAAGGCTTTAGAAGTGAGTAACATGGTTGTGTCGGCATCAGACAAACAAGTTAAATTGGAACAAAGGCTCCTAACAAAATAATTAGTAATAATTTGGAAAAGCGTCGTCCTTTTTACTCAAGCAGTCATACATCTCGTACATCGTTAGTAACAACCTCACCTAGTGAAAAGTGTTTATTGTGTGATACTTCTCATGCATTATTTCAGTGTCAGAAATTTTTGAAAGATCGCCGCAAGAGCGATATGAGGTTGTAAAGCAGAAAATCTTTGCTTAAATTGTCTTCGTAATACACATTTGGCTAATAATTGTACATCAAGATCAGCTTGTCGTAAATGTAACAAACTTCATAACACATTGTTACATTTTGACAAACCTTTTGTTGAACAGAAAAAAGTTGTATCGTCATCAGTGAATCAGTGTGCTACTACTTCTAGTACAAGTACTTTGTTTACATCTCGTACTTCTAATGCAGTTACTTTGTTGGCTACAGTACAAATAGCAGTGTGTGATGGGTTTGGCAAAGCGCAAATAGTTCGAGCATTATTAGATGGGGAAGTAGGGAAAGCTTCATCACAGAATCATGTCGTAAAAGACTTGCATTAAACAAATCAAAGGTCGCAATGAAAGTAGAAGGTTTAGGACTCTCATCGTCGTATATTTCTGGTGCATTATAATGCAAAATCATGCCTAAAGGCAAACTATACCCTCAATATGATGTAGATGTTTTCGTATTACCAGATATTTGTAATAAATTACCTTCATCACCTTTAAGATCAAACGTATGGCCACATACAACAGATTTGGAATTGGCAGATTTTCATTTTGATAAACCTGGCCCTATTGACATGCTCTTGGGGGCAGACATTGTTGCTCATATTTTATTAAATGGAATTCGCAAGGGTCATAAAAATGAACCTGTTGCCATTAACACAACGTTTGGGTGGATTCTGACCGGAAAAGTCGTATCTCCTGTTGCTTCGTGCATATCATTATGTGCTGTTATCCAACCATTAGAATCAAATATTCGTCGATTTTGGGAGTTGGAAAACATCCCCGATTCAAACAAGTTGTCTCCCGATGAAATAGCGTGTGAAAAACATTTTATTGAAAACTATTCACGAGATCAAGATGGTCGTTTTATTGTTTCATTGCCCTTCAAATGTATCGAACCACATTTCGTTAATTCGCGTGAAGTTGCACTTCGCAGATTTATGTCTTTGGAACGTCGTTTAGAAAAACACCCTAATTTATATGAGTTATATAGAACTTTTATGCAAGATTATCTAGACAGTGGCCACATGACAGTCATTTCGCCTAAAGTTGTTGATTCGTCTAATTCATCCGTGTATTATTACCTCATCATTCTGTCGTCAAACCTGAGAGTATTACCACAAAACTCCGTGTTGTGTTTGATGCTTCAGCATCAACCTCTAGTGGAAATTCGTTAAATGAACATTTATTGGCTGGTTCTCCTCTTTAGAAGGATATTATGGCTTTATTGCTACATTTTCGTTCGCACGCTGTAGTTTTGACAGCAGCTATTAAACAAATGTACAGACAAATATTGCTCTCTCAAAATCATCGTGACTATCAGAGAATACTTTGGAGATTTCATTCATCAGAACCACTTTTGGATTATCGTTTAAATACAGTAACTTATGGAGTTACTTCAGCCCCGTTTTTAGCACTGCGAGTTATCCAAGAACTTTCTAATTTGGAAAAATCTCGTTTTCCGCTCGCATCGAAAGTTTTATCGTCGGACACATACGTGGATGATTTGCTTACTGGGTGTCAGTCTGTCGATGAAACAAAACGTCTTATTGACGAACTCAATCAACTTTGCAAATCTGGAGGTTTTGTTCTACGCAAACGGAATAGCAACATTGCTACAGTGTTGGAAGATTTACCAAAGGAATTGTCTTATCAGCAAGCATTTGCATTTGAAGACACTACTAACATTTCACAAAAAATTTTAGGCTTACAATGGCAACCCTCATTAGATGAATTTGATTTTTGTGTTAATGTTGTTGACCGTCCCTGCACAAAGAGGAACATGGTTTCAGAAATCGCACGTATTTTTGATCTACTTGGTTTATTATCGCACGTGGTATTTTATGCAAAACATATTATTCAACATTTATGGATTTTAGGCATCGGGTGGGACGACAGTCCACCTATAAATATTGCTGCAAAATGGAACACTTACGTACAACAATTGCTTGAGTTGCCCAAAATAAAAATCCCTCGCTGGGTTATTTCGGAGAAATGTAATAAGTTACAAATACACGCATTTTGTTATGCCTCGGAAGCAGGTTATGATGCTGCAATTTACTTTCGTTGTTCTGATGATCATGGCAATATTAAAGTTTCATTGGTATGTGCAAAGTCCAAGGTTGCACCTACAAATCGCATATCATTACCCAGATTAGAGCTGTGCGCTGCAGTTCTGTTATCAAACTTGGTAAAATTTGTTAAAACTAATTATGAAGGTCGTTTATCGTTTGATAACATTTTTGCATGGTCAGATTCCACAGTTACATTATCATGTATTCGCTCGTCATCCTACAATTAGAAAACTTTTGTGAGCAATCGCATCTCGCACATTCAAGAACGAGTTTCGCCTTCATCATGGTTTCACATTAAATCACAAGAAAATCTTGCGGATTGTGCATCGCGTGGACTTTTTGCTTCTGAATTGATTAATCATCGATTATGGTGGTCAGGTCCGCCATGGTTGAAACTCCCAGAGGATCACTGGCCATTGATCACCGAATCTACTCATTTTAATTCGTCACATATAGAGATTGAAAGGCGTACAATGTCGTTGAATGTCGTCGTTTTAGACAATTTTTTGGATTCGCTATTAACAAAATTGTCAGACCTACAAAAGGTCCTGAGAATAATTGCATATGTTTGTCACTTTATTCACAATTTGAAAGTTCCCAAGAAATCTCGTTTGAAATTGGCGGAAAATATATCAATATCTCAACAGCAGGACGCACTTCATTTGTTAATCAAAAGAATGCAAACAGAAACTTTTGATCAAGATATACAAAATATTCATGCTGGTAAATTGTGTATTAAACCACTTCGTCGTCTCAGTCCTTTCCTTGACAGTCGCGGTTTGCTGAGGGTGGGAAGTCGACTGAGAAATTCCGATTTGCCTTACGATGCAAAATTTCCTATTTTGATTCCACGTTCACACCGTTTAACAGAACTTATAATTTTCGATTGTCATAAGAAATATTTACACCCAGGTGTTCGGACTACACATTTTTTATTGGTTCAGAATTTTTGGATATTGTCTGCAAGGCGTGCTATTCAAAGTTGTTTAAAATCTTGCATTCGTTGTTTTCGCACAAAACCTGTGACATTTACTCTTCCCATGGGTGACCTCCCTGTTGCTAGAGTCACTCCTGGCAAGGCATTCTTACACACGGGTGTGAATTACGGTGGTCCATTCTCCATCACAATGAGTCGTGTTAGATGCTCAAAGGTCATTAAAAGCTTATATGTTTGTTCATTTGTTTTAGTACTAAGGCTATACATTTGGAATTAGCTTCCAGCTTATCAAAAGAATCATTTATCGCAGCATTACGTCGTTTCATTGCACGCAGAGGCAAATGCGTACAACTCCATTGAGATTGTGGAACCAATTTTGTTGATTCGGCAAACGAATTATTGCAACTGATGCAGCAATCAGCAGAATCCGAAGGCATCAAGTTTGTTTTTAATCCTCCATCTTCTCCTCACTTTGGCGGTTTGTGGGAAGCTGGTATTAAGTCCGTAAAATCTCACTTGAAAAGGTCAATTGGAGATCAAATGCTGTCCTATGAGGAATTTCTTACAGTTTTAGTGCAAATCGAATCAATTTTAAATTCTAGACCACTCTGTCAATCAAGTAGTGACCCAACCGATTTTTCTTACTTGACTCCCAGTCACTTTCTCAACGTAGAACCGGTATCCGTCATACCGGACCCAAACCTCATTGATACCAAGTTGTCATATCTTAACCGTTGGCAATTTAACCAACGCCTACAGCAATCGTTTTGGAAAAAGTGGCACCTTGAGTATTTGCATACATTGCAACAAAAGGTGAAATGGTGTTCAACCAAGTCATTAGCCAAAGTTGGAATGTTAGTCTTTATAAAAGATGATCAGGCGCCTCCATTATCTTGGCATTTAGGTCGAATTGAAGACCTGTACCCAGGTACTGACGGAGTTTCCCGTGTCGCTTTAGTAAGAACGGCTAGCGGTCTCATCAAGCGATCTCTAGTCAAACTTTGTCCTCTTCTCTTGGAAGACAACTCGTAATTTATTGTATTGGTTCTATATAGTTTCATTAGATAGTTACATATTCATTTGCTTTTTGTTCATTCATAGAAAATAAGTGTTTTACTCTTATTTTGGTGGGCGGTATGTTAATGCCTTTTAATAGTTTAATTTATTATACATATAAATTGCATATTAGTTGTAGAAATTATTAAGTACCGCCTTGACTTGTACATAAGTAACCCCCATCATTCACGGTCCAATACGAACCAACCCGAACTTTAATTCCTTTTGGTTCCTGCCGTAACGTGTTACAGACGACCAGTCAAAACCTACATGAAGGTAACAATTCGCCCAAGTGCGTGTCGTTTTTCGTTCTGAACAATAGCTAGCATCGGCATTAAAACATTAGTACTTATCAACCTATCAACCTATAGATCTACAGTCCACATTCAAAAATCGAAGATATCAACAGCAGATCTTTAGAAGCATTGTAATGGGCATTTTTGTAATTTTAACATTTTCGCTATCCTCAATTCATAAATACATTTCTACAAATTACTATTTTTATATTTGATATTTATTAACTCCTTAGGCGAGTGCATCGTATTATAATGAGTGGATTGCATCGTCCTTGTCTTGCCGTAAATATAATTTTTGTTCCTTATGTGGATATACAAGTCTAGATAAGAGACGATAAGCGGTTGTAATAAAGACGAATTGAATAAACAGATGGAGAGGAGAGTTTTGTTCTTTTGTTCCGATATATTAAGCACGTTAAAAATAATGCTTCTTTCTGCTTTTGACAAGAGTGAGAATTAATGCGCGGTATCAATTTTCGTATTGTTCATGAACAAGCGCGGCACGATTTTAATTGTTTTCTTGTGAAGTAAAAGTTGTATATTAACTGTATAAAGTGTAGTTCTGATTCCTTTTGAAGGAAGTATGCTTGATAGGCGAACGTGTTTACTCGAGGCACGTGTGTTTTACGGAACATTTTGACGGACGGTTTTATTGCTTCCGCGTGCCTACTAATTGTTTTTAGTTGTTTTTCTTGTGAGACAAATGTTTTACGGAACATTTGACGGACTTACTTGAGTGATACGCGTTGTTTTACTAATTTGTGGTTTTAGTTGTTTGTCTTGTGAAATAATAGTCGTAGAACTTGCTAAACTGACCGATTCTGTCTTTAGGATTAATGTGTGTGCGATCTAGTCTAGTGTCCCTTTGTTTTATCAGATTAGTGCATACTTTGGATTATTTAAATACAGTGGATACTGTAGTTTCTGCATTTTTCTAACACCAAAGAATCTAAAATAGATCATCGCTTGCGCGAATTTCGTTATTTGCGAAATATAACAGATTACCGGTTTACAAAGGTATTGGTTGAAGTTTCTCACTGCTTTTTGGAGGTTTATGAAAATAATATACATTTGATCCCAGTTGAAATTAAACTAGTGCTACAAAATATTTCGAAATTATTGTCTCAGGAAATAGAATTAACAAGAAATTTATCAATGCTACATAGTTCCGTCGCGTGATGGTGTCTGCTGCTAACCCCAGTGAAATGGGTAGGTGTGATTAGTGTGACGTGTGATAAGTTCCATCAACACCCTCACAATCCAGGGTGAAGTGCTTCGTTAGCGTACGACATCGTGAATCTCACACTTCCGTTGCAAGGAAGCGTTGCTGAAGGACTTTTGTAAGTTGAACTATTTCCTACTTGTTATTACTTTAAATATCTATCCGTTGCTTTACCATATCTTTGTCGTTCTGATACCTTTTAAAATAGACTTGCCTGCTATAAAAAAAAGGAAAAAAAAAGAAATCAATCCTACTGAATTAGTCATATCTATTGTGTCTTACCTATTCATCTTTTGTTAACATTTTGTCTGATTTATGTTTAATTGGTGTGTGAGGAAACGTTTCTGCTACTCCCCAATATTATCTCACTTTGTAATAAAAAATTTTATAATGCTGTTACCGTTGTTATATTATATAGATTATCCAAACAGTTTTTTTTTCTTACATTCTACAACGTACTGAATAATTTAGACTTATCATTGCTGCTATGCTTATTCTTTTCTTTATTTCAGGTTTGCTTAACTTTTTTTTTCTTGCAGGTATTATCACTAACTCCTTACAGCCGCGTACATTGTATGTTGGTCTGCTTTCTACAACCCCCCCTAATCTCCGATTGAGCCCGGTCATTTCTTTGATTTTCTTTGTGTTACGCACGAATTACGTAACGTAACATTTTTGGCGCCCAACGTGGCTGCCACGAAAAAAAAACGTAACAGCATACCGGCGTGATTGTAAGTATTAACCAGTGTACGTTATTTCTTTTTA
This sequence comes from Platerodrilus igneus, assembly GCA_036346225.1. NCBI lineage: Eukaryota > Metazoa > Arthropoda > Insecta > Coleoptera > Lycidae > Platerodrilus > Platerodrilus igneus. The sequence continues at coordinate 15,153,155 of JARFIW010001081.1, read as the reverse complement.
ATCTGCACGGCATACTGTACACAACCCATACTTAATTTCAATAAAATTATAAATTTCTTAACTTTACTCTGCCCAGATATTACTACAAGGAAATCCCAAAGAAAATATTATTAAATTAAATGCATCAATAACATTATCATTTCAAATTTTCCCGTTGGCCATCTTAAATTAGGACATTATAAATTCTAATTTTTAAAATTCCTTTAATTACAAACAAAAAATAGATAAATACAAACTTTTTCTTTTATCCTTTTTTGCCCGTTCAAAATACTAATGTATTATGCTTTAACTAACACAAAATTCTACCAATAAAATTTACATTTACATTTTCATACGAACTTATTTCTTAATATTTCAAAATGTTCCAAACTCTCTTGCACGATAACATTATGCTAAATTTTAACTAACACTAGCTGTGTCACTAATTCAACATTTAACCAAATAATTACTTTCATATTTGATTAATTTTGTACTACATAAATACAAACCTATTTGCATTTAAAATTCAGATATACATTATTAAAAAGTATAAGCATAAGAGCTTATAATATTACTCACTATTTAATTCCAATTTTTAGAACTTTCAGGTTGTCCAAAGACCTCCAGCTTTGCAATTCTCGTCCTTCTAGCTAACATGGCTTTCTCCCAACTAACACAGTTTCCTTTACCCAACATAATACAAAATCCCAAATTAATAAAGAGTGAACTCTACATGTCCATGCTCCTTTTTAATCTCGGTCGTCACATGATATGCACGTCCCCCGCGTATGTGAATTTACTCTGTCCTTGCAAGCGTATTTCAATATCATGTCGCCCGCCGCGTATTCTTCCCGTAGGGAAAACATCACATTTTTTCTTGAAGCTGTATTTTATTCCCTTTTATACTTGATTACTTGATTTTGTTCTACATGCTTGAGATCACAGCGGTGAATTACACTTAGTCAAACAAAAATTAATAGTAAAAAGTCGGTGCGAGAGGGCCGTTTAGAGGCAGAGGCCAAAGTCAATATAGTATGTCTACACTCCACTAGAAACTTCAAGCGTACCGACATTGTATACAAAATCAGAAAAGTTATAGAAAGTGCTTTTGATTAGATAATTTGTAATTAATGTCTTGTATATAAGTTTGTTGTGTACAAAGCATTAAACAATGTAATGCCAAAGTAATTGCACCCAAACCTACTTTTCTTTATTCTATGATAAGGTATTTTAAGTTTTCCTTTCCTACGAGTATCAAAGTTATGATTTTCCTTATGTTGTCGGCACTGCAGTTAGTACTTTTTATAAGTAATAAACATTCCAAGATAAAGATACATGGAAATGTTAAAATCTTTATGGAAACAAATTGGTTTCGGTAACCTTCCCGATACCTCAGGTTTGCAACCACTCAAATAACCCTCCTCTGTAATTAGAAAACATGGTTGCAGGCACTAGCATAACCCCAAGCTAAAACTGAATATTGAATATGACAGTGAAAGTAGGTAAAATGAACCTGCCTAATTACCTCCAATAAAAATACATTTTTTAAGGATTTTATTAAATATATAGATCGATAGTTTTCTACTTATATTATCACAGTAAACAACCCATCGTAATGATGAATCTATAGTTATTCCTAAGAATTTTATACTACAATTTTTAGCGGAACAGTTTTTTAACGAAAAGATAATCTGTTCCATTTTATTTTGGTTTAGAGTCGATTTGTTATTAGTAAACCAATCTTGTGCTAACTTCCGCGTTGCACCACTATTGGCAAATATCTTATTGATATCACCATGGTGATAAATGGTTGTATCATCTGCATATAGTAAAACATTTTCAACTGAAATCGCTGATGGCAGATCATTTATGAAACAGAGGAAAAGCAGAGGTTCCAATATTGATTCCTGGGGTACGCCAGATAGAACACTGACAGTATTAGAGGTTTTCTCATTATATACCACAAATTGCATTATATTCTTTAGGTATGAAATAAATAACTTAGTACTATGGTTATCTACAAGTGATGTTTATAATTTATATTTCAGTATTTTGTGATCAACACAATCAAACGCCTTCTTAAGGTCATACAGAATGGTTAATAAAAACTCTGAATTCTCAGAAGCGTTTACAATATCAGTGCAATTATTACATCAGATGTAGATTTGTTTTGGAAACCAAATTGCCTGGATGGGTGGGTGGGTGGTTACTTGGGCGGATGCGTGCGTGCTTGCATGCGTGCGTGCTTGCGTGCGTGTGTGTGAGTGGGTGTGAGTGGGTGTGTGAGTGTGTGTGTGTGTGTGCGTGCGTGCGTGCTTGGTGCTCCCCGTCCGAGATAGTGCTCTGGCTATCGTCTGCCGGTAGCCAGAGAGCTTACGCGCGGTCTAAGACGTGTTGTGTGTTTTGCTTTGGGTGCTTGTGTTTTGTCAGTGTATTTAGAAAGGTATCTATTTCTATGTTTGTTCCTATGTTTTGCACTAAATTAGGTCTATGAGTGAGTTTTATACATGAGTTGCCACATTTCGTGTATATATTTCTAGTTTTTTTAAATGAGTTAAGTGTTAGTTAAAAAAGTCTTATTCTACTAGTCTTATCCTACGTGATAGTGCTTGATTATACTGAAACTTATTTCTATGTGTACATAAAGTCGATGCACAAATCACTTGTATAGTGTTCTTAGGTCTTAGATAGTGGTTCGTCGTATTTAGTAATTTTTGCCTTATCTTTGGTGCCTCAGCAGCGTGACTACTAGTAAGCTTCAACGTCATCGTCAGCGGTAGTTCCAGGGATTGTCGGTTAGGTGTTGTCTCATTTTTGTCGTATTTATTGTGTGTTTATGCTCTGAACAGATTGTGAAGGATTTCGCTTGTTCTCGTGTTAGTGAGTTCATGTGTGGGAATAGGTCTTTGTTCCATGTGATGTCCTTTAACGTCTTTCCGTTTTGTAGATCGTTGTCGATTCTATCACGTTCTTGTTGTGTGTTGTTTGGGTACTGAGGGGTCTAATAAGTTCCGACATTCCAACACTATATATTCAGATGTACCAATTGTTCGTGTCCGTTATGTTGAATCTGTTTTTGTATGTGGGGTAGAGTCCGTGCCGTGCTAAAAAGTGTATTAACCCCTGTCTCGGTATGAATGGTCTAGTCTTAAGCTGTGTGGCTGTATTTGGTATGAATTCGTAAGTTCTTATACCTTTCGTTGATTGGTCCCATCTTTTTGCCGTAAAGCAATGGTGGCCTCTCTTACTTGTTTCTTCGCGTGTGCCCCTGTTCGTAATATTTCTTGTACCTCGGTAACTCCCCGTTCTTTAATCACGAGATCGAGTGAATTAATTCCTAGTAGGTGGCACCGTGGTGTAGTTGGTATGCGTGTGACTACTATGCCCAAGGTCCCAGGTTCGAATCCCGACACGGTCTGGTTGGAAAATGTAGGCGAGCATTTTTCATAAAAATACGCCCTCGTTCGGAAGAGATGTAAAATGTAGGTCCCGTATGTGAGTGTTGTCACGTACGTTAAAAATCCCTACCTTGCTTGGAACAGCAAGGGTTCAGCAAAATTAAAAATTTTCAGGTAAAAAACTCACTTCCTGGCCAATGTAGTATCTTCTGGTGAAGCATTGGAAAATCAAATGTAGTGAGATTATTCTTAATGCTACGGTTAATGCTTCGTGCGGCGTTGTTCGGTACGCACCCTTTAGCCGTTTCACTAGTTCCATCCAATGTGACAACGCGCTTGCCACGTATTTGATTATAGACGCCATCATATTGTTGATGTATCATTTGTCGCAGGTGAGAGGTATTCTATAATTCTTCTGAACAAAGCTGGCGATACTTTACATTAAGTTCTTTGCATTTAGGTAGGTTATTTTAATGTGTTGGTCGTAATTCTGTATTTCATTCAGAATTACGGCAAAATATTATGTGTAGGATGATCTTTGAACGCTTTGATTGTGCAACGTGAAGACGGGGTCTCTCGAAAGTTTCCTCCTCATTATCATGTAGGTTGTTTTTGATGTTGTAATGTCCATTTTATTGGCTTTGCACCGGTCACTTATTTTATTTAATAAGATTGTCGTTTTTCGTTCTATCTCAGCTTTCAAGTTTACCTCCGCCATGATCATGACCTCATCCGCGACTGACATTGTCTCGGCCACAACTTTAAAGCTACTCAAGAGTTCGTCCGCGAAGGATTTCCTAAATAAAAGGCCACAGGTAGACCCCGTGGGCAACCTTTGGTTACCCTTTTTGTAACAGTTTTCGAACCTTCCATTGTTACGCATCTGTCCTGGCAGTAGGTTTTGAAAGTGGGGTACAGTTGCTTGGGGTAGTTTAGCTGTTTAAGCTTCTTACATAAGGCTGGTCACTAGAGGTTGTTAAAGGCCCTTTCTATGCCAACCATTACTGCCACGACGTACTTACTTTCCGAACTTTTTGATGTTTCTACCACGTAATTGATAGCGTTTTCAGTTGACCTTACTCTCAAGACCCATACTGGCATTCGTTCATGTTCTGCGTTTATAAGTGATCCTGCATTTTATTGTATAATAGCCATTCATATGCCTTTCCCGAAGTATTGAGAAGGCATATCGAACGGTAAAATCCTAGCAGGAATCCGTTTTTGTTCTGTCCTTTGGGTATTATTATTAAGTTTGCTCTTTTCAGGTGGTTGGAAACTTTGCATGTTTTAAGCACTCGTTGTACAGTCCCTGCAGGATTGAGACTAATTTGGTTGATAGTGATTTTTATCACCTCGGTCTGGATGTTGTCTGGGCTGGGGCTTTTTTGTTTCCGCATCTGTTTATAGCATGAAGTAGGTAGATCTTCTTTCTAGCGATTCCACGGATTGTTACCAATTGCCTTTTGTCTAATCATTCTTTCTCTCCTTTCCCGTTTTTCTTTTGTGTCCTCTCCTGGTGTGTCGTCTAGTACAAGTTTTTACACCAGAAGACTTGTGATCTCCAGCCAATCTGTTGCTATTTCTCTTTCCGTTTGTAGTGTAGAGATGGTTTGATCTTCTGTCTTATTATCCTATATGGCACGTCTCAAGCGTCTCTCTGCAGGTGCCTTTCTACGAATGCCCACCATATTTCTTCTTTTAGCTTGTGCAGTTTTTTTCGTAAGTGGTCGCGAGAGTAAATTCTACAGACACACTTGGAAAGGTCGCACAGCTCGATGTCTGTAGGTACGGTTTTGACGAAGCTAACCCGATGCGCAACGTAGACCTGGTAATGTCTGAAGCCCCAAGGGTCGAGGATCCAGGTATCAACTCCATGATAACGACAATGGGTATTTTCATTGGTGACGTGAAGTTGTGTACTTTGTGAACAGCGATGCAAGCGTCGTCGTCCTCTCGAACTCTCGAAATTCCGTTAAAATCGTAATTCCCTGTGTGATTCTCAACTTATAATAAGCACACACGCTTTAGCATTTTAACTAAATTGCTTGCAATGTTTAAACGTATAACATTCAAGTTTGTCATCGCTTTCGTTTGTTTTCCACATTGACACGCATACAAATACCTTACTTGTATTCCCACCTGGAAAGATAACCAGTAGTTCTTTGCCGTTTAAGCAGAGAGGTTGTTAAGAATATTGCTGGATAAGGATGATGTTCTTAGAATTTCTTTTATTACAAATAATTATTTATTTTAAAATTTTAGCACAACTGATTAAAAGTTTGGCCACTGAGTACAATTTTCAAGTACTCAAAAAATTCGACTTAAGAGAATGATTTTGTTGGTTTCACTGTCAACGTTAATTTTTTTGTTAAATTCGCTATACAATTTACGATGTCGAAAACCAGTTTATATTATGAACAACTACACATTGATCTTGCAAGTTCTTGTTTAGTATTAGTTTAAAAAAAATTTGTTGTATGTCAGTCTATCGGTGAATAAACCAACTTTATACACTTGTTTTATTTTAACAGGGCATTACTTTGTGCACGCGGCATTTTATGATGGAAAACTTTTGGCTACAGAATTAAATAAGTTATATTGGCAAACTAGAGAAATACTTTATTAAATGTTTATGATATAAAATTAAAGTTAAATGAAATAATAAAATACATGGTGTTTTATATTAAACTTTAGAACATCCGTTGATGCTTGCGATAATTCATGTAATGTAGTTATGCCTTTCATATATTAATATAAACTTAATGAACATGCTGTCACACCTAAATGTGAGGGGTAAAGTATAAGGCCCCGCTGAAGGCGTACTAGGAGTAAATTGTAGCAACGCTGTGCTCGAACCGATGAAAGTGGCTCGAACTCGGAGAGATTAATTTGTTGCTTCCTGTTCCGCGGCTAGTCAAAGAGCACACAAGGGTCGTAGGAGTGCTACATAAGAGATAAGTAAATATAGGCGCCAGGGCTAGGTTCCGCCCAGAAAACAACTCAAGCAAAAAGTCAACCACACCCAACCCGATTAGGAAGACTATGTAATCCAGGTTAGAATTCCCCGCAGTAATTATCTTAACAGATCCTGATTTCCAAGTAATAAAAGTTTTGTGTCGTACACACTTGCACAATCTCTTTAATATTTATAAATAAAGTAACCAGACAGATTCTAAGCAATATAAGATAATGTGAACCAGTGGCAATGTAATCATGACACTGAGTAACTCAAGACAAAAGCCCCTAGGCTCGTATTAAAATTTAAAATTGAGTGTTGTGAATATAAGTTACCAAATATTTATATCCCACAATGTGCGCAAATTGTGTTCACAATTAGGCTTAAAAATAGCAATTTTCTTTTATAAGCTTTACATTTCTATCGATAGTTAATGGTCACATATAAATCCTTTTACCCTTAAATAAATATTCTCAGTTATGAAAAATTTAAGACCAACCAATATTTTATTCTAGTTAGAAATAAATAACTTTACTACTCGCACCACAAGTAAACTATTTTCTAGGGCTACTCACGATCACCCCTTGGACATGAACCTGTACCGATGAATTGGATTCCGGAACAGCCGATCCAATATCCAACGTCAGCAGTACCAACTAGGGATTAAGCCTCTTCTTCAACTCTACTACCAATTCCAGAACCAAACGCAGAAAGACATTCACAAAACTCATGAATGCGCTAATAATTCAGAACAACCTAAAAACCCTGCAATAATACAATTAACCACCTGTTAATTATAACCCCTCTTTACCTTCGTTAAAAAGGGTTCTTATACAATACCAATAAATTCTTGCTCTGTTGAAATATAGACAGAAGTGCTAAAATCTAAAGGATTTAATATTAGTACCATAAGGACAAAGTTTATTACTTACAAAAGATGGAAGCTCACGCCAAACTATCTTTCCGATAAGCGGTCCGAACAGATGTGGAATTTTAATTTGTACCAACAACTAGAAATATCCGTTCAGTAAATTTAGGTGTGCTTACTATTCATTTTCTACAAATCCTTACAACGTAAGTTCGGGTAGTTTCAACTCTGAAAACCCTTTTAATTTAGTAAGCCACCAAGCGTGTTTTACGTCGACCTAATGTTCTTCTGTTCGTAAATCAATAATTATGTCCGCGCAGCCTGCTATCATGTTAACAAACAAGTACTGATATCCCGACTCTTTATACAACACATCGATGCAATACTCCGCCTTCAAACATTGAGATATAATTTAAACAAAGGTTAAATTTCCTTAAAATAACTTTCTTCCTTTTGACAATACAGTGCGTTCCTCAACGTTACACCAATCAAATAAAATAAATTTCTTTATTACTAGACATTTACAACTTTATATACAGAATTATATACATAAATTGTATTAATTTTGTAGCGGTCATAGAATGACTGTTACAATGCTTTTGACGATTTATGTATGTACCAAATGGTGCTATTGATACTGAACTCTTTATGCTCTTATTAAAATTTTAATTATAAATTGGCTTTGTAAACTAACACATCAGGCCTGAATATTGGTACATAAATACAGATATCAAGTATAATACAAGTTTTATATTTTTTATATTAATCCTTAAAATCATACTAAAAACTAAAATTAAAATTCCAAGTTTGTTAATAATTTGAGACATTCAAGCAGATAAAATATTCAATTATTTACCAGAATAAAACCTAATGATCTTTTGTAAATAGTTGTGGTTATGTAATTTAAAATACTTAACTACTAATATAATTATCCCTACATTCGACTTTTAAATGCTCCACCCAAAAGTACTACATTGGCCATGAAGCGAGTTTTTTGCCAGGAAATTTTTTATTTTGCCAGACCCTTGTTATTCCAAGCAGGGTAGGAATGTTTAACGTGTGTGAGAAAACACACACGCGAGACCTAGGGACCGAGGTCGTATATTTGTGTAAAATGCTCGCCTAACTTTTTTTTTCGAATCTGAGATCTTGGGCTAGTAGTCGCACGCGAACTAATTACGCCACAGAGTCGTCAATTAAAAAAATTCGCTCGAAAAGTTCTTGCACTGGAGATTATTATTCTAAATTAGTAACCACCCTGAGAGACAAAATTAAGGAAAGAAGACGTGGGATGTTAGGGATAGGTGTGCTATTTTTACAGTGCAATACACCCTGCATGTAAGTCGTACATTCCAATGAATTCAATTCTAGATCTATGACTTGATTTACTTCACTCCAAATTTAGCTCCCTCGGACTAATACCTGTTCCCTCGATTGAGAAAAAGTTTACAAAGGCATTAATTTTTGTGAAACAAGAGGTAATAGAAGCTGCGCGGGACTGGTTTGTAGACCAAGAAGAATTTTTTTAAACGGTTAGGAACGTTGCAGTTTCACTGTATTAAGTTTGTTCATTTTAAAAAGAGGCTATTCTGAATAATAAAATTTAATTGCTTTAATGGTAGGCTAAGAATATATCAATAGTCCCTCGTAACTGGCAGTTGGGGTATATTTTTTCATAATATTTTTATTTTAATATAATTTTACGTACGGTTAGTAAACGATGGTCTAATGTTACTTTTTATTTTCAGCCATTACACGAAGCAAATCGTAGACAATCTCCAGTAATCTGTACGGATAGAAGACCCAAAGCAAATTCGACTCCCCAACTTTTAGAGCCTGCGGTTACTGAAACAAGGTTAGTATAAACTGGCAGTGTTTTAAAATTGTTTTTTATTTCAATAGTAGGTAGCTCACCTAATATCTTACCTTTTTTCCTGCGTCCGTAGAAAAGGATGCAAAGTTTTATGTGTACATAGGTTACTTAACCTAGAAACTTGAAACTTAACATAGTTTTTACTAGGAAGTAGTAATTTTAAGATTACTTTGTAGCTCAACGGTTTGGAACCTATTTTGTTATGGTGATTACTTCTTGCACCTAGAACTTATCGTTAGACGTTTAGCTAGAAGATTTTACTGTATATTTTGTACAGTGTTAATTCTCTGTATAACTACTACGATCAGGGTCGTAGAACCACCGAAATCTTCAATAATATATTGGCACATGACTTTCTTGAAATACTCATAAGGTATTAATGAATAATTTTGCCTGGTATGGGGAAAGTAATAGGAGCATAGGGAACGAAAATCAATATAAATTGTTGGTTATTTTGCAAAAAGAAAAGCCCGTGACCAGTTTCACTGTTCTTGCAGATCATCAGACGGATGCATCTTTTTGCAAAACACATACTACATACTACAGAAGCTTGACGCGACGCTCTCAGCGTCGTTAAAAATGCCTTACAACTCAAGAGTTTTTTGGCTTGATGATGATGTTTACCGATGTTTTATGGTGTTGTATCTTGATAGATCTTCTTATATATATTTGTAGGTTTGGATTCCAAAAGCCTGCTCCTGGAATCCTCTTGATTTTCTGCAGTGGGCAGTTTCCCGGATCTTCCCCTTAGTTGTCCCCCAACTACATAGTATTCCGGATGCTGGGTCCACTGGCCTGTGGTTTTCGCCTAACAGGACTGGCTACTCGCCACAGGCCGCTCCATCGTCAGATAGCTCGTCTAAACAGGACTGACGGATGTGCATCCCCGACGACTTCACTTGTGTACCCATTCCTCGGAACCCCACATAGCTGGAGAACTTCCTCACGACGCCACCGTTCCGCTGCCCACCTTTGATCGCCCAAAGGCGGTGGTCGAAATACGTGTGCTGCTACCTCATCGGCGTCTGGGTAGCAACTTTGCAAAACAACCAAGTGCTGGCATAATACACAAATTAAGGTGTATTTATAGTGCAAATGCTTCTCATGCGCCCTCTATACTCGAATATAAGCAACTAGCATCGATGACTGTTTCCAGTCTCCAACGTGATAGTGTAGATGGCATAGCCAGGCAAAATTTTAATAGCTAGTCAATAGACAAGATGAAGAATGAAATAAAGAAATGTAGGTAACAGGTCATTTGTTTATTTCATTTTTCAACTCGTAAGGTAGGTAATTTAAGAAACAAATCCAATGTCGCCCTGTGTTTAACCTAAATAGGTATTATATTGTTTGTTACAATAAAACGCAGCACCTCTTGTTCTGTGCGTAACCTTAATACTAGTGCTGGTGGTGCATGTGAGGGCCGCCGAACCCGGCCACAGATGGTGTGATGTTATTCATTTGAAAAGCAATGAATTGAGCTGAGCTTACACCTTGCCGTGGCCTGTGATTGATTTTATTTATGTTTAAATAGCGATTAGATATCAAGCAACGAATATAATTTACAGGGTATTTCAATTTCGAGGGCAACCATGGGGATCTCAGTTAATGTAAGTGATAGCGGGTTGGTTTAAATTTGGCACTTCTGCAGAATTTTGTGCTGAAAATATGCCATAAAAAAATTTCACCAAACTGCATTTGTTTCTGAGTTATGATAAAAAATCAAAAAAGTTGATTTTCATTTTTTATTTATAACTTTGTTATTTAGAAACATATTAGAAAACTGAAACGGAATTCTTAAGACAATTTTTTATTTTTTAGCAGCTGAAGCTATTAAATTTTTTATAAAACGTTTCGTTTCTTTGATCAACTTTTTTATTTCTTATGGACACCGTATTGGATTTTTCTGCCGTTATGTAGAGAATTTATTCCTGATTTCAAAAATGTACAATATCCTTACATTATTATTACTAAGAAATCCGTTATTCTTAATAAAGTATTTTGACCACAATTAAGATACCTCTGGAAAAAAAGCCAGTAAAGTGACAATCAAAGATTTATTTATTTTAACATTTTACAAAGTGGGGAATGAAGTATACCAAAAATAAAATAGAAAATAAAATTATCGTAAATGTGTAAACAGAAACCCACTCTGTTCGGTACAGAGACGAGTCCTCTTTTTCATATTGTTTACCACTCTCTGAATCGTTCTCCGGGAAATATTTAAAAACGCAGTCCGTATAACGTTTGTCAATTCGTCAATGTTTTGATATCGACTTTTGTTACAGTGGCGGCACTTTAGAAAGCAACTCGTTACAATCGTCCAACTGCTACCAATTGTACCATTTAAACGTTGGCTAATAAGAACCGCAAGGCGCTGATGCTAAAAGACAAAATACATACACAAACAAGGACGAACAGATATACCTGAACAGCGGAAACTACTAGGAACGTTGCCGTAACTAGACCAGTGGAGGAGGAAGTAGGTCTCACAAATCCATCCTTAACGAAAGTCTTTATATCGAATAATAATAAGCGCCATCGAATTGAAATAACCTGAATCTCCGCGAACCCAATTGGACGTTCTCCCGTCAAAATGATATTCAGCACACGACTAAAACTAAAGTTGTACATGAACACTTAAACTGCACTAGGAGACCTGAAGGTAAACGGTACACCTAAAGTAACACTAGAAACCCTACAATTTCCAATATTAGTAATCTATATAAACTCATATATACAACTACCGTGCAACGGGCAATAAACCATGAAATAATCTAACGATCAGCTGATGATCAATATGGACAGCATCTACAGATGATACCTAAAACACCTGCATAACAAATCAATGAACTCGAATAATGTAACAATTACCTTTACTTCGATATATAAATCCTCGCAAATGAGTTTATTGAACAATCATAACCAAGAATACGTAGTCAACAATTTAACATCAAATAGATCAAATAGTAGACAGCAGACTGCATAAAACAACAATCAGGATCGAAGTAGACAGAATGACAGAAAACAAATGCTAAACTTTAATTGATAATGCGTTCAAGATAACCAATTGGAATTAATAAATTTATAATATACGATATTTGAATTAACCAATGACGTTACCAATTACAGCTAACTAAATTAATCGCCACAGGAAGACTTACCTAACATTTAAATTAAACAAACGTTCCATTAAATAGGGTTAATGCTACAAACATAGAATTCCACCTCACAAATTAGCAGAAAAATATAGAAATGTCGTTACCAGAAATTAGACTGTAATACTCCCCCTTGCCCGCAGAAAATTTACCTATAGGGAACATTTTCTAGAAAATTGGTCTAAGCCAAACTAATAAACTACTGGAAATACCAGACAAAAAAATCGGAACAATTAAACTAAATCGTGGGACTCGAACCCATAACACTCATCTACTTACAACTACAACTCATATCTCTAACAAACACGCATAGCTCCTTCATCACTAAGATCAGGACATCAATCTATCGCATGCCACACACCACACTTACGACCATTTGTATCTTTTAATTCATACGTCCAAGGAGAAAGTTGCTTACTAAATGAAAAGGACCCTACATATTTAGGAGCCAACTTCTTAGTGAAGAACTTAGTTGCATCAGAAATTACCAGATTTCTATGCCTTACTCTCTGGCCAACATCATAACGCTGCTCACGATGCCGAAGATCGTAGCTCTTCTTACTACGGGCAAACGCTTTTCTTGTCTTAGTATTAATTTCACGGACAATTTTTCAAAAACTGGAGGGCGTTTAACGGGATCAACATAATCAGAATTTCCACCTGGATCAGGAAGTGGTCTAGGAATATTGTGACTATCGCCGGTGAAGTACAAAGTACGGGGTATGTTTGGTAGCTTCATGACAAAAAATACGTATAGCGCAAGCTGCTTTTTGCAGTAGAAAGACCAAGTGCGTTGATTATCATGAACGAACGAGGCCAATATGGTTTTCAACGAACGATGTTGCCTTTCGGTCGAGTTCGCTTGAGGGTGATAATAAGCTGTATTTATTTGAACATTATAATTTTTGAGAAGTTGCGAAAAAGGTTGATCCGGCAATTGAAAATCATTATCGCAAACTAGAATACGTGGAACCCCAAATAATAAAAAAACATTATCTTCTAACAATTCTGAAACTTTACGAGAGGTTGCTTCGCGCATCGATAGTAAAATACAAAATTTACTAAGATGGTTTTTGACACTTAAAATTAATTTATGACCTGTCGTAGATCTAAATAGAGGTCCTACGATATCTACAAAAATTAATTCCAATGGACGGCTCATTTCGGGACGGCCTAACATCAAGCCAGCAGGAGGCTTTTATTCTACCTTGCACACAATACAAGTTTTACACGAGCGGATATAACGGGATCCATCATGGATCCATCGGGTGGATTGATTGCTTGAACAATTTTAAAGTCCCCTGCAGCTGTTGTCGGAAGGTATTCTGCATCGTATTTTTCTCGGTTAAGTAAGGCCTCTTCCAATAGGGCATCTTCAAAATCTTGGGCTTCGGATACGTAGTCGCAGCTACCGTATCTGCTTTTTCGACTCCGACTTCTATGACATTCGGTAGAATTACTTCTTGATCGTTGTATTGTTTTGAATTCATTTGCTATAAAGTTTTTTATATTATTGGAAAATTGTAAACTGGTTTACCACTTAAATTGAATGTAATCTATCCCAAGGTTTTAACATGCCAGTTGGAAATATTTAAGTTTAGCAGATAAATCGCCTTTATTTTTTCCCAGTCAAATTAAGGATATCGCCATACTAATTATCTAGAAATTAAATAATTTGAATTACTACAATTTCTTTAGTGTGTTATTCGACTTTGTTCCTACGCCTTCGACATCCTTCGGCTCTTGCTCTATATAGCATTTTCCCTATATAGGTTAGTATTCGATGGTGGCAGAAATGGAATGCATAGGTTTCGCATAGGAGAATTAAAAATTCATATAATTTATCTTCAATACACTATTCTAAAGATTTCATATACTTAATACTTCCATCCTATTTTAACAACCAAGACCCATCAATCACGAAAGGAAAACAAATTTGGCAGCAGAAATGAAAATTATCTCTAACCAATAAACAAAAAATTCTACAAAAATGTTGGAATAACCCTCCCCTAAATATCGAAAAAGACATCCTTCTAAAAAAACATACTCCCTCTCAGATAAAGCTAGATTAAAAACATCTTTTAAAAAAGAATCGGGCGCATGACTTTACGCTTACCTGCAGCACCGCTAGGGACACTTTTAGATGATGATGTAGTGAGTTCAGTAGTTTTCTTAGCAAAAATGAATTTAGTCGGACGACAAAACATTGTGGATGACGACCGAAGATTCTGCCAAATGATATTTTTGCTAGTACATAATCTAAGAGGAACAAATGAAAAACAAATAGAAATGCATCAGTATTCTCATTCTTTGCAAATTTCTATTTATAGACGCTGTGATCAGAACTTCCGTCACAGCTCCATTTATTTATGAAAGTAAATGATTAATTTGGGAGCACGCTATTTATGACTTCTTCCTGAACTTCAACGTTTTATCCAACATCGCTTGTAAGCTGACTTCAGCACAAGTTTCAATAACTACAATGGGCTCTTCAGGAAGATAGCAAACCTTCTTTGACTTACACAAGCAGTGGTAAGGTGGAAACACGTGATGACCTACCTTCATACACCACTCCCTAGTCTGCTTAAATACATGCGTTGTGGATTTAGAGTTTATATAATATACTAATGCCTTATCAGCACTTAATTGCCTAGTGCTTTCCAAAGAACTGGTATTCTCAACACTTACGGAAACGCTTGCATATTCAGGACGTTCACTAATTTTTCTTATCACTGTGGCAGCGTTCTTATTTTCTGTCGAACGCAGAACTATTTCTGAAGCAGGCACAAACTCCCTAATGCAATCGAACGAGGTCTTAAACACGGCGTTTCTTTATTTTGAATGATAACTTTTCAAAATCTTTTTGAGGTCTTCCTGCAGGAGTAGCATCTTGAAATGATGTAGAAGGTCGGGTTGGTGGTACGCGCGTGGAATTGAATACCTTCAACTTCCAGCCAGTTTTTATTCTTAGTCAAGAAACGCTTCTTTGGCTTCCTGCAGCAAACCATTAGGCAGCAATTCTCGACAAATAGCTGATCACCTTCACTTTGATTTCCCTGTTATAGTTTTCAGTAATATCACTAATGTGAAATTTATTCGAAAGAAGCTCAAATCCGCAGTAGCTGGACACGACGCTCTCAGCGTCGTTAAAAGAACCTTACATCTCTATGAGTTTTTTGGCATGTTGATGTTTTGTTTTTTGAATTTCTTGAATTGTTGTCGTGTTTCTGACAAGTTGATGTTCTTAAATAAATATTATGTTGGACTGGATTCCAAAAGCCTGCTCCTGGAATCCTCTTGATTTTCTGCAGTGGGCAGTTTCGCGGATCTTCCCCTTAGTTGTCCTCCAACTACACAGTATTCCGAATCCTGGGTCCACTGGCCTGTGGTTTTCGGCCGACAGGATGGCTACTCGCCACAGGCCACTCCATCGTCAGGTAGCTCGTCTAAACAGGACTGACGGATGTGCATTCCCGACGACTTCACTTGTGTACCCATTCCTCGGCACCCCGCATAGCTGGAGAACTCCCTCAGGACGTCACCGTTCCGCTGCCCACCTTTGATCGCCCGAAGGCGGTGGTCGGAATACGTGAGCTGCTGCCTCGTTGGCGTTTGGGCAATAACTGAAGCTCAAAAACTCGAACGTTCCTTTTATTCTTTTTGTGCTTAAGCCATTCTTCTAAAAACTCAACTTTTAAAATAGAGTGAAGGTGCTCTACAAAAATACAGAAAAATATTATACTAAAGTGTACTGGTTAAAATACATATCATTACAAATAGGAATGATGTAGCTAGGATATGAACAAAATTTAGCCTTAATAAATGAATGTACAAGTGATTTACAGGCATTGAAAGTTGTAAAACAGAAAAATAACATATATTTTCAAAACTTTATCTTATATTGTTTGACTAACAATTAATTAAAAATATATTGTACTCACCCTCAGAAACAGGATCCATCACTAAAAACTTCCACGAAGTTACGAGCCGGCACAAGATGTTGTCGAATGTGTCGAGAAAATTTATATGATCAATCATAGCAATTGCACTTACCATATTAGTTGACTTTTAAACCCTTTGACTCGTCACTACAGAATGTTAGACAGAAACAATTCTTGAAATAGGAGGTTTAAGTTGTTTACATTAGTAAATCATCCATTTCTAAGAATCCGGAAATGACTTTTGTCCACCTAGATTGGCCGGATGAAACACTGTGAGTCTGATAAAATATATCAAGTTTCCTTGTTTTATTTTTTTAACGTAGTTCTGCTAACTTAATATTAGGCTAGTAACACCTTTTTTTTTTAAACGACATTTAGAAGAAAATTTTGATTCGATGGTAGAAATTAGTACAAACTGAATACCACATAATGCAATAGGTATCATTTAATTCTGCTCAGTTGGTTCTGCCATCTTAAAAGAGTTGGCTCAGTTATTGGAGCTGTTCGGAAACAGTTAAATATCTTCTGAAATCTGGTAGCTGAAGCATCTGGTAAAAATGTCATCAAACTACAAAATATTCTGTAATAGATTAACCAAACGTATTCTTGATGGACTCTCAGCAGATCAAAATATTGAATATTGGGCGCCTTGTAGGGCTGCCATATTGGTAAAACAATGTTTTAAAAATTATCACTTTGCTACGTACAATGACGTAGTCAAAAAAACCAAGGAAGAAGAAAGATAGAGAAATTGACCGGGCTCAATCGGTGACTGGGCGGGGCAGAATACCTACACAAATTAAATTAGGCCCGAAATAAAAGTAAACAAACTCCTAACCATATTCATACAATTTCTAATTAACAAAAAAAATAAAAATTAAATAGGTACAAAAGCATAATGGTACCACCAACTAAACAATTCGTAATTACAAGTTACACATATTTACAAGATCAACAGAAATCCTCTCTAACATGGAGAGCTGCCGTTTTTAGGTTCCTACCCTTTACGTTATTTCACAACACAACAAAACCCAAAAAGAACACTAAAAACCACAGCTCTTATTGGTTGTAAATATAAAAATTACATATGCCTCATTGGCAGGACAATAATTTAACTAATAAAAATTTAGCACAAAAAAATTAAAGCACATGGTAACCCAACGGTTATAACTCATCCTCGTACGCCTACGATTACTTACAGTAATCCGTTTAAGGCCACCAAGTGTGGTTACCAAATGGTGTCACTTAGTACTTACGCACTTACCCTCGAGTTGCTGCCGTCGGACCGGCTCCTACCGTATCTAACGACGGGGCGAAGGAGAGGGGCGCGTGATCCCACTTTGGGGTTGTCTTCCCATTACAATAAAGGGCGACCATCCATCGTGGCTTTAAGGGCCACCGAAAGAAGGCATCACGCTGTAAGGCGTGCGCGAAATTTTCATAAGGAAAACGAAACGAAGAAAACCAGAACGGATGTTTTCGTCATGTGAGTTGAAAAGCTAATGAATATTAATTTCGTTTAACTAATGACCAGAGCTCAAAGTAATATTGTTGCTAAGGATTAAAATTGGAAAAACACGGCTTCAGTTGGACAAATCTTTCGATGGAAAACACATAAGAATCAATTATCGGGTACCTAGAACAAGTTATTGACTAGTTAATTATAGCATAAACTTTATGTTGAGGAATTCTGAGAAAGAGTATTTATTATTAATTAGGCGATAGAATTTAACAATAAAAATAGAATTTATACGAATGGAGAATGCATTAACAAGGGAAAGTGTGATCTTAATTTACCGAATTAATTTTCGTTCGTAAAGAAAAAGGGATTTGAGTTGAAAATCATTAGACAGGGTATTATTAATTATGAATTAACGATTTTATTTAACAGTAGAAACGGAATTTATTCGAACGGATGATGAATTAACAAAGGAGATAAATAGTAATTAATTTGTGCTGAAAATAAACGTAACAACTTGCACGAGTTAACGTAAATGTTAAAATTAAGTCTTAAAGAAATGTACGTTATTTCTTGAATCGTGAAACACTAGAATTTTCTGCAAATTGTTTGAGTGAACTATATATTTAACTGGATTACGTGTGTCCTGCAGACTATGTTTTATGAATTTTAATTATATTTAAGTATTTTATATTTCATTGATTTTTGTAAGAAGTGTTTTTATACATTGTTTAAGTTTAAAAAAGATGGTGACCTAATTTTACCCGGAGATGAGTAGTTTAAGTACGGTGAACGAAAATAAAATTATTGGTTATTTTACTAAGACGAAAGACCAATGACCGATCTCGCTGTTTGCAGCTCGTCAGATGGGCGCGCCCCTCTTTGCTAAACAACCAACAAAAATCTTGAATTTTATGGGAATCATACTGTATTTAAATATACAAAAAAAATGTCTATTTTTATTTCACGTTCTTATTCACTTTAGCTAATTTGTGTAAATTTTTAGGAAATGGCCACATGTAAACGAAGAGGTACCTCCACGTGTAAGTTCCAACACAAGAACAAAAGGACTTCCGTCACAGCGTAGCTTACCAGGTAAGTTTGTTTCAAAACATAGTGATTTAACGAATTGAACACCGCCACAATCCACACAAACTTATGGTGTGATAATTTAAAAACTAGCAATGTGGAATATCCCCAAGACGAAAAATACTATCAAGAAGATTTCAAATACGTATTGGGGAATTTGGGAGTAACCAGAATAATTTACTTTTCGGCTCACTAACCCACACCCCTTAGGGGCTAGCCACGTCTAATTTTTTAAATCCGAACCTACCCCGTATGGCGCACTGTTGGAGAGGATTTTACGTCCCCTTTTTACGTTTATTTTTCCAGATATCGTATTTTAAAGCTTTGAACCTCTTATGATCTACAATTTGAAATTCTTGATGTTTTTGTTATGAATAAGGAACCTTCAATGGCATCTAGTCGGAATTTATTATCATCAGCAAGTAATTAAAGCAACTAGCCCTTCCCATCCTCCTCTAAAAGGTAACTATTAAAAAATTTTAAAAATAGTTTAATAATTTCATAATTAGGAAATCGAGGAAAAATAATTCATTTGTGAATTTATTATTTTATAAAATTGTTCCAATTGGGCACCATTTTGTTCTCAACATGAATAGAGTCTGTCTTCAAATTCTCCACGCGCTTTTTGAAATGTTTTTGCAGTAATGTTTAACCATTTGATGATTCTTTCTCGTAATTCTTTAATGGATTCTGAAAGAGCCTAACAAATCACGGATTTAAAATGTCTCAAAAAAAATTTTAATGTGTTAAGTCGGGTGATCCGGGCGGTCATTCAACAGGCCCCTTTCTCCCAATCCACGTATTTTGCTAATTTTCATCTAGCTATCGTCAATCGTTAAATAAAAATAATGCAGGGGGGGGGCACTATTTTGCTGAAAACGTAGAAGATCTTCTACTAAGGTGAGATTCCCATTTTGATTGCGCTGTTCTTCTAATTCATGGGCAATCAAAGGCTCAATAGAGGTTTGTAGCATACCAATGTAAGCGTTTCTTGTCAAATCTCCATCAATAAATAACGGACCAATAATTTTATTTCCCAGTATGCCCGCCCACATGTTAAGTTTCTTAGATTAGACATATGGACAATTCGCATCATTCCAATATTTACAGTTCTATTTATATGCGTTTCCATTTAGAAAAAAATGAACATTCGTCACGAAACAGATATTCAGAATTAAACGTGGTTTACCGATAATCATATTAGCCATAGTCTCCCAAAACTACACACATCTATCAGGTTCATCATCACCGAGTTCCTGAAGTATATTCATCTTGTTCAGATGAAATTTGTGAAGTTTCATAACTTTTCACACGAACTTTCGTGACAGCACCGTAGCATATGCACCTTGTTTTGTCGACCATGTGAGATTAATATTAAAATCGATAGCAGCGTTATTCATACGTTCTCAACGCATTAATTTTATAACTGGTTTTATGAGTATGTAGTTTTTGGGGTGTATGTTTCCATAGCTAATGTTTCTTGAACCCATGTGAAATTGTACAAATAACTTTATTATGACAGTTATTCCCCGATTTTTATATGTAATTTTTTTAAATTTAATACAATGGGGTGTAAGGTACCGATATGTATTAACGTTTGTATATAATATTGCAAGTAATATTAGTCCTACCAAAAGTGACTACATAATTAGTAAGGGATCTTTGTGAGTAACCGTAAACATCGAGTTTTCGATTGATGTGCAACAAGAATACTATTAAAAATTTTTTAATATTTTAGACATGTGTTACAGATAAAATGAACTGTGCGTTATAAATTTTTATTTGCCTTGAAGGCAAATACAGTACTTAATCAATGTTACCAGAAGATTTATACAAATATTTGAAATTGTGGCAAATAAGAGTTTAATTTGCAAACGATTCCATTGGGTAATGGATTAATCTAACAGATTTATGTAAATATCGCTATAAATTAGCGGAAGAATTTGCAGATCCGGTGGTCCTGTGGAAGGATGCCGAGGTTCTGCGGAAAAATGCCAGCTCAGGGGTGTCAAGAGCATGATCCAGGCCGGAGGCTAAAAATGACTAGTTGAAGAAAACTATTGTGCAGATTTAAGATGACAATGTTATTTAATACTGTTGCTAGATTTGCGAATATTTGCTAATATGGTGGAAGGGTATAACTGTAAGATAAAATCACTTTAGGATTTAATTAAATTATCCATGCCTGGGGCTAAAAAATGCTTAGTTGAAGAAAACTATTGTGCAGATTTTAAGATTTTTTTGCACTCGTGGTGGTGGTGGAGGCGTTGGCGTTTTTTTGCAAGGTGTGGTGGGTGGTGGTGGTGGTGGTGGTTGTGGTGGTGAGTCTAGAACCACCTTTTCTCACCCTACTAGTGTATTATAATTGAGAGTATTTATGCATAACAAAGGTACTCCTCGAAACCTCAAATTATCGAGGGTGTTCTAGTTTGATGCTTCACATTATTTTCTTTAGAATAGAAACAGATCGGTTATAAAATGTTTAGGTAATATGTTTCAATAAGTGCGTCATCTTCGGATGAAACGTTAAATGTAGATCTCCCGCGTGAATGTCATCATGCACATTAAAGATGTCTATTTTGCTTGGGTTGCCAAAAGTTCGGCTAAATTCTAAACTTCCAAGTAAAAAATCTCACTTACTCAACATTGTAGTACCTTCTAGTTGGAACAATGGATAATTCAAATATACGGTTAATAAATGAGTAGGGTAGACTAGTGATAGCACATTGCACTTTCTAAAATAATACTTAGATATATATTCCCATTTGAAATGTGTAAACAAACCTACAATTTAACTAAACCCAATAGTTCTGTTTTCAACTTTCTTGTCATATTTAACTTTATTAAAGGAGCCAGTTCGTATTGTAACAATTTTATTTCTTAGTTACTAAATCCAACCATAAAAGTGCAAAGTTATAAAACGCTTTTATTCAAATTATTCGTAAAATACATGCAACAAGTTTAGTAATACGCTAAAGTTGTATCTATAGATAGTTTTCTATAAATAGTCAGGTGTCTGTACCTTCGATGACTGTTCGCAGGCGCGTTTTGGTTGAAGGCTCCGCCGGGAACACGCCGTCGCTCGTGCGAGGTGATAACCAGTCGGCCCTGCAAGCTTGTTAAATCAAAATGTACGATTGGAAGCAGGCCGCCAATTTGCGGTTACATTTTAAAGAGTCGAGATCCATCTTTAAATAGCGGTTGGTATCCTATGAACAGTATTTAATTTGTTTAATTGAGGTATTTTGTTTAGCGCGTAATTAACCACCTTAAAATCAACTGTAGAAACAACTATTCCAACCACAGATGTAAAACCACTTTGTATTGCAGTCCGTAGGAAGCGGCTTTGATAATGGAGAATTTGAATAATTAATAGAAGAACTTATTACTACAAAACCTGATGGAAGTATGGTGATTACTTTTGATTTTACAACACCTCTTCACAGCCAAATAATGCAGTTCTGGTTCGTAGGTAGCTTTAAGAAGTTTGGTTGTGTTTCAAATTAGAAACACGCTATTTTTGTTTATTGCATAAAAGCACGAATGTTATAAAATATCGATTATTAGTTGAGCTGAATTTTTCAGTGTTAAAAATTTTAATGCACGACTTGTAAAGTTTTAAGATACCATTCACGTGGTTCATTTTGTCCTGTTGGTAACAGCGACAGATGTTTTGTTACGTCACTTGTTTGCCTGCAGTATACTGCTGACACCTGTGTTCTAATAAACATATGCTTTGAACAATGTTTGCCTAAGTTGAGTTTATAAGAATATTTTTATGATCTTTCTTTATTAGAAACTGAAACTAACACAATTAATTTAGATAAGGAAACTTGATTTACTATGTTTTAATTTGTAACCCACTCGAACAGATCTTCCCGGGTCGGCTTTTCTTTGTAACGAGTTTACACTAAGTTTTAAAATGTTTGCTTAGTAACTATTTTGATGAAACTTTATTTAAAATCCTTGAACTCATTTAATTATTTATGAAACTTTGTAGCATTGAATTTTGTTTTAAAAGAGAATCTTTTGAGTAAATTATTAGTTCAAGATTAAAGCTTTTTTATTTTGATCAAATATGGTCAAAACTAACTACAAGAAACTAATATCCGTATGAGTGGAATTTTAATGTCAACTTATATAGGAGATATTTTTTTGATATTTCTTTAGGTATGTTTGTGGTACACAAATAGTGTTCCACCCTTCTTTTAAGCTAATTATTACCATTTCTTACAGGAGCAGCGTCTTATTCAGTTAAGACGGGTTTCTGTCATCGAAGGCGATTTTTTTCTTTGGGTTTCCACGTCCGCCCCTAGAATTATACTACGCAATTATCCTAATTAAGTCAGGACTTGGTGGCGCCTTATTTGTTTTGGATTAAATTCAACTTACAATCAGAATTCGACTTACCCCCCCATTTCTCATAGCTCTACCCAAGGAATAGACCCCTAGTTATGTCGGAAGACTTCGTTACACTTGCCCAGGCGCGAGGATAGTCATGTAACCATGCAATAAATACATATAAAAAAAAGGGAAAGCTGCACTGGCGCCCATTTAGGAAATTTGTTTCACTGGCGCCGGCAACGTTTGGGGCTTCGAATTTGTTTATCCAAAAATTATTTTGCTTCGAATTTGTTTATTCAAAAATTATTTTGCTTCGAATTTGTTTATTCAAAAATTATTTTGCTTCGAATTTGTTTATTCAAAAATTATTTTGCTTCGAATTTGTTTATTCAAAAATTATTTTACTTCGAATTTGTTTGTTCAAAATTTATTTTCCTTCGAAATTTGTTTGTTCGGAAATTGCTTCGCTTCAAAATTTGTTTGCTCAAGGTTTATTTGACATTAGGATTTGTTGTTTAAGAGTTAGGTTGAAACGTTAAATCCCATTCAGTAATTAGGTGACTTAGTCGAATTTGGTTTTCGCTTTCATTCCGTTTAGCCGCAACATAAATTTTTTTTGATATCGTTTTGGTAGAATTTATTTTCCCAATACACCTTTTGACTTTTACCTTTAGTTGCCCAAATTTGTTTTGACTATTTTTGTAAGGTTCAAATCATTTAGATTTATTAGTTTGATCTCAGTAAAATATTAGGCTTTTGTAATCATGTCAGAAAAATTCCAAATTGTTTGTTTACTTAAAATAGAATTGGAGTATGAACTGAAAATCAGAGGAGTAGTGAGTGAGAGACCAGTTGTGGAGAAAAGGAAGATTTTAGGAAGACTGTTAGCTAAAGAAGCAGATAAGCCTGGTTGTTTGATTGATCTTTCGTGTTATGAAGTAGACTTTGCAACAGAAAGTAAAGAAATTTCTATTTCAGTTGAGTCAGTTCGAAATATTTTGTCTGAATTTGAAGGCGATTCATCAGATTCAATTTTTAGGAGAGCTTGTTCAAGGTTGGTCCACCTTTCTGGTCGAGTTAAGCGCATGAAAGTTCCTGCGATAAATTCTGAAGAAGCAATTAAGTTTAGAAATGAGACCGTAGCAACAATACTAATCCTTCAAGCTGAGTTATACGATAAAATCAATCAGAGTACAGAGTCCACCTATTTTGATCGGTCTGTTGTAGTGCCTCCTTCAGTTGCTAGTGCACCCACCCATTCGATTTCGTACATAACACCTTCTCTACCTATAGGTTCATGGCCTGTAAAATCTCAGGAGATCCCAAACAACTATATTCATTTTTGGACAGAGTTAGTGATTTGGCACAATCTCGTAAGGTACCCGAAGCTGATTTATTTGGATCAGCATGTGAACTTTTTGTGGGAGATGCTTTGGTTTGGTTTAGAACGGTAAAAAATTCATTGAGAGATTGGAACTCTCTATTAGAACGTCTAAAGGAAGATTTTCTATCAGGTTTTTCTGATGATGATATTTGGGACAAAATTAGACATCGTCGTCAAGGTAAAGACGAAAGGATTATTTTATTTGTTGCGCATATGCAAACTTTGTTTAGTAGACTGACTAACGAGACAGCGGAAGTCACTAAAGTTAAGATGATTAGAAGGAATTTGATCCCTGAATATATTCCAGCACTTGCATTGTCGGACATTCAAGATGTTTCTACTTTAGTAAATTTGTGCAAAAAGTTAGAAGAAGCTTCTTTGATAAAACTAAACCTGGTTTCAGCACCTTCTAGTAAGCCTAACAAGACTTGTAATCCTTCGAAGCATCCATTTGAGACCAAACATCCAGTGTTGAATGAGAAAATTTGTGCTGTTAAGAGTAGTGTTTCAAAATAAATTAGTTAATCCTCAAGCAACCGTAGCGGATAAGAGTACTTTGGAGTCATCAGTTTGTAATTCTTTTAGTCCCGATAAGAGAAATAATTTTGTTTGTTGGAATTGCTCCCGTAATGGACATTGGTTTAGAGAGTGTAGAGCAACCAAGAAAATTTTTTGTTTTGGATGTGGTCGAAAAGGCGTTAAGGCAACGTCATGTCCACAATGTTCAAAAAACCAGTAAGGCGGCAGGTGCATAGTGGTCGGTATCCTGTTCCGCGTCATAAGGCTACAGTTATGATTTGTAAACAAGAAAAATATTTTTGTAAAGACGATTGGTCGAGTTGGCTTACAGTTGTAAAAAGTTTTTGTCAGAACTCTACGAAGCCCAAGAATAATACTTTGTTCATTGAAAAGCAGTTTGATAATCGACCTTACATTATGGTAAAGTTACTTGATAGAGACATTACCGGTCTACTAGATTCAGGATGCACTACCTCAGTGGTAGGATCCTTAGCTCTTTCGATAATTAGAAAATTAGACTTAAAATTTTTTAGTTCAGCAAAAACAGGTATCACTACAGCTGATGGTTCAGTAAAGTCTGTTTTAGGTTCAGTTGATTTACCAATTTGCGTAGGTAGTGACTGTCGTATTCTTAATGCATTAGTGGTTCCGTCCTTACCTCATGCCTTTATATTCGGTAGTGACTTTGCAAAATTATTTGGTGTAGTTGCCGATTTTAGAAATAATAATTGGTTTATTCAGAGTAGCATGGAGAACAACATCGTATATTTGGGTTCATCTTCTATCCCTTTGAACACTCATGATTACTTATTTGATTTGCATGACCTTTCGGACGCTCAGTGTGTGCAAGCACAAGAGGTAATAAATTCGTTCAATGATATTAGCAGCAACGATAGATTAGGACGCACTAACCTAATCGAAATGGATATAGACACAGGTGATGCCAAGCCCTTCCATAAGAAACCATATGTGATGTCACCATATATGAGTAAAATATTGAATAATGAGTTGGACGACATGCTTAGACTTAAAGTTATAGAACCATGTACTAGTCCATGGTCCTCTCCGGTTTTGTTGGTAAAGAAAGCAGATGGAGAATATCGTTTCTGTTTTGATGGTAGAGCCCTGAACGACCTAACTGTTCATGATTCGTACCCCCTTGCGAATGTAGATAGAATTCTCAATATGTTGAGAGGTGCGAACTATATTTCGTCACTCGATTTGAGGAAATCGTTTTGGCAGGTCCCTCTTAGTGAATCATCTAAAGATAAGACGGCTTTCAGTGTCATTTCGCGAGGACAATATAGATTTACATGCATGCCATTCGGGTTGAAGAATGCTGCGCAGACGCAACAGCGTTTAGTAGATGCAATTTTTGGTCCACGTTTTGAACCTCATGTATTTTGTTATTTGGACGACATAATACTATGTTCGTCATCATTTGAAGAACATCTGAAGTTATTGTCTGAGGTTAAGCAACGTCTGAGAGAAGCTAACCTTACAATAAATATAGGAAAATGTGACTTTTTCAAAAAGACACTTAAATTTTTGGGTTATATAGTAGGTTCAAATTCGCTTCGTACAGATCCAGATAAAGTATCGGCGATGGTTAACTTCCCTCGACCGAAAACCACGACGGAAATCAAGAGGTTTATAGGAATGTGTAGTTGGTATCGTCGCTTTGTAAAGAATTTTTCATCATTAGTTTCGCCCATCAACGATCTCATTAAGAAAAAGAAAAAAGGTCTAACTGTAAATTGGAGCGCGGAAGCAGAAAACTCATTTGTGTTGATCAAACAAGCATTAGTTTCGGCACCTCTTCTTTCACAGCCAGATTATTCGGCACCCTTTGTTGTTGAGTGTGACGCCAGCAGCACTGGTTTAGGAGCTGTTTTGATTCAAAATATAAAAGGAGAAGAGCGTGTAATTTCGTACGCAAGTAAAACCCTGAGTCGTACAGAGCGCAATTATTCCACCACAGAAAGAGAGTGTTTAGCAGTAATTTTTGCAATTGAGAAATTTCGTCCGTGGGTGGAAGGAGTTCGATTCACAGTTGTTACAGATCATTTTTCGTTACTTTGGTTGAGTAATCTTCAGAATCCTACCGGAAAACTTGCCAGATGGTCGGTTCGATTAAGGCAACATTCATTTGATTTGGTACATAGTAAAGGGAAATTTAATATAGTTCCAGATTGTCTTAGCCGCGGCGTTCCTTTAGAAAATCCGGAAGTTAATTTAGTAGAGATCAAACTTGACAATGTAGACTTGTGGTATGAATCTTTGAGAAAGAAAATTTTGTTGTCCCCAAGAGCTACCCACAATGGAAAGTGGAGGATGGGTTTATTTTTAAGTTTATTCCTTCCAACTTACCACATGCGGCAAATATTGTAGAGTAGAAGTACTTAGTACCAAGATCTCAGCGTAAAGATGTCATTAAATCATGTCATGACCCCCCTACAGCAGGACATTTTGGTTCTTTGAAAACTTTGTCTCGTGTCCAAGAATTATATTATTGGCCAAAGATGATCTTTGATGTACGTAAATTTTGCAGGAAGTGTTTGATTTGTGGTGCTCAAAAACCACCCAATAAAGGTCCCCTTGGCATGATGGGAAAGGAAAAAGAGGTTGGACTTCCGTTCCAAACCATTGCTTTAGATTTGATGGGTCCGTTCCCTCGTTCCAAACGCGGACATAAATGGCTTTTAGTTGTTGGTGACTGGTTTTCCAAGTATTCAATTTTACAGCCTTTGCGTAGTGCCACGGCACATTTGATTGAGAAGTTTTTAGAAGAAAAGGTATTTCTTGTCTACGGAGTACCACAATTCGTTATTTGTGATAATGGTCCACAGTTGATTGGACGTGTTTTTAAAGCTTTGTGTACAAGGTACGAAATCCAAAAGATTTGGTACAATGCTGTGTATGCTCCTCAATGCAATTTTGTGGAAAGAGTCAATAAGACAATTGGTACTGCCATCCGTTCGTACCTAGAAGAACATGATACGTGGGATGTCGAGATATCAAAAATTCA
The DNA here is from genome assembly GCA_036346225.1 of Platerodrilus igneus. Lineage (NCBI taxonomy): Eukaryota > Metazoa > Arthropoda > Insecta > Coleoptera > Lycidae > Platerodrilus > Platerodrilus igneus. Next base: position 15,125,159 of record JARFIW010001081.1, on the reverse strand, counting down.
GTACGCTATTAATTCAGCAAAATACGAATCAACCAACTATTCTCCACATTTTTTAGTCTTTGGTCGTCAGGTACCCTTAAGTGGAAAAGCTTATAGTGATAATTTTAAACCTGGTGAGGATGTTGATGTTGTTTCAAGTAGTAGACCTTCTTATGTTTTGGATCGTCAACTTTTGTTTGATATCTTTGGAAATGTCCGTGAAAATTTGCATGTAGCTTATCAACGTGCGAGTAAACGCTACAACCTTAGAAGAAGAGACATTTGATTCCAAGTCGGAGAAAGCGTTTGGAGAGCTAATAAGGTGCTTTCAAGTGCCGGTGATAAATTCTCCGCTAAGTTAGCTCCAAAGTTTGTTTTGAGTAAAGTTTGGAAAAAACTTTCCAATTTAGTTTACGAGCTAGAAAATGAAGATGGGACAAAAGCCGGAAAATGGCATGTCAAGGATTTAAAGCCCATTGGAGCATCATATCCAAATGAAAATGATGACCCTGACTATTAGTTCCAGTCTAGTCATCTCTTTGATGTTAAGCGAAGCGGTACTTGTTTGCCTTGTTTTGTTCTGATCTTTGATTTGGCATCGTTTCACTAATACTAAATGGAGACTGCCGGTTAGTATCTATTATTTTGAAATTTTTGTTTGATAATTGAAGCAAGTGGTTAGGGATATTTGGTGGTAGTTTTGAGGTGTGCATTATTGTGCATACGGGTTGTTTTGGTCGCGCGTTATTTGAAGATGTGGTTAAAAGATGTCTTTGACAGATGTCTTCAGGATGTAGAGATACGTGGGCTATTTAAGTCCTGATTTCTACACATTTAGGTTGAGAGAATATTAATTTATTCTTTCCCTTGTCTCTGACCTGTCAGAAATTTTGTTTGTCAAGGTCAAAGGTTTGAGTGGTGAACCTCATCATTTGTTCCATCACTAATGGGATGTGTTGTTTGAAGGTTAGTGTGACGTCTTAGGTGGGGTTATTGCTTATTAGGGGTGTAGGCTTTTAATGATACACGAGTAACATTAGTAATGTAATATGTAATTAAGAGGCCACACGCCGTGCGCTCTTATTGACCTATTAAATACGACTGTTCCTTTAGCAATAGCCAGGCGTGTGGCCTGATAACCACCTGCTATATTATTTATACATAATAGATAATGTAAACAAATGCATACATTTTGTTTAGATATATCACATTTTCCTCTACAAAATTTTTTAACAATATAAACCTATTGTAAAATAAGAAAACAATTCAAAAAAATATCTAAATTATAACTTAACCATATTATAATCCCGCAAAATATTTGAATTATAACTTAACAATATATAATCCCGCAAAATATAAAAACCAAAATCAACTTATACGGCAAACCGCTTAACCGGTTTCCTAATCCTATCAGGGTATCGTCTAGCAATGGGAGAACTTTCCATGGAACTATCAGTATTTAATTTACCAGGTTTAACATTTATAACGTCAGGTGATCGCTTGACCGGCACGATAGGGAGGTTGAATTTCGCCTGACTACTACTGTTGGGTGAATATCTCCAGCCACTTCCGATAAGGGGAGAGTTCAGAAACAATATCCGTGGAAGGTTCCATGCCTTCACTTTCTGAGTTAGTAAGAGGTGCATCGATAGCTACTAGCTGATCGATGTGCCGTCTCCACGTAATACCCGAACTTAGCTTGACTACATACATAGTAGGGCTAATTTGTTTCACGATAATTCCGTCTATCCATTTATTTTTGATCTGTAATCCCTAACAAGTTCAGGTTGATTTATAAATAAAACACGAGTTTTGCTACCGCCTGTATACAATTTTTGTTTAGTCTGATTAGCTCTTACACTACCAGACAGGTTCGGTCTTAATAAATCTAACCGAGTTCTTAAAGAACTGTTGAACATTAATTTGGCGGGTGTTTCGTTGGTGGTTGCATGCACAGAATTCCGATAATCAAAAAGGATTCTGCTTAAAGCCACCGAAACGTCTATATTGTCTCGGAATGCACACTTTAATTTAGATTTTGCATATTTAACCGAGTTTTCGGCTTGCCCGTTTGACTGCGGGTGATACGGCGCCAAACTCGTATGTTTAATGCCATTAGAATTAAAAAATGAATCTAATTCGGCTGAATTAAATGGAGGTCCGTTGTCGGTGTGAACCGACACGGGTAATCCAAAACGTGCAAATAATTGTCTTAAAAGATCGACTGCTTGTTTAGCCGACGTTGAAGATGTTTCGAAAACCTCTAACCACTTAGAGTGAGCATCCACGATAATTAGATACAATTTCCTTTAACGGTCCCAAATAATCTAAGTGCAACCTTTCCCATGGTTTACTTGGGTAATGCCAATGATGTAATTCGCTTTTCGCGGGTTTGCTCGCTCTAACACACATGACGAACAGTTTCTGATTAGGTTTTCGATATCGTCATCTATATTGGGCCACCAGACATACGATCTAGCAACCGACTTAGTTTTACATATGCCCAAATGACTGGCATGTAATTCATTTAATACGTAAGCTCGTAAACTACTAGGAACAATGACTTTGTATCCCCACATTAACACTCCTTGTTCCACGGCTATCTCGTCTTTCTTTTGAAAAAAAGTTAACAACTCTCTGTCCTCTTTGGGTACAGAGCATGGCCATCCATGCATAACATAACCATAAATTTTGTTAAGCCGGATGTCTTTTGTGTTGCCCTGCGAACATCTTCGCACGTTATTGAAATGAACTTTCTTTAACGCAATGTAAATAAGTTCCAAGCCACAATAACTCTGCGTCGCCTTCCACATGTTTAGTACTGAGTGGCATCCTTGACAATGCATCAGCACTATATTTATCAAATTTGACATAATTAATATCAAAATCGTACCCTGATAAAAACAAAGCGTATCTCTGCAGCCTGCTGGCTGCAAATACTGGCAACCCTCGCTTAGGTCCAAAAATACTGACCAATGGTTTGTGATCACTCCTGAGAGTGAAATGACGCCCATATAAATATTGGTGGAATTTTTTTATTCCATAAACCACTGCCAATGCCTCTTTATCAATTTGAGAGTATTGTACTTCTGTGGGTGACAAAGTACGCGACCCAAAAGCAACTGGCCTCTCTATGCTCTCCGCCATAATACTAAGCACGCACCCTAAACCGGTACTACTCGCATCTACCGTAAGTATTGCTGGAACCTGGGGTCGTAGTGTGCTAGTATTGGAGCACTAGTTAAGACTTGCTTTATTTTATTAAATGCCGTCATACAATCTTTGTTAAAGTTAAAAATCACATCCTTTTTTAACAGATTGTATAAAGGAAATAAAATAGTAGATAAGTTGGAAACAAATTTTGCGTAAAATCCTACTAAACCTATGAACGATTTAACTTCCGTTACGTTTTTGGAACGGGCGCTTGCACAATAGCCTGCACCTTAGCTGGCGATGTGCAACCCTCTTTATCAATTGTAAATTCCAAAATTCTAATTGTGGTTTGAAAAACTCACATTTTCTCGCTGAACCGTAAAACCCACTTTTCCGAGTCGTGTAAAACTTCTTTTAATTTTTAATGTGGAGGTCATTATCTGGAGCTGATAATAAAATGTCGTCTAAAAATACGATGACACCTGGTATTCCTTGTAAAGTTTGCTCGATTTGTCTTTGAAAAATACCAGGAGCCGACGAAATACCATAAGGCATGCGCTTGTACGAAAACAAACCTTTATGAGTGCTTATCGTGCATAATTTAGAACTTTCGAACTCAACTTGAGCTGCATATAAGCATTACTTAAATCGATTTTACTGTACAACTCTCCTTTTGCAATTCATTAAATAAATCCTCTATTCGTGGAATAGGGTGTCGGTCAACTTGTAAATAAGGGTTTAACGTAACCTTAAAATCGCCACAAATTCTAACGGTTCCGTTTCTCTTTATTATTGGTACTATCGGTGTACCCCATTCCGAACTTTCTACCGGACATATAACAGCGGCGTCGATTAGACGTTCGAGTTCCTCTTCCACTTTAGCCTTTAGTGTAAAAGGAAGGGCCCTAGGTTTATAATACCTCGGCTTAGCATCCTCCTTTAAATATAATTTAACCGGGGGTCCTACATATTTGCCTAATTCTTTCGTGAATACCTCAGGAAAATTTGTTATTATTTCACTTATTTGTTTTTCCCGAATTGGCTTCTCATTATTATTCTTTTGTATTTTCGTAATATACAAGTTAGTTTTAGGAACATATGCAATGTTTAACGCTTGGATCCACTCACGGCCTAAGAGAGGATGAGATCCGTTTTAATGACATACAATTCGAGATTTTATTAATCCCATTATACTGGACTTCGACTAATATTTTGCCTAACTGTAAAATTTGCTCATTTGTATAGGAACTAAGTGAAATATCACTAGGTAACAATTTACAAAATGTAACTTCTCTTTATAAAATTATCACTAACAACGCTAACCGATGCGCCAGTATCAATTTCAAAACATACTAACAATTTTTCTACCTTTACGCTAACTTTGAAAGGATCAACTCTATTAGTATTATTAGCTATTTTACAAATAGGACTATCTTCCGTCAACTTAAACAAATTTGACACGTCATAAACGATGTCCTCATCCTGTGCCGGAACCACATGGTTCACAGTTTCTACATAATTATGCGATTTTCGTGATTTGCTGAAATCTCTAAGTGCACCACCACCACCACTACCAGCTTTATCAAATGAATTGTTGCACTTACCCAAACGAGATCGACATACCTTGGCTAGATGATTTTTTTCCACAAAATGGCACTTACTACCTCTGAACCGACACTCTTTTTAAAATGGCCTAACTGCCCACAGCAATTACACTGCACTTTTGTGTGGTATCACTGGTATCCTTTGGTTGCCTTGAAAATGCCAGCACTTCTCCAAATTGATGTTGTGGGAGGTTCGTTTAACCCGCCCCGCGAACCCGAGGGTGTGCTACCATTTTATGCATTCTGCCACCATTATTACCTCCGATTGCTAACGAAGCTGCATTTTTTCTGCTGCTTCAATCGAAGACACAATCGCCACCGCCTTATCGAAAGTAAGATCTACTTCCCTAACAGCCGTTGCTTCGTTGAATCACTTCGAATTCCACTTACTAACCGATCCCGTAAGTAATCTTTAAGATTAGCTCCGAATTCACAATGTGTAGATAATTTTTAAATTCGCGACATACTGTGCAACTGTTTCATTTTCTAATTGATTCCTCACACTAAATTTATAGCGTTCCGCGATAAACGAAGGTTTGGGATACAGGTGGTCTTTAATTATTTTATTTAATTGTTCGTAAGTTTTCGTAGACGGTTTATCTGGTGTACATAGGTCACGTAAAGGTTAAAAGTTTTAACACCCACGACCGTAAGAAGTGTGCAAACTTTTTACTTTCCGTAATGTTATTGCAAATTAAGAATAACTCAAAACGTTCGATGTAAGAATCCCACGATTCTTCATTCGCATCGAATTCGTTTACACTACCAATAATTCCAGACATTTTTAAGCCTTAATCACCGAAATCGCTTCAATAACAATGCTTTTTCTAATTTCTAAACCCGCTTTTACGTTCTACAATAATGTAAAGATAAACAACATAGCACGCGGCGTTAACAAACCCGGCGCAAACCAAATTACCCTCACTACCGTGTTTTTGAACGTAAAATTATACCAATATCCTCGTCGCCATGTGACGTCTTAAGTGGGGTTATTGCTTATTAGGGGTGTAGGCTTTTAATGATACACGAGTAACATTAGTAATGTAATATGTAATTAAGAGGCCACACGCCGTGCGCTCTTATTGACATATTAAATACGACAGTTAGTGATAGGATAGTCAGTAGGGTGTAGGATGTTACAGCCCTAGCTGGTTCAGTTTTGCATTTGAATTTTGTAAGTAACCTATTGGTCAGGTTACCTTTGTTTTGATTATCACTTTGTGATGATAATATTTTGAATTTGAGATTTGTAAGTAACCTTTTGGTCAGGTTATCTTTGTTTTGATTATCACTTTGTGATGATAATATTTTGAATTTGAGATTTGTAAGTAACCTTTTGGTCAGGTTACCTTTGTTTTGATTATCACTTTGTGATGATAATATTTTGAATTTGAGATTTGTAAGTAACCTTTTGGTCAGGTTACCTTTGTTTTGATTATCACTTTGTGATGATGATATTTTGAATTTGAATTTTGTGAGTAACCTTTTGGTCAGGTTACCTTTGTTTTGATTATCACTTTGTGATGATGATATTTTGAATTTAAGATTTGTAAGTAACCTTTTGATCAGGTTACCTTTGTTTTGATTATCACTTTGTGATGATGATATTTTGAATTTGAATTTTGTAAGTAACCTTTTGGTCAGGTTACCTTTGTTTTGATTATCACTTTGTGATAATAGTATTTTGAATTTAGACCTATTAGTAGGGTCTTCTTTTTGATTGTCACTTTATAGTGATGATATTTTGGAAAGTTATGCAATTGTTGATGTGTAGCATTCAAATTTTTGTATATAGAGCTGCTTGAGCTCCAGGAAGTGGAGTCTTTATTTGTGGAAATTAGGATAATTTCTAATATGTTTGGTATAGTTAGTAAATACTAGCCTCAGTAGGAGTAAGAACCTCTAGTTAAAGGCTTACTTTGAATTTAGATTTTGATTAATTTTTTTGTCCCGTGGAGTGTTAGACTTTTTACTTTGACCCCTCCCAATTTTGACCTACACCGATTGCGACTCCCCGATTTTGTCTCCCTATGGACGTTAGGTACACGTAGCTACCGACACACTCAAATTTGTAAATATTTGTCCCCCTCGTTTTGATAAATTCATAAGATTTTGTTTTGATAATTAGGGATATAGGAGAGGCTAGTATGCATATGTATAAAAAAATTTTTTGTATTTACACTTAAAGTTTTTCTTTGTTAGAAAAAATTTTTTTCTTTTTTAGGAAAGGGGTAGTGTAACAATTTTATTTCTTAGTTACTAAATCCAACCATAAAAGTGCAAAGTTATAAAACGCTTTTATTCAAATTATTCGTAAAATACATGCAACAAGTTTAGTAATACGCTAAAGTTGTATCTATAGATAGTTTTCTATAAATAGTCAGGTGTCTGTACCTTCGATAACTGTTCGCAGGCGCGTTTTGGTTGAAGGCTCCGCCGGGAACACGCCGTCGCTCGTGCGAGGTGATAACCAGTCGGCCCTGCAAGCTTGTTAAATCAAAATGTACGATTGGAAGCAGGCCGCCAATTTGCGGTTACATTTTAAAGAGTCGAGATCCATCTTTAAATAGCGGTTGGTATCCTATGAACAGTATTTAATTTGTTTAATTAAGGTATTTTGTTTAGCGCGTAATTAACCACCATAAAATCAACTGTAGAAACAACTATTCCAACCACAGATGTAAAACCACTTTGTATTGCAGTCCGTAGGAAGCGGCTTTGATAATGGAGAATTTGAATAATTAATAGAAGAACTTATTACTACAAAACCTGATGGAAGTATGGTGATTACTTTTGATTTTACAACACCTCTTCACAGCCAAATAATGCAGTTCTGGTTCGTAGATAACTTTAAGAAGTTTGGTTGTGTTTCAAATTAGAAACACGCCATTTTTGTTTAGTGCATAAAAGCACGAATGTTATAAAATATCGATTATTAGTTGAGCTGAATTTTTCAGTGTTAAAAATTTTAATGCACGACTTGTAAAGTTTTAAGATACCATTCACGTGGTTCATTTTGTCCTGTTGGTAACAGCGACAGATGTTTTGTTACGTCACTTGTTTGCCTGCAGTATACTGCTGACACCTGTGTTCTAATAAACATATGCTTTGAACAATGTTTGCCTAAGTTGAGTTTATAAGAATATTTTTATGATCTTTCTTTATTAGAAACTGAAACTAACACAATTAATTTAGATAAGGAAACTTGATTTACTATGTTTTAATTTGTAACCCACTCGAACAGATCTGCCCGGGTCGGCTTTTCTTTGTAACAAGTTTACACTAAGTTTTTAAATGTTTGCTTAGTAACTATTTTGATGAAACTTTATTTAAAATCTTTGAACTCATTTAATTATTTATGAAACTTTGTAGCATTGAATTTTGTTTTAAAAGAGAATCTTTTGAGTAAATTATTAGTTCAAGATTAAAGCTTTTTTATTTTGATCAAATATGGTCAAAACTAACTACAAGAAACTAATATCCGTATGAGTGGAATTTTAATGTCAACTTATATAGGAGATATTTTTGATATTTCTTTAGGTATGTTTGTGGTACACAAATAGTGTTCCACCCTTCTATTAAGCTAATTATTACCATTTCTTACAGAAGCAGCGTCTTATTCAGTTAAGACGGGTTTCTGTCATCGAAGGCGATTTTTTCTTTGGGTTTCCACGTCCGCCCTAGAATTATACTACGCAATTATCCTAATTAAGTCAGGACTTGGTGGCGCCTTATTTGTTTTGGATTAAATTCAACTTACAATCAGAATTCGACTTACCCCCCATTTCTCATAGCTCTACCCAAGGAATAGACCCCTAGTTATGTCGGAAGACTTCGTTACACTTGCCCAGGCGCGAGGATAGTCATGTAACCATGCAATAAATATATATAAAAAAAAGGGAAAGCTGCACTGGCGCCCATTTAAGAAATTTGTTTCAGTATGTCACCTTTTTTTAAAGGTTGTGCTATGTACTGATTGGTCTCTGGAGGTAGCTTGCGCTATTTATAACGATTTTCGACGGCATTTTTAAATTCGTTAATAGTCGACTTTAACACCGCTGTAAGAAATTCACCTCCATACATTTCATCCTAGTGATTTTGGTGTACACAAATTTTGTACCGCCCATTCTCACAACAAGCATATAAAACGATATATCTTGCTCTGCCAACTTTCAGCACTTTTCACTTTGTTTGATCCGATCTTACCGTGATTACCCCACAATCTTATCTGTAAAAATTTATGATTTATAATGATAAATAAAAGTTTTAAAACGCAAATATCTTTTTAAAAATTTGTTTATTTCGAGCAATATAAGACAATTTAATTAATCCATATCATCCCGGTGATGATTAAATCATGTGCTGTTCATAACTATCAACAAAGGCATTTTATCACTATTGAAAACCGCGTCCTTAAACGTTTCCTACAGTATTTGGAATGATATAGATATGTTTTTAAAGAATATTTTGTTAATACAATCTGTATCACTCATAATTGTTACGTGCCAAAAATTTGGCACTAGACATTTGTAATATAGTTTTAATATGCGGGAATTTTGCGCCATAAATTTGAAAGACTTGTTGCGCGTATTTCCGCCACTTTAGAAGTGCGTTGCGCGAGACTTCGCGTCGGCGTGTGGGGGAAGAAAAGTGGGGAGTTTCCGTAAGACGCTGGGAGAAGGACTTGCCTTTGAAACATCAAGAAGAGTGGTTGGGTCTGGTATCGTATCTTTATCTTTATTATGTAGATTCCCTTTTGCCTTTTCGATTATCGTTCCATATAAACCCGTTCCTGTCGTTCCCTACATATAGGTAGAAGACCAACCAAATCTGGATACAACCTGGCATAACCGCAGTCCACGCCCTGAGAACCATCTTTAAATGATCCCGAAGGACGCCCTGAGATCTATCTTTAAATATTCCTGAAGGGAGCCCCGCAGTCGCTAGCTGGAGCAACCCTGAAGGAAGCCCGCAGCCGCCATCTTTAAATAATCCGGTAGGGAGCCACGAGCAACCCTGAAGGAAGTAATTCTGTGAGACGCTTACATATTCACGTAAGTTCCCCGTGTGGGTCTTTTTTATAATACATTTTATGAATATTGCACATTTCGTCATTTACGCGTAATAATTTGCATAGTGTGTGACGTCATTGACAGATGGGCGCGCTAATTTCCACATTATAGATTAGCGTTACCAACTGTCTTTGTGACTCTTATACCTCGTTTACGGTAATGTAAGATAATACTTACTGTTTGTTTATGCCGTATATTGCATTCCTAGTTTTAATTTGAGGTGAAAGAGCGATGTCGACAGTTGGCGTGGAACTCGGTTCAAGCTGTAACAAAATTATTATCTCATTGCGTGGCACAATCTAATTTTTAACAGTGAAAAATTGTCAAATGCACTAAAGTTAATGTATATCATACTTACATCTCTAGTTGCAGTTAGAAGCAGCAAGGGGTATCCGTATTCAAGCTTTTATTCGTGGTACTCCTTTTATTTATTACATCATTTATCTAAAGGTGCATTTCCGTAGTAATCCCAAAAGAACTGTTTTAGTACGAATTCACAATAACATCTTCTAAAATTATAGATGCTAATGATATCTTTATAAGGTAACAAGGAAATTGACAGTTGATGCTGATACACAGACATGTATTAATCATGGAGTGTGTTAACTTTAGCTTACAAAATTGTGACTGCTTTGTAGTTTAATAACAACAACAAAAACCAAAAACCTCTAAAATGTTGCAATACTCCATATTTTTTAATTACATTGGCATTTATAATTTTGGCTGCATAAATTGCTTTTTATCACTTCATATTGTTACGTACAGTTTTGACTCCGAAATTCTAGCCCGTACCCCACAAAAAATCTCGGTGAAGTACCCGCTACGCGTGAAGTTAGCGCCCCAACTTTTGAAAAAAATAACTTTCTATAGCTCATTCGTTTGCACATTGTTTGCACATGTATACACATCCGGTATTTTTGTTTGCACACTTTTCGTTTAAAAATTATTCAAGAAACAATTTAGGGGGGGCCAACTTCATACTGGCCCCCCGACTTTCTGCAAATTTATTTTAAACCGGCGGAATTAATACATTATCGTTTGCACATATATGCAAATCCACTATTTTTGTTTGCACACCTTTCGTTTAAAAGTTATTAAAGAAACCATTGTGGCGGGCCAACTACGCACTAGCCCCCCGACATTCAGCAAATACATTTTAAACCGACGAAATTGATAGATCTTTGTTTGCACATGTATGCACATCTATTTGCACACTTCCAGTTTAAAAGTAATTTAACATTCGGTTTCATAGTCCTCGCTATACGATAGCTACTGTTGAAAACGTGAAAACATTGTTACAATGTACCCAATTGATACCTTTTCGTTTGCACATTACGAAACACATCTACTTTTTGTTTGCACACCACTGTAAGTCAAAAAAAATTTTAATTTAATCACGGATGCTAACTTCACACATGTCCAATATTGCATTTTTGTGCAATTCTAACATGTGATGGCGGAAATCAAAGTATCTTCGTTTGCACATCATGAATCAAGTCGCTTTTTCGTTTGCACACCTACAGTTCAAAACTTATTTAACATTTACTTTCGTAGTCCCCGCTATACTATAGCTACCGATGCTGTTTTAAAAAACCGGTACTAATGCCGTTATTTATAAAATGCTACAAAAACCTCCATTACTGTTTAATTATCTAACTACCACTAGTATCAACTCAAGCGGGTGCATCTGACTGCAAATTAATAGTCAAAAATACAACCGAAATTTCAAGTTTTGCTTAATGGGAAGTACATACCTCCTGTTGTCTAGTATTCATACGAGACGGTTGAAAACGAATTCTCGAACTAGCGCTATATAATAATGTAAATACATAGGACTATATACATTTGAAAACAATATTTTAGTAAATGCGTTGATTAAAATACTCTCAGTCAACGGTATAGGTTCATGTGTATGTCTGGTAATGTGCAAACGAAAAGGTATCAATTAGGCTCACTGTAATCCATTTTTGCACATTTTGAACTACAGCTCTTATATAGCGGGTACTACGAAAGTAAATGTTAAATTAGTTTTGAACTAAAGGTGTGCAAACGAAAAAGCGACTTGATTCATGATGTGCAAACAAAAATACTTTGATTTCCGTTATGACATGTTATAATTGCACAAAAATGCGATATTTGACATGTGTGAACTTAGCCCCCCTGATTAAATTTAAATTTTTTTTTACTTACAGTAGTGTGCAAACAAAAAGTTGATGTGTTACATAATGTGCAAACGAAAAGCTATCAATTAGGCTCCCTAATCCATTTTTGCACATTTTGAACAATAGCTTTCGTATAGCGGGTACTACGAAAGTAAATGTTAAATTAGTTTTGAACTAAAGGTGTGCAAACGAAAAAGCGACTTGATTCATGATGTGCAAACGAAGATACTTTGATTTCCGTCATCACATTGTAGAATTGCTCAAAAATGCGATATTTGACATGGGTAAACTTAGCCCCCCTGATTAAATTTAAATTTATTTTTTACTTACAGTGGTGTGCAAACAAAAAGTTGATGTGTTTCATAATGTGCAAACGAAAATGTGTCGATTAGGCATTGTAATCCATTTTTGCACATTTTGAACAGTAGCTCTCATATAACATGTACTACGAAAGTAACTGTTAAATAAGTTTTGAACTAATGGTGTGCAGACGATAAAGCGACTTGATACATGATGTGCAAACTAAGATACTTTGATTTCCGTTATCACATGTTAGAATTGCTCAAAAATGCGATATTTGACATGTGCGAACTTAGCCCACCTGACTAAATTTAAATATTTTTTTTACTTACAGTGGTGTGCAAACAAAAAGTAGATGTGTTTCGTAATGTGCAAACGAAATGCTATCAACTAAGCTCACTGTAATCCATTTTTGCACATTTTGAACAATAGCTCTCGTATAGCGGGTACTACGAAAGTAAATGTTAAATTAGTTTTGAACTAAAGGTGTGCAAACGAAAAAGCGACTTGATTCATGATGTACAAACGAAGATACTTTGATTTCCGTCATCACATGTTAGAATTGCACAAAAATGCGATATTTGACACGTGTGAACTTAGCCCCCCCCTGATTAAATTAAAATTTTTTTTACTTACAGTGGTGTGCAAACAAAAAGTTGATGTGTTTCGTAATGTGCAAACGAAAAGCTATCAATTAGGCTCACTGTACTCCATTTATGCACATTTTGAACAATAGCTCTCGTATAGCGGGTACTACAAAAGTAAATGTTAAATTAGTTTTGAACTAAAGGTGTGCAAACGAAAAAGCGACTTGATACATGATGTGCAAACGAAGATACTTTGATTTCCGTTATCACATGTTAGAATTGCACAAAAATGCGATATTTGACATGTGTGAACTTAGCCCCCCTGATTAAATTTAATTTTTTTTTACTTACAGTGGTGTGCAAATAAAATGTTGATGTGTTTTGTAATGTGCAAACGAAAAGGTATCAATTGGGCTCGTAACAATTTTTTTACATTTTCCACAGTAGCTATCGTATAGCGAGGACTATGAAGCAGAATGTTAAATTACTTTTAAACTGGAAGTGTGCAAAAGAAAATAATACATGTGCACACATGTGCAAACGAAGACCTATCAATTTCATCGGTTTAAAATTAATTTGCTGAATGTCGGGGGGCTAGTGTAAAGTTGGCTCCCAAAATGGTTTCTTTAATAATTGTTAAACGAAAGGTGTTCAAACAAAAGTAATGAATGTGCATACATGTGCAAACGATAATGTATTAATTCCGCCGGTCTAAAAAAATTTCCTGAAAGTCTGGGGGTGCCAGTGTGAAGTTGGCTCCTCCAAATTGTTTCTTGAATAATTTTTAAACGAAAAGTGTGCAAACAAAGATGCCGGATGTGCATACATGTGCAAACAATGTGCAAGCGAATGTGCTATAAGAAGTTATTTTTTTCAAAAGTTGGGGGTTAACTTCACACCGCGTGAAGTTAGCCCCCCAACTTTTAAAAAAAATAACTTTGTATACTTAGCTCATTCGTTTGCACATTGCTTGCACATGTATGCACATCCGGTATTTTTGTTGGCACACTTTTCGTTTAAAAATTATTCATGAAACAATTTGGGGAAGCCAACCTCATACTGGCCCCCCGACTATCAGGAAATTTATTGTAAACCGGCAGAATTAATACATCATCGTTTGCACATGTATGCACATTCATTATTTTTGTTTGCACACTTTTCGTTTAAAAGTTATTAAAGGAACCATTGTGGGGGCCAACTTTTCACTAGCCCCCCGACATTCAGCAAATTCATTTTAAACCGACGAAATTGATAGATCTTCGTTCGCACATGTATGCACATCCATTATTTTCGTTTGCACACTTCCAGTTTAAAAGTTATTTAACATTCAGCTTCATAGTCCTCGCTATACGATAGCTACTGTTGAAAACGTGAAAACATTGTTACAATGAACCCAATTGATACCATTTCGTTTGCACATTACGAAACACATCAACATTTTGTTTGCACACCACTGTAGGTCAAAAAAATTTTAAATTTAATCAGGGGGGCTAACTTCACATATGTCAAATATCGCATTTTTATGGAATTCTAACATGTGATGACGGAAATCAAAGTATTTTCGTTTGCACATCTTGAATCAAGTCGCTTTTTCGTTTGCACACCATTAGTTCAAAACTTATTTAACATTCACTTTCGTAGTACCCGCTATACGATAGCTATTGTTTAAAATATGCAAAAATGGATTACAATGCCTAATCGGTACATTTTCGTTTGCACATTATGAAACACATCAACTTTTTGTTTGCACACCACTGTAAGCCAAAAAATTTCCTAAATTTAATCAGGAGGGGCTAACTTCACACATGTTAAAACGAATTTTTGTTGTTGTTTGGATGGGCGCCAGTGCACAAAAATTTTCCGCTTCCTTCACAGAGAATCGAAGAAAAGGACATCCTCCGACATAGATAGGGGTCTATTCCTGGATAGAGCAATAAGAAGTGGGGGGGGGGGGATCGAATTTTGTTTTCAAACAAAAACTAAACTAATTTAAATAGGCGCCACCAAGTCCTGAGATAATCACGATAAGAGCAAAGCACAGTTCTAAGGGCGGACGTGGAAACCCAAAGATAAAACGATCGCCTTCGTTAACAAAAACCTGTCTTATAAAAATAAGACGCAGCTCCTGTAAGAAATTACAAAGATTAAAAAAAAAATGTAGAACACCATTTGTGTCCTATAAAAGTATCAAAATTAAAAAATGTATATCCAATATGATATTGGCACAAAACTATTACCCAAAAATTCTACCTTTATGTTATCAGATTTGATCGCATTTGACCAAAATAAAAGTCTCAAAGTTTAACTAATTGTTTACTGGAGTAAAAAACTTTCTTTTAAAAATTCGTAACTTGTTAACATGTAAAAATTCTCAACAATAATGTTTATAACAAAATCAAAATGTTGTCTTTTTAAAGCAAAAGACTGCTCTCTAAGCATAAGCTTGTTTTAAATATTTAATCAAAAAAATTTGTAAACACAATGCATTGAATTATCATTTCTATCCTGGGCAGATCTTATCAGGTAGATTACAGTTTCATAATTATTACGCAGCGTGTATTTAAATTTTGCAATGAAGTGAAATAAACTTCCATGTACATAACAAATTAAAAGTAAACAAACGTTCAGTGCTATTACTTCTCAAGTACTTTTTGTATTAAGTATATAAATTTTCATAACCTCAAAATTTTGTATGAACACAAATGCAAACACTATGCAATTGTTACTTAACGAATTTAAATTTTTATACTAAGTTTTTATAATTTATATGTGAATAAAAGCTAACTTCAAGATTGAAGAATGTTTAATTTGAATTTTGTGAAAGCTACACCAAGCATCTGCTTTCACGGCAAATATCTTTAAAATGTTACTACATCACAAAAAGAGTATAACGTCAAAAATATACCTTGAAATTTATCTGAAGTTCGAATGTGAACAAAGCCTACAAATATATAAACCTAAACTAACAAAAATTTCTTTCTACGGTTTGTAAAACCAGTTCAACAATAATCGAAAGTGAAACAGGTCATATGGTCATAAACATGATAGCAAATTTCGTGTTTTTTATATGACCGTGTGTTTATCAGAGACAAACGACATTCTAAACACATGCAAAATTTCTTAAATTTAATAACAAACCAAACTGCATCTGATTTTTATAGACAAATCCCATCAGAAATTTCATCAGCTGCACATAACACCATGGGGTAACAGCAATCTCGACCACATGTCTGCAATCTTCAATCTTTGTACAGAACTATACAACTTACAAAAACAAAATTCTCACTTGTACTTCTCTATAGTTTTTCGTCGGCGCGCTAAATAAATGAAACAAAATTAGTAGGGTAGCTAAGCCGGTTTGGCAACAGAGATCCACAGCAAGATATGTATACGCCGGTTCGAGAACAATATGAACAGCTAAGCCGCTTTGGGAAACAAAACGTGCAGCAAGATATGTATACGCCGCTTTGAGAACAAAATTGTCTTTGTGTGTAAATTTGTTGCGTCGGGGGGTCGTTAGGTCTTTGGGGTGTGCGTTCGGCGGGGTCGTTAGATTTTTGTTGTGGGGTGGTGCGCGTGCGCTGGGGTGGAGATATTTTCTTAGGAAATTTTTTAGCAGCGTTCCCGACGTTAAATATTAAATATTAAATTTTAAAAAATGTTGTGTGTGTAGAAAATGGAGTTCACGTGTTGGTTCGTATTTTTCTGGGGTAGGTTAAGCTAAAATTAAAACGCCGCTGTGAAGAATTTTTAATATTAGGCAAACGCGTGCAAGTGGTAAAGAGTGTTTTAGCTCTCCTCATAAGCTGCGTTTTGTACGAAGTAGCAAATAAAATTAAGAAAGTATACGAAATGTTATATGATGGAGGTCAAATTTTAAACGTTTGCAGGTAAAATCTTGTAAAAGAAGTCGTTCACATCTCGCAATTTCAATGTCGCGATAAAATACTAAGAATTTGCATGCAGTCGAATATAACAACGTGTTTTTATCTGGCAATATATATGTAAATCACGTCGACATTCGACTTTTAATATAATGTATTTAATTAACATAAGGTGTGTTGCAAAACATTTCAAGACAGGTATGTCGTATATTTCCTTTGGTTACATCATCCCAAAATAATTTATACAAGTACACTGAACTTGCAGTCGGATCTAACATATAATCTTTTAATTATACCCGTATGAATTTAAAATATATGCAAATTATACCACCTTTCATCACGATTTATTTGACTCTCAAATTATTTGATTTGATCTTATATCAAGGCTTATGTATTAACTTTACAACTCAAGGTGTAGCATCAAGGTTTTTACGTCACTCTCAAACTATAGAACTTAATAAAAATAGCTTTCCTTAGCACCAATATCATTTAGAAAATATGTGTTTCATCAACATATACTTATTTATTAAATATTTCCTACCAAAATTTATTTAAAAAATTTAAAAGTTCTTTATTTTCATTTTCATATAGGTAAAATCACCACTTTGCTATGCTCTCGGCTACCTAGTTCCGGCTACTTTTCCAAGGTCGTTGTGACGTCATAGCCTTTTATAAATATAGAGCAATGTAATACTATTCTAAAATTCTAAAAAGAGTCTTTCTTACTAACCACAAATACATACAGCTTGTAGAACGCGGATGTATCCAAGTCAGTCCATCGGCACATAAAATAATCTTTTAATCCTTTCCTCTTTCTCTAATAAGATGTTCTTTGTCTAACACATCTTTGTATTGTTCGCGTATTGTCGCAGTGTCTTCTATTTAGTCCAACTTTTGCCTTTTTGCATGCATTTCCTCTAATTCCAGCTGTCTTTTTCTTCCACTTACAGCGTATGGCGTGCATAATTGGGCAATTTCCTGCAGCGTCAACGGAGAGAGTTTACTGTCAATATTTACGCGTTGTCGTACAACCTCTGGGCGAATGTTAGGCGTACTTATCAACCCCGATACCGAAATGATTATTTCTTTTGGAATTGTAGAATATGGTGTTACAGATTGTGTAAAATATGTTACCTGCTTTAATGTAGCACTTGTGTAAGATTTTTATTTTATCTTGGCTGTCTTCCTACTCTACTATCTCCAAATAATTTACAGGTAAATAGTTAAAACTAAAAGCTGAAAGCACATACTTTTTCAATTTTTCCCTTTTCTCTGGTTTTTCTGGCAACTTAATTTGCAAGCCCGTCAATTTCTTTGTATTGCCGTTCCCCCAATACATGTACTGTAGCAGGTTATTATACACTAAACAGCAGCTATTTTGAAGCTTGTCCGATAACTTACTCCACATTTTAGCGATACCGAGTACATTGGCACCTTTAGGAAGTATAACTTACTATCTTCCAATAAGGTTAAACAGTCTTTTAAGGGATTATACACCCGTTCCGCACTGACATAGCTTCCAATTGTACAGTTTTATATTGTCGCTTCCAATTGCGTAATACCGTGTTCTTTGGTCAAAGTAGACGCGAATGTTGCTCTTAAACGTGCATCTGGACAACGTAAAATCTAGTATATAATTTCCAAGTTGTTTATTAACACCAGGATTTGTTATCTGACACACAAATTTGTTGTATATCTTAAGTCTTGCATTGGTTGTTAGCCATGTTAAACAATCGAATTTATATTAAAATTAAGTTTAAATGGCTCCATGCTTGGCATTAAATATTTTAAATTTTGTTATGTATAATGCCAGAATAAAAATTTTAGAATAGTATTACATTGTTCTTTATTTATAAAAGGCTATGACGTCACAACGACCTTGGAAAAGTAGCCGAAACTAGGTAGCCGAGAGCATAGCGAAGTGGTGATTTTACCTATATGAAGAATTTTGTTATGTTAAGTAAAAACGTGCAAGTGGTAAAGAATTTTTAGCTTTCCTCAAAAGTTGTATTTTGTATGAAGTAGCGAATAACATTTAAAAATATACGAAATGTGATATAATGGATCTAATTATAAAGTCTGCATGTAAAATCTTGTAAAACATGTTGTTCACGATTTCATTACCAAGATAAAATAACAAGAATTCGCAGTCGAATATAACCTCGTGTTTTTTTATTGAAATTATAGCTCTCTGGTCATATATATGCAAATCATTCAACTTTTAATATAATGGATTTAATTAACATATGGTGTGTTTGCAAAAACATGTTAAGACTATTTCCTTCTTGGTATGCAAATTATACCACCTTTCATAACGATTTATTTGACTCTCAAATAAAAATTAATTTGATCTTATATCAAGAGGTGTTCTTGCTTACATTTAGCAATTTCAATATATATTTAATATGTGTGTGTATATGTAAAAAACATGTTAAGACAGGTCACTCGTTATTTTATTCATGATTGCATCACCAAAATAATTTATACAACCACACTAAACTCGTACCCGGATCTATATAACCTTTAAATATATGCAAATAATGTCGTTATTTAAAACGTGGTGAAGAATTTGGATGGGGATGTACTCATTCTCAAATGCGGAATGGTACTCCATAAGGCGTTCTGAACGGAGGCTTTGCACGCATTAGGTGATTGAATACTTCGGAGATTTTTAGGTTAAACAAAAACATGGCACGTGTTGAAGAATCTCCCGAGAATTTCAAAAAATTATTTTTGTATTAAATATATAATATTAAAAAGAAACACACAATATTTTAATGTTTTATTTACAAAACTTACATTCTTTAATTGTCCCTATCTTTTGTAGGTGGCGGTAGCAGATTCTTATTTGAATAAAATATAGATAAGACTTCCACATTAAGAAAAATGTATCTTAGTTAAATGTACGGGGATTTTATTAATTATAGTTTAGTAAAGTGCATGGTAGTTAATGACCTCGAGGTTGTGATATTTATAACAACATACCGATATATGTAAATTATATATGGAAACTGCATAACTTCAAATCATTTTAGCATAATTGTTAATTACCAAAATTCATAATTTCTACTTCCGTTAAAAACACATTAAGTAAGTAAGTATATACATACCGATAATACAATGGAAAAATTCTTCTACAACACATTAAACAGCTTATTTATATTTGCTACCTTAAACAACTATGCGGAGTGCATATAAATGTCAGAGGAAGATTTCTTATCGTTCCCTTCCAATCTTAAAATTTATATCGTCAATAAAATAATAAACAGATTACTAATAATAGGTCGTCAATGGAACTAAAACAACATATACAAAATGTGTACAAATGAAAAGACCACTTATTAATTAATCATGACTGTAAATTCCTTTAAAGATTTGATATTTATAGGTAGTAACAATGTTGGTGCTATATATATAAACGACTATTTATGAGCATAGTTTAAATTAAAATAACACCAAAATTTATGTAAATTTAGTAGTTCTGGTTTATAGTTGGTTGATCTTTGGAGAATAAATTTTATGAAACTTAGGTTTAAGAAATTAATCATTTTACAGGTGGGATTAAATAAAATGTACTACTTTGATGATAAAACCTATGCAATGCATTTTATGTTTACACAACTATAACATACTTTAAAATTTAATACCTCGGTAGTAGAATATAATTTTTATTTGTATTATTGTAACATAAAGTTTGCATAAAATGCAAAATACATATCCGTTAAGAGGAATTTTTCAATATGATACTTACAGATTCGTTAGTAAGTTTTACAATTAAACTTATTTCAAGACATTTTTTGAAACACATCTTACTAGTCTCAAGGAATATGTATGTATGTAGGTATAAAATATACAAATAAAAACACTACTTAATGTAAACATTATTCTTTATTAAAATGAATAATTGGTTATATGTACAAACCAGTTTTTGAGTACAATTACATCTGTGGTTGCGCAATTGAATGACGAATGTCGTGTGGTATGGTAGAAACACTTGTGTGAATTGGTGTAATACTTTAATTTATGTAGAGGAGTACACCCTAAATCTTCTAGGTTAATAACATTTAGGTGTAGAAATTCATTGTAAATTGCCATCATCTCAAGATATACCGTAAAAGTTTCTGCTTAACCATACCTTTTGGTATTTGAAGCGAGCTGATAGACAGTTCCAAGAATATGGTGGTTTCAGCACATATGTTATTGCAACTCCATTCGATAGGGATAGTTGTAAAACAGCCATTTCTTTAAACACAAAGTTATTATGTGCAATTTTAAACCTTTGAACGTCGACAACTAATGGACTATTAATTTTAGACTTCACTCACAATACTGGTTGCAGGATTGTAGCGGACCAAACGATCGTGTAGAATGAGGCAGTACGCTGTAGTGTGAGCTTTAAGCGCTTCTTTCACTTGAAATTCTAATCGTACGTCAACCGCTCCCACTTTCACTATTTCGTTTTGATGGGAACAATCGATGACTACAAGTGGAGCGTGCGTTTGAAATTCATTGGGTGTTAATATCGGCTCGCTGATACCCCCGTAGTACGATTGTTGAAACTGTGCATACATCTCATATAGTATAGAATAGCGATTGGTATCGAAATCAATGTTAAGATTATCGTAAGGATACATAGATGAACCCAGATGTAATTTCATATTGGTCAACTTACAGTGGTCGAACTGACTGCGCCCCTTTTGCGCGATGTATCGGTTTGAAAGCAGACAATAACAAAACGCGGTTTCTCCACTTGAGAAGCCGTCTTCACGGCCCACGTATGCGTGTGTGTTGTATGTAATTCTGGATATTCGTGTAGTTCCCAACTGCGAAAGCTTATGTCCATGGTGGCATTGCGTTGAATATGTTTGAGTAGTTTTAAGCGCTCTGCATCTGCAACGGTTATATGTGGAATCCGCCATGATATATGTGTAATAGTAATTTTGATTGACTCTTTGGTATCAGAATTCGATATAGCTGCATCGTCAGCACTACTTCTAATAAGAATAAGCTCCTGTTTGATATTCAAAAGAATTTTCGGTAGTCCTCCGCAAATCCTAAAACCATGCGCAAGGGAATGCATACGTTGAAATGACCATTAGCATCAACGAGATCAAGCTTATCGATGGGGACCAACCGGCGTTCCTAAAGCGACGACTTTCGCTATAATCGTAGGATAGGAAATTTTTAATAGTCGTAGTTATACCTGGATTACGAACGCGGTCAATAGTCTTTCCACCAAGTTCATAACGAATTTCATCAAATAAAAATAAAACTCCGTTGTTGACAAAATCGGCTGTAGGCGAAACGCCACCATCTGACTTATTCATTGTACCCTCAATATAAATTACGCTGTCCCATGGTAGTGTATAGACATCTTCGTTTTCTATTGGAATCCGTATAACATCGTTCTTCTCATACGTGGTATTGGAGTACGGAGTATGCATATGTTTGTCGGCATTGACGATGGTTGTATCAAATATAGCACGTTGCGTAACATTTAAAATATTACTATCCATTTTAGCTATGTAGCACTTTGAGTCCTAATGTTTGCAGAAATTTAACGTTTTCCGGTGTTAATCGGTGCACTGGTGTCTTGTAACTGGTAAAGGTGCTGACAATGCGTCTATTAATAGGTTTTGGTGGTTTATGCTCATAGCGCAAAACCATTGTTTTAAAGACGCTTTAGATAAAGTCTAATCGTGATGGTTTCCCGACGAAAAGTGATGAGATTACCGTTTTGATCAACTATTTTAACAATGATGCGATCGATGATTCGTGTATTAAGTGGCATATAGGTGACGTTTACGGGGTTTTCAATAATCTTGTACCCTGCAGCAACTGCAGGAAAGAATTGATGCAAAATGTGTACAGGTTTGCTATTCCGATACGATCCGACCACAAGATTACATTCAATACATATTGAATTGATTGGAAAGACTTGTGCCGGATGGTCCGAAATAGCAGTAGTGAGAGCTGGTAGTTTACGTTTCTCAAAACCCAGCAACGAAGCAAGTGAATTTGGTTGTGTAAAATCCACTATACCTGATGCTTTGATTTCTGTATGTAAACTGTTATTATTGGCTCGAATATCAATAAGATAACGTTTGGATGAAGTGCGTTCACGGGGATCGTTCAGATTACGTCGTACGAACTTATTAATATCTGCCACTTCATAAGTTCCTTCTGGTAAAGTAAGCACGATGTCATCAATGTAAAATTTATTGTTCGCTTCCGTTACATTGGGAATTGAAAATATGTATCAAAGTTTGTAAGACCAATAACGTATTCATGGTCATCATCGAGAACAATTGGTGGGTTGATGATTGCGGTGAGCGTAGATTCAGTTCCAGTTAAAGTAAATGTGTACATGTTCGGTGGTTGACGATAAACTAACAACTAGTCGTATTCGTAGTTGGGATGGGGTAATAAAAAGCAAATTCCTGAAACACTTGCAATATATGGTTTTAATTAAACACTTTTATACAAAACAGTTAAAAATACACTAAAATCAAATAATATATAACGTTGTTAGAAACTTAACGGAGGACTATTTTGCAGTAAAAATTTCAATACGAAGTGTCCACAGGTAACAGTGTTAAGCGGTTGAAATTGTTCATAATTATAATAGAGAGTGCATGGTCCTGATGAGGTTAAGTATTTGACAAGTTCCCTCGGAGGTCGTAGATTACCAATGCTATCATAATAGACTGCCCTTGAACCATCTTTTTGTACGCGGTCCAATGAGTTCCCACACCACGTGTAGTATCATGATTAAGAATACCACATTCTCGCCAACGAATTGTGTTTGGAAGTGAATTGCGCATGAATATTCCACGAAAGTGGGATATTGGTAAACGTTTTATGTATTTGTTCAAGTCAACATTGGTCAACGCTCGCATAGGTAGGTTTAACGAATGCGTTGAGTTTTTTTTCGTTGTCTTTGTTTACGCAAACCTTGCCCGTGTGTAAGAAAAGGCTTTAGGTACAGTCCATGTCCACGGCGATAAGGTTTCAAATAGAGACCCTTTCAAGTGTCACTGCCTCTTGTGCCATATTATGTCGTTTTGCTTCATCTAATTGTTGTTGTCCAAGTTTAGCATCGTTGACAGCTTTTGCAATCCCAGCTGCTCCACCCGACAACGCTCCAATTGCGGAAAGGGCTGCAAAAATAGGTATCAAAGGTAGGAAACCACCAGTTTTGGGTACAGGGATTACACGTGGGATGCCACGAATTTCATCTGTTATATCTTTAATCGGTGCCACTGCAAGTTTAGCAGTTTTAATAAGATCGGTCGGACGAACGTTTTAATGCGTTCCCAAATGGTGCGAATTAAACGCTTGAATGGTATACCACTTCCTGTACGTAGACGCTGACCACGTCGTTTTCCTTTACACCTTATCGTTTTCTTGCGACAACCCATACCAAATTTAACTTTGGCATTCATTGCAGAACCAACAGCAAACGCAGCAAGTTTTTCACCTAACGAAGCGTCGGGTGCAGTACGACGTTTTGTGCTGTTTCGGCAAGACGTAGATCAGCTTGGTGTCGGGTTGTTAAGTCTGTAGAAAGATCGTAGGCGATGTCGTGTAGTTTGCAGGCTTCGTCTAAGGGATTACGACCTATATCACCACGCTTGAGGCGTTTCTGAAGCTTAGTACCCGGTCCACAGAAGCGATAGCCTGGTAAATGTAATTCTACCGGTAAACGATTGATAGCACTATTGAGTAACCCGTAGCCACGATAGGATTTCATTAATCTTGTCAGTCGAAAGGTTTAAAGGAGACTGGTCATGCGTGTAGAATTACTCGCTTAAATGCTTACCATACTGCAATTACGTTTTAGTATATGGATAGAATGCGTCTGGTAAAGCAACAATTGGCGTTGCCAATTACGGACCACAACTGCAGCAACAACACTAACGTGCAAAAGCATGGACTACTATTACCATCAACAATACGGTGTATCATTACAGGTCCATCGAATTGTGGTAAAACTAATGTAGTCATCGGTCTCTTGAAACATCCGAATGGTGTACGTTTTGAAAACGTTTATCTCTACTCAAAATCCTTGTATCAACCAAAGTATCAGTACCTAGAGAGGTTATTACAACCAATAAAAGAAATAGGATATTTTGCGTTTAACAAATGGGATGCAATTGTTACTCCAGCGGAAGCAAAACCTAATTCGATATTTATTTTCGATGACGTGTCGTGCGATAAACAAAATGTAATGCGAGAATATTTTTCTTTAGGTCGACATAAGGCCATTGATTGTTTTTATCTATGTCAGACCTATTCCAAAATACCTAAACAATTGATTAGAGACAATGCTAATGTCCTAGTGCTATTCAAACAAGACGAACTCAATTTAAAACACGTATACGCTGACCATGTAAACACGGATATGTCGTTTAACCGGTTTAAAGAATTGTGCGGCGTATGCTGGCGAGATCGGTATGGGTTCCTGGTGATCAATAAAGATGGCGATTTGCAAAACGGTCGCTACCGAAAAGGTTTTGACACCTATATATACTTATAAAGCACATAAATAGCACATCACTTCCTACCCGTTTCTAGACGATGGCAGACGACGTGAAAACCAAACGAGAACTCATAAAAGTACGAAAGGCAGTCAAGAGGAAATTACAAGCGCTAAAAGCAGGTGTGGTTGAAAAGGAGCTTGCATTAAGTAAAGTCTATGCACCTATTACAAAACGTTTACAAACACTTCAGACCGGTCTGCTGAAAGATATTAAACAGGAGTCCAAGATCGAAAGCCAGCACTGGTTACCACAACAACATGACGTACAATCTACTCCTAAAGACGCCCTAAATTTCTCGATCAGGTGCGCAGTTCCACACCAATCGCCGCACCACCAATAGAGGAGGCATGGGAACACAATCCTCATAGCCCAGTCCAGTCTGTGGAGTCCACATTCGAAGAATCGGAGAGTAGCGGCAACACTCCAGAGACCCATACAGAGTACGAACGGTACCTAAACAGCGAAGAACATCAGACCTACTTACAACGATTCTTACCATCGGTAAGATACTATGTCGATAATCTGTTTTCCAACTTTACTGGTATTTATAACAATGACACGGAGCACTTGCGCAGGGATAAAGTACGTTATAATCCGGAGACAGGAAAATTAATGATTGGTGATTCGGACATTATCTTCGGGATTGGTGAAAAGGTGTGTGTAGAACGATTTTGCTACAACGGTAGCAAAGGGTTGTACGAGCAACTGTTCCTTCTCAATCCTTTGGGTAAATTCTCACTTAAAGAAATTAACGATTATGCGGACATTAAAAAGAAGTAATGCAATGTATAGCTTACGACAGCAAACTATAAACCCAGTGGTCGTGGTCTACTCATGGATTATAACGAGAAGCCACTAGAGTATGTATACTTTGATGATCCCAACGAACTGTGCGAACGGCTCAAGCTTCTGCTCGCCTCGCAAGATGCAGGTAACACCGGTCACACCAACGAAATTACATCGATTATGGAAGAATTACGCGAATTGCGTATAATAGCGTAGATTGTGCGACTTGTTATTCATTATCACGATGGTTATCGACAAGTTTGGACATGCGTCTGACTGTGCTTCATATATTTCTTATGATGATTACTACGATTTTGACAACATGAGATTAGCGCGCGTCGCTACACCACAAGAAGATGATGATGCAGTCACGAAAGCGTACTTAGAATCGCGGTTAGCAACGCTACACCAGCAAGAGGGCGAACCAACGCTTGGAAGTGGTTCCACTATTCAGCAGTATATAGACACGCTTGTGAAGGAGACAACAAACAGTATGATAACACAATTCTCGAGCGAGTATGTTACAAGATCAGACTTTAACCATTTTGAAGAGATGATGCGTAACCTTGTTCCAGCCACTGTGAACGCTAATGTTGCACAAATCGTAACCAAACGGATAGATGATTCTATGAATAGCATATATAAGACATTAGACGCTGCTATTCAACAAGTGAAAGCACAATTTAGAATAGACATTGCACGAATTCAAGCAGATATTCAACAGTTGCAAGAGAAACTTAAAACGCACGCATATAGCCGTCAACCATACACACACACACACACATATTAGCAATATGTCTGTAAAGGAGCAAATCGTCCACGAGTTACATAAGCCTGCTCGCATTAACTTTCCAAGAAGACATGTAATCACAAAAGGATTAAACGAGCTGTTTCAAGCCGATTTGGTGGAAATGATCCCATATGCAAAGATAAATAAAGGATTTAGATACATTCTAGTTGTTATCGATGTATTTTCTAAATACTTATGGGCCGTACCGGTTAAGCGCAAGACGGGTAAGGCTGTTTCAAACGCTTTTCAATCAATTTTCAACAAAGACCATCGTATTCCACGGTACATTCAAACGGATTTGGGAAAAGAATTTTATAATTCAACATTTAAGGCTTTAATGGAAAAATATGAGATTACACATTATAGTGTGTACAGCAATAAAAAGCTTGCGTAGTAGAACGCGTTAATCGTACCTTAAAGTCAAAAATGTGGAAACAATTTAGTTTGAATGGTTCGTATCGATGGCTGAATATACTATCCTCACTCGTGACTGCATATAACAACACCAAACATCGAACAATCGGCATGCGACCTGTAGATGTGACAAAACGCAATGAACGCAAACTTTTCAATACAGTGTACAGTACGATCAAAACAGTTAACTTAAAGAGTAAAAAATTTTCTGTTGGGGATCATGTTCGCATTAGTAAACATAGAGGCCAATTTACCAAGGATACACACCAAATTGGTCTAACGAAATTTTTACGGTGTACAAAGTGCATTTGACTAATCCTTTAACGTACCTATTGCGCGATAGTCGAGGACAACCAATATTAGGCGGCTTCTATGCAGAAGAACTTCAACGAACACACTATCCGGATGTATATTTAGTGGAAAAAGTATTGAAGAGAGTTAAAAATCAAGTATATGTGAAATGGTTAAATTTAGATTCTAGCCATAATAGTTGGATATCCAAAAATCATATTTTGTAGATTTGCTGTTACGTGTTTGTTTACCATCATATGTCATTCATCAATAAAAATTTTTTACTGTTATATGATTTATTATAGCGACACACACACACACACACGCACAAATTACATCTATGTACTACTAATTACTACACTAGTTCTACGTCAAGAAAGTTGTTTATAATTCCTCATGCCCGAAGCGCAAAACGTTGATGTAGGTTGATTTTCGCTGTTTTGGTTGAACTTGAGTATTTCGATGTCCGTGAATATGTGTAAATAACAAGCAGGTAAAAACACATTACCTTCTCAGCTAACAATTTCTCCCCGTACTTGACCAACACTCGAGGTATATATATTCATTGTAAAAGGTATGCGACACGTACAATAGCATCCTCCATTATATCTGATAAGTGCTATCTATAGCGCATCAGCTAAGACTACCAAGATGACATGATTTACATACAAAAATAGTATTAAACTAAAACAATAACTTTAATAGCATATACACTTTTTTATAATCATCTATACTATTTGATGGCCATTTTCCCGAATCCGGACCACACGTCCATCCTGGTTGCTGTTTTGAGCCCTCCATTGCCAAATTCTTGAGGAGCCAGTTATATGTTGTTCTATGAGGGCCAACTACATTAGGTTGGTACTTATAATTTACCTTATACTTTAAAATTAACTTCAATACTTTTCTAATACCATAGGTTGTGCGAAATATACAACATCTACAATCATATCGTCAATCGCTGTGACCAGTGATTTATAGTTGCATTTTATATTCATGATAGGAAATGCTTTCGTACTCAATACAGCTCGGTTGGTTAGTAATTCTTCAAGGAAATATACATCGCTCAAACTATAATTACTCTCTATTGCGTCTAGTACACCGCGCACCTGATGACATTTTAACTCTGTTTTGCCGTTGCAAGCTTCAATGAAGTTTAATACAAATTGATCGCACCTACTCTGTTGATTAAACAGCATGTCCATTACATCAATGGATGTATCATTGGTCAGCGTTAGCCATTTGAAGGCTTTAAAGGGAACATGAACACCTACTCTGAACAGTATACGTTTGATTTTGTCTACATCATTCAATACTATGGCATGTTTCAGATGTTGGTGTAAAATGCGTTGTTCACTCTCGAACAAATCGTACAGTACATTGTCCATGTTAACTTGAAAACTTCGCACCACTATCGTCACTATCGTTGTTGTTCCACTCACTGCGAGATCTATCCAAGTACCTAGCTTTTATGGCACATTCATCAAAATAGGTAATGCTAAAGTGTTGTGATACTGAGCATCACCTAGTTATTCGTCTGATAAACCCCACTAGTTTTTGTAACAGCATTAATAAATCAACAACCTCGAGATGATCTCTGGCAAGGCGACTCTGTTGAATTTGAGCAATATATTTAAGGAAAATCCAATTAGAGGTGTGTTGGTGGTGATAGATTGTTATTCAAATTATCTATGGAATATCCTTCACTTTTAACGAAGGATGCATGCCCGGTAAATTGCAAATTAATCAAAAGAGCATAACGTTAATCATTACTCTACATACAGCACAAAAAGCTGTCATAGCCATGCGAGAAATATGTTGCCTGATAAATACTCCCTTTATGATTGTTGTGGTTTTGACAATTTTGACAACGATCCTAGGTCATGGATCGAAACGTAAAGAAAGATGATTTTAAAAACTATGAGTGGTTTAATTCCCAACGAAGATTAAGAAAAAGGTTGCCTGATGTCGTTAAATCTATATATATACCAATGTTTAATACCTTGAAAGTAATAGGAAAATAAAATTTAAAGTTGTCAACCATGTTCGGGTGGTAATGTTGATTCGGTCATTGATACCTACTGCAAGTTAAAACAAGTCGTATACAATGATGAAAAGTTTTTTGAAACTAACTAAATGTGATCTTGAATACATGCTTTGTAAAAGCGATATAGTTCAGATTCTGCTACGATTCTTCAACAGACGGCGATAACAATAAAAACTCTGTTTAAATTAATTTTTAATAACGACTTAACATTGCGTAATTCTATTAAAATGATTTGAAATATAACGGTATTATTTTTATTGTTTAGCATCAATTTAATAACATTTGCTGATATAAGATGAAAATTGTGAATTTTGGTAATTGACAATTATGCTAAAATGTTTTGAAGTTACCTTGTTGCCATATGTTCCATTTAACAGAATTAAAACTCAGATATATTATAGACATTCTTGCAATTATTTACCATATGTGTATATATTTCTCTTGACAATAATTATTAATTTAAGAATAACTTATTGAATTAAAGTAGGTTATTTATAAGCACTAAATTCTACAATAATTAAAACGAGTTTGAAAATAAAAATGTATTGACAACGTAGCTATACTTGTAATTTATTCTGCCAGGATCAACAAAATATAATGCAAAATAGTTGTTTTAGGTATAAACCAGAACCATATAATTTACATATGGGGATATGTTGTTATAATTATACTATAAATAGCACAATCGCCGAGGTCATTAACTACCATGCACTTTACTGAACGCGGTTGTTAAAGGGCGTTATATGAACGTTTTTGCAAAGAAATAAGTAATATTTATCTCAGTTTGCGAAATGTTGAAACGTTTAGATCCGTAAGTTATGCATATCTTTTAGAAAACATATTTGCTTTTATGGACAAATTTTTGCTTTACATTCCTTAACTTTAATAATTTCACTAATCATGTTTACAGAGTCTTTTAAATAATAATATCCTTTGAACATACTATCATCTGGAATACAAATTTTGTTATACCTATATCTAGTACTAATAATAATTAGTGTCTCTAGCACTGTAAAATTTAACTAGAATAAATAATTCACAATCTTTTATAGTGTTTAATTAAATCGGTCTTTTAACAACAAAAGAGGTATTTTGCACATTGCAAATTATTATTACCATGCTTGTAGCAATAAATATTACATAATAAATTGCTGGTTATTCACCTAACAATAAAATTTTACACTAAGAATATATAATTGGTGTATGCTGGGTTGCCTGCCATAGATATGCATATATTTTTAGAATTCAATTAAATTTAAGTACACGTAGGTAAATGTGTGAAAGTTACTTTACATTTCAGTATTCAGCTGTATTGTAAATAGTTATTGATATTGTATTGAAAAACGACACCCAGTATTGTCAGCTGTGTAAAAATGTTTTGTTTCGGCAGTGAATCAATCAAACTGTATGAAAATATATGAACTCATTAGCATGTAATTAAAATAAGCTGGTAAGTGAAACTAATATAAATAAAACATTCAAATTTTGTGTGTTTCTTTTAAAATTATATATTTAATACAAAAATATTTTTTTGAAATTCTCGGGAGATTCTTCAACACGTGCACGTTTTTGCTTAACCTAAAAATCTCCGAAGTATTCAATCACCTAATGCGTGCAAAGCCTCCGTTCAGAACGCCTTATGGAGTACCATTCCGCATTTGAGAATGAGTACATCCCCATCCAAATTCTTCACCACGTTTTAAATAACGACATTATTTGCATATATTTAAAGGTTATATAGATCCGGGTACGAGTTCAGAACGAGTGACCTGTCTTAACATGTTTTTTTGCACACACACCAATATTTTAAATTAAAACCATTATAAAATACGAGTCGAATAATTTCTCCTATTCTTTTTGATATTTAATACAAAAATAATGGGGCAGAGCCCCGTTTAGGGCACGTTTAGAAGCTCCCTTCCCCCACCATTCATCATTTTGAAAGTGATTATGTCATCCACCACATTTCCTATTTTTGCTTAACCTAAAAATCTCTCTTTAATTAACTAAAGCAACGAGAATAAAAACAATGACGAAGCTCTAAAGATCACCGCTAAATTTTTCACTACATGCACGTTTTTGCATAACCTATAAATTTTTTATCACGTTTGTGCAATTAAACGAGTTATATATATACAATGTCTAATACGTCATCTACATACAATCACCAAACCGCTAAAAGTAAAAGAATTTTTATTGCCACATAAATTAAATGTATAATTACATTTAAATATTTAAATATATTCAAATTGCTAAAATGTAAGCAAGAACACCTCTTGATATAAGATCAAATTAATTTTTTTATTTGAGAGTCAAATAAATCGTTATGAAAGGTGGTATAATTTGCATACCAAGACGGAAATAGTCTTAACATGTTTTTGCAAACACACCTTATGTTAATTAAATCCATTATATTAAAAGTTGAATGATTTGCATATATATTACCAGAGAGCTATAATTTCAATAAAAAAACACGAGGTTATATTCGACTGCGAATTCTTGTTATTTTATCGTGACATTGAAATTGGTATAATTTGCATATATTTTAAATTCATACGGGTATAATTAAAAGATTATATGTTAGATCCGACTGCAAGTTCAGTGTACTTGTATAAATTATTTTGGGATGATGTAACCAAAGGAAATATACGACATACCTGTCTTGAAATGTTTTGCAACACACCTTATGTTAATTAAATACATTATATTAAAAGTCGAATGTCGACGTGATTTACATATATATTGCCAGATAAAAACACGTTGTTATATTCGACTGCATGCAAATTCTTAGTATTTTATCGCGACATTAAAATTGCGAGATGTGAACGACTTCTTTTTTACAAGATTTTACCTGCAAACGTTTAAAATTTGACCTCCATCATATAACATTTCGTATACTTTCTTAATTTTATTTTCTACTTCGTACAAAACGCAGCTTATGAGGAGAGCTAAAACACTCTTTACCACTTGCACGCGTTTGCCTAATATTAAAAATTCTTCACCGCGGCGTTTTAATTTTTAGCTTAACCTACCCCAGAAAAATACGAACCAACACGTGAACTCCATTTTCTACACACACAACATTTTTTAAAATTTAATATTTAATATTTAACGTCGGGAACGCTGCTAAAAAATTTCCTAAGAAAATATCTCCACCCCAGCGCACGCGCACCACCCCACAACAAAAATCTAACGACCCCGCCGAACGCACACCCCAAAGACCTAACGACCCCCCGACGCAACAAATTTACACACAAAGACAATTTTGTTCTCAAAGCGGCGTATACATATCTTGCTGCACGTTTTGTTTCCCAAAGCGGCTTAGCTGTTCATATTGTTCTCGAACCGGCGTATACATATCTTGCTGTGGATCTCTGTTGCCAAACCGGCTTAGCTACCCTACTAAAATTAAATTAAGTTCGTAACATGTATAAATTACAAACCGTTAGTAGAAGTTATAGATATTTATTCAAGTCTACCATGACTTGAACCACTCACACAAATAATTTAATCGAAGGTCGCAAGCCTCTAGTCTGGAAGGAATTGATAGCTTGGCCGCGACTACGAACAAACGAGAAACGGACGATAGCGACGATTCAAAGACTCACCGTTAGAGGTGGGGAAATACGAAAGCAACAAGATTGCTAGAGATGCTCGACAAAATAACTTTATGTCACACAGATATTTTACTACAAGAAGATTATTGAAACGAAGCGTTCCATTATGTACTATATGGAACATTAATAAAGAATAAGGCACGCTTGGCGCATTATACTTGTAATTCAATGCGAATAAATACTGAGCAAATTAAACATGTTTCAATGTCAAATATCTCATTTTTGTGCAATTCTAACATGTTATGACGGAAATCAAAGTATCTTCGTTGGCACATCATGAATCAAGTCGCTTTATCGTCTGCACACCATTAGTTCATAACTTATTTAACAGTTACTTCCGTAGTACCCGCTATACGAGAGCTACTGTTCAAAATGTGTAAAAATGGATTACAGTGAGCCTAATTGATACTTTTTGTTTGCACATTACCAGACATATACATGAACCTATACCGTTGATCGAGAGTATTTTAATCAACACATTTACTAAAATATTGTTTCCAATGTATATAGTCCTATGTATTTACATTATTATATAGCGCTACAAGATGATGCTAGTTCGAGAATTCGTTTTCAACCGTCTCGTATGAATACTAGACAACGGGAGGTATGTACTTCCCCTGTAGGTGTGCAAACGAAAATGCGACTTGATTCATGATGTGCAAACGAAGATACTTTGATTTCCGCCATCACACTTTAGAATTGCACAAAAATGCAATATTGGACATGTGTGAAGTTAGCATCCGTAATTAAATTTAAAAAATTGTTTGACTTACAGTGGTGTGCAAACAAAAAGTTGATGTGTTTCGTAATGTGCAAACGAAATGGTATCAATTGGGTTCATTGTAACAATGTTTTCACGTTTTCAACAGTAGCTATCGTATAGCGAGGACTATGAAGCTGAATGTTAAATTACTTTTAAACTGGAAGTGTGCAAACGAAAATAATAGATGTGCATACATGTGCAAACGAAGATCTATCAATTTCGTCGGTTTAAAATGTATTTGCTGAATGTCGGGGGGCTAGTGCGAAGTTGGCCCGCCACAATGGTTTCTTTAATAACTTTTAAACGAAAGGTGTGCAAACAAAAATAGTGGATGTGCATACATGTGCAAACGATGATTTATTAATTCCACCGGTTTAAAAAAAATTTGCTGAAAATCGGGGGGGGGCAGTGTGAAGTTGGCTCCCCTAAATTGTTTCTTGAATAATTTTTAAACGTAAAGTGTGCAAACAAAAATGCCGGATGTGCATACATGTGCAAACAATGTGCAAATGAATGAGCTATAGAAAGTTATTTTTTTCAAAAGTTGGGGCGCTAACTTCACGCGTGCGCTACAAATAACAAGAACTTCAACTGTGCCAACAGGATTGATTACCGACAAACTCAGTGGGAAGTGCGGTGTAAGTGTTCGAAGAAGGACCCGAAATACTATCATGTCGAAAATATCAATCTCAATTGTGAATTATCTTGGACGTCACCTAATCTTAAAATACGGGGTATTAAGAAAAACGCCAGAAAGAATAAAAAAGAATACCAAAACCCTGAGATCAGGAAAATGATTCTGGTCTAAAATTAACACGAGGAATAATTGAATGCACTAATTTAAAACGAACCTAAAATAACTTTGATGATATGGACACTAGTATAACTATTTGAAACTCCTAGCTGTAAGAAGAAAGATTCCAAAAATCCAATGCAAAATTACATGTATATTAATCATGCCTCTAAGTAATGGCAAAATGTACTAGTATATAATGGCTGGAAACTATTATCTTTGCATTAGTTGTGAAAACACAAATGTGTAAAGCTCGTTCTTTACTCTATTGCACAATTAAAAATATAAGCACGAGTACATTACAAACATTCTTCAACAAATGCCAAATAAATTAAAATACTTATCTTAGTGGAAAACGTTTTCGGCGAACAAAGTTGCCTTCTAGTTTTTTAAAACTAATAAAGGAATGTATTGCGGGTACGTTTATAAACTTATAAACTTTAAAATGTTCTCTAATTACAGGTGACTATCAGTTATAGTTTCAAAATTTATGTTATAAATATCTGAAGAGGAATTTCGATTGTAGATACATCAGAAACAACTAAAATCAATTATCTCGGATTCAATCTGATCGTTTTAATTAAAGCCTAATGGAAATTCTGGGACTTAGTTAAAACTTGGATGTGTCTTAATCGCCACGAAGTTGATTCTACTTCAGGGACCAATTCTTTTTAAATTCACCAACCTGGTAGGGTATAAGTTTGGAGTTTTATTTGGTTAATCATATTAATCAAGTTCGATACCTAACTATTCAAAGGTTGTAACAATTTTATTTTTGAATTAATAAATCTCTTCATTAAAGGTACAACAAATGTTAAAACACCTTTATTAAGTAAAGTCGTAATACGTTTAACAATTAAATTACATTTACATAGCATCTTGAGTCGTTAGTCTATTTGTTTTGGATGTCGGTGTGTTCCACAGCCAC
The DNA here is from genome assembly GCA_036346225.1 of Platerodrilus igneus. NCBI lineage: Eukaryota > Metazoa > Arthropoda > Insecta > Coleoptera > Lycidae > Platerodrilus > Platerodrilus igneus. The sequence continues at coordinate 15,089,446 of JARFIW010001081.1, read as the reverse complement.
TCGCACGCGCATTGAGAGGATTGACAACTCCCCCCTTGCGATCCTCCCATCATGCGAGAGCGCGTGACAAGCACTCGGCCATAGATAAAAGCAGCAGCAACATGTATAATAAAAGAATGGCCAGTGACCTGCGGGTCGGTTTAATTGTGTGACACACTTTCTGAATAACGGTTGGTAATGTATACTCGTTATTATAGTATCTAATTTGAAAATTTGTTTAGCGCAAAGAAAACTTAGGAACGCAAAATTTAGGAACAAAAATTTAGGAACGCAGATTTAGCAACGCAAACTAAGATTACAACTAAGATTAGACAATGAAAGATTACGCTACACAGTTTAGGCGACAAGAATTTAGAACTTTGAATCAACGTTAAGAAAACCACATCACTTAACACGTGTTTTTAGAGGATGGAAAGCAGATCTAATTAGTAGGAGGCCGTTTGTTGCTCCGAGCCAAGATACTACTTTGATTTGATATTTGCAGTAAATTCCGCACGACGATGCACTTCCCAATCCAGTAGAGGAAAGCAGTTTTGTTTGGTTCGTAGTAGCTTTAAGAAATTCTGTTGTGCTTCATTCTGAATGCACGTTATTTTGCTTCGATACGTAGAAATACGATTTTGTTATTCACTTCATTTGTTACTAGGCTGGATTTTCCAGTATCAAATTTAAATTTCACTCAGTTTAATGTGTAAGTAACAACACGTTGTTTCAGCATAACCTAACAGCTGTTGTTACGTCACTTGTTTGTTTGAAATATGCTGCTGACACTTGTATCATCGGAAGCAGATGTTTAGTATTATATTACTACCACCTTTGAAAACGAGAATATCCTTGTGAACATTCTTATTTAAAATGATATTAGCACATTTAACTTAACGAGAAAATTTTGTTTTTTTAATTTGTTATAATGTAAATTTGTTATAATGTAACCGACCGAATCAGATCTGAATGGGTTAGGAATTATTAGTGTAACCAGTTACACTTTGTAGTAATATATTTGATCAAGAATCAGGGTGATAAACCTTACGTTAATTTTTAAAGTAATTCAAATAATTATTTAATTTTATTGCATTGAATTTTATTTACAGAAAAAGATTCCTTCTAGTAAATTATTAATCCAAGCTTAAAGTTTTTATTTTGATCAAGTATGATCAAACTTAACAACCGAAAAGCAATAAGAGTTGAATTTTGATGCCACCCTTATGTAGAAAATATTCTTTTGCAGTTTTAGGCATATTTAAGGGACACAAACAGTGTTCCCATTTTCTATGTGACTTAATTATTATTCTTTCTTACAGGAACAGCGTCTTATTCTGTTAAGACAGGTTTTTGTCAGCGAAGGCAATCTTTTTCTTTGGGTCTCCACGTCCGCCCTTAGAAATATGCCATGCTATTAACATGAATTAATCTGGACTTGGTGGCGCCTGTTTGTTTTAGTTTGAGTGTGACCCCCAACAGATTTTGACTTCCCCATTGCTCATAGCTCTACCCAAGGAATAGACCCTAGTTATGTCGGAAGACTTTGTTTTGCTGACACCCAACTTCTAAAGTCAGATATATGTATTAAAAAGAGAAACGCTAGTAAATACCAATAAAAAAGTTTCACTGGCACCCATGCTTGGGGCTTGCCATATATTTGATTTGAAATAGTTCGTTACACTGGCTCACAACGTGGGGCTGGTGCTTTTAGTGCAGCAAAAGAAAATTCGTTACACTGGCACCCACGTGTGAGGCTTGCTGAGCCGATTAGAAAAAATCGTATCAAGGTTAGCTGCACCTACTCAAGTTTGTATGTTATTTCTTTCAAAACTCTTCGAGCAGTAACCAGCGGGCATACCTTTTTTTCAGATTACAAACTGGAAATAGTCTTCGACAGAATTTGAAAAATGGAATAAGACTGCAAAATAAAATTACTTTTATTGTTTTTCTCTATCTAACATAAAATTATTGTTATAAAACGTTAACCTGGACTAATTAAGGGGCTTTACCTCTTCCTAGATAAGTATAATTTAGCGTGTGAACATTCTTTGTCCCATGACGACGATGTCATGGGTGCCATCATTATATATTATTAATTAAAGCAATCGAATCATGGAACTGCAATAATTTAAAATACAAAGTAACGACGATGTCATTTCTAACATTAAAGCTACCATAATTAATTTGACAACATTTTAATAGGGGCAATACAGATTACAATGGTAAAGTAAAATAATACTTCTTTAGATTAAGAATTCATATAAACTAAAAATTGTATTTTCTAAAAAATGTAACCCAAACTCTATTGGTGGGATTTATCAATGCAGAAACTATAAAAATGAAATATGATTATAAACATTTCAAGGAATGTTAAAATGTTACTGATTTGATCAACCAAGTGCATTAAACTTTTATTTTACTTTATACTTATTTGGAAAATTAGCTAAATCGAAATTTCCTTATTATAGTTTGTTACGTTCAATTGTGCCTTGCAAAATGTTTTCGTTGATTTTTTGGATTCTTTTTAAATATCCTTACGCTTCTGCTTCGATATTTTGTGTAACTACCGGTTAAGGGAGACGCGCCTGCTCATGCTTTATAATTAAATAAATCGATTTGTTCCGGTAAAGCTCTGCCTAATACTATTAAAACAAGTACTTTTCCAACACTCTGTAGAATGTTATTAGCATTTTTAGTTTAAGTCAAAGTACCTCAATTTACCTTTATTGTTGGATAAAGCTAGAAAATATACTCGGTTATCTACAATTTGTTTACTAAAGAATATATTTGCATTTATAAGTAATAATGCAAGTTTGAATAACGTAAATTTTCAACAATTGTATTCGAATTTGCCGGTTTTTGTTATCTATTTATACATTACAACGACTTTGGGGGTATTCTTTCGACATGTGATACTTAAATATTTGAATTGCTTATCATCTCGTTATCTAATATCGCTTTCACTTTGATCCCACCTTTCGCCATCATACCATGTTCTCTCTGCGTGGCTAACACTATTACTTCAGAGCAATGCAAGTTTTTTTTACGAGAAGTGGATATTCTGAGTGCATCGGTAAGTTCTTCCGCGCTTATCAATACTAGTAAGATTCTTTTTTAGCTCTTTGACGTAGGCCCAATGGTTCTCCTACGTTAGGCCAAATTGTTTTTTATTTAGGCCTTATTGTTATTTGTCGTAGACTCAACTGCCCTTATCTGTAGACCGTGATGGTCGAAGCGCTAAATGTCTGGCTACCGTTGTGACGCTGCATCTGGGTGTAAGAATCCACACGTTTAGCTGATTCACCTCCGTGGATGCAATGGGTACACAATGTTTCTCGGTGTGTATCGCCGTCGATTTTCTATTTACAATAAAAATAAAAATTTCAATTTTAAACAAAAGATTAAATAAATAAATAATTATATTTTACGGACAAATTTCAACGCTAGGCGAATCACTGAAAAATGTTGATAACATAAAGGAGACGATTTCCAAAGATTGCCTATTGTCAAGCCTAGATGTTATAATACAACTAATGGCACACCTATTGGCAGCTGCATTCGTTTGACCAAGACTATAGATTGGGATTTGGAACCGACACATTGGTAATATTAATTTATTCATACGTTCGTGACGTATAAAACTGATTTGCATGCCAAGGCAAAAAGAACCCTGACCGTTTTAAAATTACCGGCTCCGTCTTGAACTTTTACGAAGGTGACAGAAAGAAAAGCAGTAACTCTTTCACGACTATCCGCCATTGACGATAAGACTCGAGTTGAAACAGATGAAGAGGATTGTGATTTAGTACGTTCAGAAGGCTGAGCTTGAACTTCAAAATGAAGTACGCTATAGTGATACCTTCCACAACTACGACAAGTAGATTTTGAATTATATTGTTTGAACGCATAGGGACGCAAGCAATTTACACAGAGTTTTTAACTTCTTATGGTATTCAGTCGGCCGGTCAGTTCCTTGGCTAAGAGGGATCAAGACCGATAAATAGAGCGATTACTTTTACAAACTCTGAACACAATTGCGCTACGGGATCGCCCTGTTGGAAGATTTGCGCATCGTTAGCAACATTAAATTTATTCAACGTCACCATATGAGAAGTAACATTTGGTTTAAAGGAATCCCTGTAGGTGTATACTTAGCTGTAGCAGTTTGTATTGCCGTTGTATATGCACGGCTAGACGCAGAGGAAAAATTTTTTAACGTAGTGCATTGTAATAAAAATTATTTAGAGTGTCAAATTTCGGCGGTTTCTTTAAATCGAATCGGAACTCGAACCTTTTACGAATGACAGGATTAAGTTTTTCAAGCAATAAATCGGCCACAATGAAATTCTTCTGCTCAATAGTATAATTAAGTTTTTAAGGACTGCTAGATTTTAGAAAAACAATCAACAAGTAACCTAAGCAACTTGGGATTTTCGAATTTTAATGGCGGCGAATATTTAATACCTCTTCAATGAAGAGTTACCAACAATCTCGGGTTGCTGTGTCTGTCCTTGGGCGGCTCCGTGGCGTTTGTGGTATGTGTGTGACTACTACGCCCAAGGTCCCGGGTTCGAATCCCGACACAGTCCGCTTGAAAAATGTTAGGCGAGCATTTTTCACAAAAATACACCCTCGTTCGGATGAGAAGTAAAATGGAGGTCCCGTGTGTGTGTTGTCACGCACGTTAAAGATCCCCACCTTGCTTGGAACAGCAAGGGTTCGGCAAAATTCCAAATTTTCGAGGTAAAAAAACTCGCTTCCTGGCCAATATAGTGTACCTTCGAGTGGAGCATTGAAAAAAAAATTACATGTATCGGTCCTTGTACAATCAAACAGCGAGCGGGCGCGCAACGGCTTAATAATAAATAACGGGACATGTGCGGGAATAATTTTAAATAACCTTCGTTCTTAGGCATTTTTGGGGAATAGTATGGGATATATGACAAGCAGAGATAGAAAAAAAGAGGTGGATGTAGACCTAGATCAGATAGTGATAGATACAGAATGTGCAAATTTTGGGGAAATCTGTAGGTTAGTTCAGAATAGGAAACAATGATGGTACGCGTCTAACTAGTTTCAGGACTGAAAACCCAATGATGATGATGAACCTTCGAGTGACTTTTTAACGGCAACCGAAATAAATACTGTACCAAACACTTTCTACGCGATAGGTGCGAATCTACCACCGGTCGACTCGTAACGCAAAAACCTACAGACCGAAGATTTAATAACTCAACAGGAACATGTGCTAAGAAAAATCGGGAGAACCTAAAAGATACTTCTGGGGGGGGGGGTCTTAACGCTAAGTCCCTATTATGGGAGCAGCCCGATATAGGACGACAGCGGGTCGCATATCGCAGATTTGTTAACAGAATGGGATTTGAGCGTGTCAAACAACAACGATTCGCCGATGTTTAAGGGACATACAGGCAGCAGTTTTATCTATGGCACTATAATATCTTGTATGACGTTGGAGGTCGTTGCAATTGGGATTTGAATTTGGATCATAAGTTAATAACATGGGATATTGCTGTCGGAACACGAGTAAACGAGCAAATTACTATCTTCCAGCGGGTTTGTAATAAAGAAGCAAATTGGGTGCGGTGTAAACAAAAATTCAGCCAAAGCATCCCCGTGCTCGAGAACAAATTAGTAAACTGCCCAGAGGCTATTCAAATAGAAGCGGTCACGAAAAAAAATTAAACGACGCGGTAGTAGATGCGTCGGCTTACTCCATGCCGCGGAAGAAAACATTCGAATACAGCGTACTTTGGTGGACCTGGGAGTTAACCACCAAGCGTGCCACGGGTTAAATAAGAGAAGAAAGGACAATTGTGTATAGACAAAGTAACCGAGAATATAAGACTTCAATTGAAGAAACGCGAACAAATAAATTTAAAGAATTCTGCATGCACAATTCTGAAAAAGAATCCTGAGGAACGGCGTATCGCGTAATAAGAGGTGAACAACAAAAGATCGTGTTCGACAATGTCAAAAACATAATGGGGAGTATACGAAGGGATTTTAAACGAGGGCGGAATATTTGTTGGAAAAATTATTCCCATTATATGATCCAGAGGTGGATGAGGGGTTGCACGACACGATGCGTCGGTGTGCTACAGAGGTGCAAGAAACAGATGCTGTAACGTGTTGATTTTCTTTCCTTTCAACACTTACTATTTTTGTATTGTCGGGTGCATCTTTAATAAACACTCTGTATATAAATTTTCCTCTTGTACAAATCTATATTAATTTAAGTTGTCAAGCAGTTGTCTATTATTTATTAAACGATTTAAATTGATTGGTTACTAATTAAAGAGTGGTACCGGTTGTAGTCCCTACTCTTTACATTATCGGCGACACGACAGAACTTTGTCTTCGATCGTGAACAATGTAAGTTGAAAGTACATACGCCATTTTTGCAAGGTGCTACGGAATAATGGAAATACGGAATAGCGGCCGAACAATTTATAATCCTACACTTTTGGTGGATCTCCGTACACTTTATTTACGGTGAAAATATCTATATCGAATTTTGGCTGGTGCATGGGTTTTCACTGTTAAACAGATATCTGGTCTGGATTGATAAAAATAGGCATATGGTCGTTTAGAAAATTGGTTTTGCTGTAATTTTTAAGTAAGCTGATGATCGTGTTGTTGAGTAAACACGAATTGTAAGTTAACATATTAAATACATCTAACTAAATTTTATTCCTTTAGGGCTTCTTATTTTCGCTCTTATTCTCGTTATTAGTTTTGCCGTATCTTTATGGATAAATTTAGTTCATGCTGGACAGATGTTTAGGGTTTCCGGCTGTTGTGCTTGAAGAGTACCGTATCACACGTTGGTTATCGTATGAGCGATTTAACCTGGAGAATTTCAACTTTTAATTTAAATGGATGAATCATATTCAGTTATGAACATTACGGAATTTGATGGTTATTTGGCGGTATCCGCGCAGACATTTTAATTTGGAAGGATATATATATATATATATATATATATATATATATATATATATTGCTATGATACCGACGGATTATCGAGCCCCTACGTTGGGCTGCATCATATTTATTTGCTATGGTATTCGAAGAATTATCATGCCCCTACGTTGAGCTGCATTATTTATTTTGCTATGAATTCTAAATTATTGGACCACCATTTTAATATTCACGATTAAGTGTAATTATCTCCTCCTCCAGCTGTTTCTTAATATTACTATCAACTGGACTTTATCTTTAAACAACTCTATCTACCAATGGCAAAATTCGATACGTTACCGCCTTGCGGTTATCACTTTCCTATTCAACTTGTGGCTCCGCCTTTGTACTATTTTAAATCTTATGACCTCGGCTAGCATTTATTTGCAATTATAAAATTCAGTAAATTTAGATTCTATATAATGAAACCAATATGTTATGTACAGCTTTTGAAATTATTTGTAATACATTTCTTATAAATTTCATTTATTCACAACCATCTAGTATGTACTCAAAAACCCAAAGTCACCAAAGAAAATTTATTACCTTTACTAACAAAGTGTAGAATATTCTAAACCTGTTTTCTTATTACTCATTCAATGCGTATGCAACCTCATTTGTTGACTTCTTCACAAGCATATCATATTTAGCAAATTCAATATTAAAATAAAATAAAAATTCATATAGAAAAACAAATGTCTTATAACTAAAAATCTGACCTGGTTTTATCTTTTTCACATCGACGCTTCCAATAAAAATGATCTTCCCCAATTCTGGATTCCATTCAAATTATTACACTATGGACCATCACCATTAAATTATATACCCCAATTTATTTCAATTCCTCAAACTTAGACTCTTATCATTCCTGCCCAAGACTTAAAATTGTAGTTTGTTTCATCCCTGTACTTCAAGATTGTATTATTCTTCTTTTCCCATTGACATTTAAATTGCATTACTGTATTTTTTTCTTAACATCAGCATCCTAGTCTATTTCCCTCAGACCTCGAAACCCTATTATTTTTTATGTCTTAGTTTACAATCAATTCATTTAAAACGTACTTACGTTTAAACGGTAATCTTCATATTTGCACTCATTTTATTTTTCACTTTTATACTTATTACGTAATACTTTTTTTATATGGCTATGCACTTCGGCCTTCATTGAGTTCAAAACTGACTTTCTTATCAAGGTGCTTGCTAATATAATCTCGAATTCCCACTCCATCCGTGGGTTTGGTCTAGAACTCGTCGCTTGTCTCTGACCAATCAAATAATTTTATTTACAGCAGTTTCTGATGCACGCTTTCCCATAATCACAACCTGCCCGCAGCTGTGTTTCATTATTAACATGATGTATTTTGATAGATTACTTGCTTTTCCATAAACAACTGATGCAACTCGACTTTAAATTTTCATGTTTACATGCAATTCACGCAATTTTTAATCATTTCTCTTATCAAAATGGTTAGATCTTTGTACGCATTTATATTAACTACCTGAAACTCTATCTCTATATCCGTATTAATTTAATCGTCTGAAACTCTTCTTCTAAATGCGTGTCTAATTACACTTTATCATTCATTTCCCAATATACGCGTGCTTCCACTGAAAAATGTCCTTATTTGTTTTACCTAAATTAACTAAACTTTATCTATAGGGTATTTAATGTTTACTATTTACTTAATACATGTACTTCTCATTCCTACGCCAACTATGCGTCTTCCTATGTTTACTTGCGTCGCCCAAAAACTATCTCTACTCTATATACAGGGTGTTGACTACTTACTATCTACAAACTATGTCTATTTCTTAATTATTTCCTTAAATAAGTGTGGTTTTCTGCTGCCTATTCTAATTACTCCTTCCCGAACGACCTTTACTATAATGTGCACCCTTAACCAACCCCTTATCACAGCAATATATATATATATATATATATATATATATATATATACAGGGATTCGTAGGACGGTTAGTAAGTTCTGAAACTGTTAAAAATTAAGAGGATGATATACCTATGAGTCGTCGTTGCTAGGCTTTTTTTTGTATGAGAGTGATTGAAGACGTCACTTTCAGTATTTTGAGCTTTAGGGTTTCCAGGCAGTATTCTGGCGCCCAAAATTATCTAAACATCAGTTATTGGCTTCAAGTTTCGTCTCCATGACCCACGACCCAGCCAAATCGAGTTAGCGGGGAAACCTCATCCTATTGCACCGCGTCTGGCGACTGCCTTTTCTCTGGGGAGATCGGAAAAGGGGTGGCAATGCCGATAAGGCAATTCTTGGTCACGAGGTCGTAAGGGCTCTTAGGGGGATGAACCCTAAAAAGGCAACGGAGCACGATGGAATAATCTCAAACGCAGCTCTGTAGGCGTGCCTCTTGGCCCCGAGTGTCTAGGCCAGGTTATTTAATCTTTGCTTGGACACGGGCGTGAAAAGTGTTGGAAAGTTCAGAACGTGAAATTTATTCCTAAACCCAAAAAGGCGTATGTGCCAGACTCTAGCAGTTATCGTCCAATTAGCTTGGTACTGGTACTGGAGAAAGCTTTGGATAGAGAGCTCTATTGTTGAGTTTGCGGATGATACACTGTTGATGATCAGGTCGAGATTGCTAATGATATTGGAACAAAATGAAACAAGAATTGAACAGGTTTTATGAATGGCCCTTACTTATATTATACCGTATCTGTCATTGAGGGTTTCGTTAGGAATTTGATAACTTGTGAACATAATGAAATGGTTTTAAGTAATTTTAACGTGTTGAATTAAAAATGATTATGTACAAAGCAATCAAATAGATCGATACACTATATACCCTTGAAGGTTTACAAACTTAAAGGTTGAAGCTCAGCAGTGAGATTAGAGGTTGCGTCATTGCTCGGTTTTTGTTCTTCAACCACGGCGGGTTGTAAATAAGCAATTAAAATAAACAGCATCAACATCTTTCCGAATATTTTGATATCATTACTCTACCAATTCTGACGAATTTGCAAGAACCGGCATTAACGCCGCAGTAAACTTTGGGTAAACCTGCGCTAATGATTTACATGAAATCTTAAATAGCTTTGTAGATTCGGGCTGTGTTTCTAATGAGTTACCCAAATCAGAAATTTTGTTGATCTGATCTTTATAAAGGTTTAATTGAGCAGTTTCATATTTTTTGGGGGCATTTTAAAAGTGCAATTAGAAATCTACAAAACGCCAAATTTGTCCAGCAAAATTTAATTAGTGTAAACTCGTAATCATTTCCATGCGAGAGGGATACGCAAATGCAAGACAAATTCTTATAAGGTAGTTGTCACGTTCAAGTAACTTAGTCTTATGTGTTCAATAGAATAATAATAGAAATACTATTCGCCCTTTAATACGTTGGTTGCTATGGTAACAGAGTAAAAGAAATTAGGCGGTTCCGTGGACCAGACAGGTTTGCGCGTGACTACTAATTGCAGGGTTTCGCATTCGACTCCCGACACAAACCGCTTGAAAGATAGTAGGCGAGCATTTTTCACAAAATATGACCTCCTTCGGATAAGAGGTAAAATGTAGGTCCAGTGTGTGCGTGTTCGTGCGTGTGTGCGTGTGTGCGTGTGTGCGTGGCGTGTGTGCGTGCGTGCGTGCGCGCGCGCGCGTGTGTGTTATCAAAATCTAAAATTTCCAGGTAAAAAACTCGCTTCCTGAGCAATGTAGTTACATTCGGATGGAGCATTGGAAAGTCAAATGTAGGGTGAAGGAGTTGGAAAATTGCGATTCCATGCTATATAGTTAATAACAAAAATAAGCGACTGTTTTTCTTGAAAGGCAAACTTGTAAGGTTACAACTCACGAGTCGGACAGAAACAGAAAGGACAATAAAGTAAGGACCCGCACGATTCATGATTGCGTATAAAAAGATAAAAGAAATTTAGATAACGCTATGAATGGGGGAATTCACATAAACAAGAAAAGTGTATCGCCGTCGATTTTTTATTTACAATAAAAATAAAAATTTCAATTTTAAACAAAAAGACTGAATAAATAAATAATTATATTTAACGGAGAAATTTCAAGATTTGACGTACGAAGTGTACATTTCGTCGTTTAACATGTAAAATTTATCAGTCGCAAAAAAAAAGGTAAGGTTTATACTTTCACCTAAAACAAGCATGTTAGTTTAGAAATATTAACTGCAGAACAAATTCTAGGAAGCATTCAAAAAAGTGACAAAAAGGATCAGCGACGCACAAACTGCAAAAGTAGAAAAAAAGATGTTTTTGATACACTAAAAAAAACCATCGTAACAAACCTTTGTAGTTAGTCCGGTTTTTCTAAATTTCCTTTTATACGTAATCGAAAATCGTGCGGGTCCTTACTTTATTGTCCTTTCTGTTTCTGTCGAGACTCGCGAGTTGTAACCTTACAAGTTTGCATTTAAAAAAAAACAGTCGCTTATTTTTGTTATTAACTATATAGCATGGAATCGCAATTTTCCAACTCTATTTAGAAAAAGTGGCGCGGTAGAGATTGGTTGCTCTCATCTCTTTAGTATTCTATTCAGTAACAGCTTTACACAAACGTGACAAAACACGTATCCTGCTATCACCTAAAATAATATTTATAATGTGCCCACTGTTTGCTTTAATTATTTTTATTGTGTTGACATTTCTACTCTTTTATTGATACCGTGGATTTAAAAACTTTTTGATTAACTGTTTAATTGAAAGCAATGGGATTTGTAAACAGGATGGATTACGCAGAGAGGTTCTTCAGCAAGATTATGCTATGCAGGGAATTTCAATTAATTGAACTAGGGAGATGCGTACGAGTAAATAATACTTGTTTTGATTACATTTGCAAATAGTTTGCTTAAATAGAACAAGATTTAAGTCTTTAGTCGTAGGAAAACAATCGTTATCAGAAGGAGCGTTTTAAATTATATAATCAGTTTTTTATTTGCTCCCAGATTAGTTACTAATTTGTTGTTAGATTTCGTTAGTGTATGTCACTTTGATTAAGTTAAGATTAAATTTGCATTCATGACAACAAAGTTATAAATATTATCATTTAAGTTAAAAACATTACCTCTTATTTTAAATTTAACAAATAGCTACATTTACAAAACTAAGCTATCTTTACAATAACTAAATTTTAATCTAGTTACAAACCTGAGGCGCAATTTAAAAAACGTAAATTAATTAAAGGTGATTAATTTCTGCCATATCGACGCACCATATTTACCAAATTTCCAATTATAAATGCACAATATTGTAACTAGATTTCTCTGCATTTTTCTTGAACATGAGATTATTGTATGTAAGAGCAAACCACTCCGTTGCGATAGATCAGTATTAGTTTGAATTCCGTCCTATTAAACGTTCGATGTACATAAACTAACGTAGAGATAAATTCGCTTAATTCGCTAAATATGTTAAATAAGTAAACTACCAGTAAGATTAGTGATATAATAGTGTTTAATTCATTGTATTTAGAAGATGAAATTAATACCCACAAATAGTGATTAAGCTAGTGTTACTATAAAGCAGATTGTAGATGCTTGTAATTGTGAAAGACAGTTATTAGACTTGTATTTATTTTAAATAAAGTGAAAAGGACAATTAAAAAAATCGTTCCAATATGTTGTGTCAATAGAAGGATAATAAATTATTTGCTACGCGCATCGAACAACTGAATTATGTCTATTGAAAACTGTACATTGGCGAAATTCTCGCTGCTAAGGTTACTAAAGGATTATCCTTGCAAACAGTTTATACGCAGGTATACGTGACCGAAATTCATCGTAGAAGGATCTATACAATACAATAACCTTTTTATTTTCCACACAAGCATATCGTACAATTACCATAATTTGTTCGATTTGCTGATGTCTGGGGTACAATGTAATATAATCGGCAAATATTTTGGAGTACACACTAAATTTAACATAGTGTCTATAACATTTTTAGATAAAAGACTTGTAATTACATAGTTACTCGTAAGGCGAGAGGGTCCGGAAAAAAAGGACGAAATCATTAATAAAAAGTGAACTCGCCCGAATTATGTTAACAAAGAAAGGGAAGGAAAGCAAAGGAATGTCACGCTAACACAATCGAACATGGGGGGGAGGGATCTAAAGAACGATACGACAGGACACCCGAACCAATTTGCCTTTTTTCTTAGAACATCTGTATGTAACATGATAATCAAACACAAAAGACATGCAAAATATGACTCTAATAAGTAATTTTTATGAATTTATATGGCAAAACTTTATTAAATTGCTGGCCTGAGGACGAACATCTGAATTCTTCGCACCAACCAAACTAAGGGATGTTTTGTAAATAGAAGAACGATTCCATTATACACCCCTTAAATATTTCTGCATACTTTAGGAAAGCAACACTAAGTAGCATTTAACCACTGTAAGTAATAATATTCTGCATTGATACAGCAAATAACTAATTAAACAACACAGCGACATAAACGTACGTATAAACATCGTCAGTATCTTATCTAATTGCTTACTATGTTAGCGCAGACGAGCTTGGCCCAAACAGAAGCTACTATAACCTAAAAGCACAAAAATAAATATTTACAATAGTTCATTTAAATACGATCACCAAATTATTAGACATATCTGACAGCATAAAATAGTCCACAATGGGCTACTCATCAAAACTCTTAACATTTCTAGAATGTAGGCAATCAACGTCCCGTAAAAGAGTCAAGTAAACGCATATTAGCCACTATGATATGGTATCCCATCACACAGGCTGTGAAGGATTTTTGGTAATTTTTCAAAAAGCTAACGAACAGTTATGGTCAAAGGAAACACGAAGTATTAATATTAAAACCTAAAACATATTTTTAAAATTGGTGTTCAATTGTATCTGGATCTTGTATTAAAGTATTTTATAGTCCTTTTAAGTCATATCAAAGCAAGACTGATAACAGACCGCGTGTACACTTTAATGGTATCGTAACAAAACTTGCGCATTCACTTGACAACAGCATAAAGATTTTTCTTTCTTAACTGCTTGGTTGTGTCCGCTGTCAATAAACCGTATCACTGTGAAAAACCAGTCACAATTTATCATTTAAACTTGGAGTTTTATGTATGAGAACACGTGTAATAATGTATTAGTAAGAAGCGGATTGCACACTAACATTCGAAAATATAGTGACAACAGAACAACAAAACGAAAAACAATTTTCAATTGTATTTAGATAGCAACATTAGGGATTTCTTGACTATCAAACAAATGTATAGATAAGAAACCAGAAAGTAGAGTATATCAAATGCGGACTCGTAAGTTAAATAAAAGGACTAGCAAAGTTGGTTGCCTAATTGAGCTATCCCAAACTTGAGATAATGAAATTGTAACGACCTGATATATTCACGTAAATAAAAACTGAAACAGTGTTTAAATCAAGAAGTCAGTAAAATTTACAATTACGAAATAGAACATAACATCATTTTGAATATTTGTTTCTAATAATGGACTTTATTATTCGCTTTTATTGCGCAGTAACACTATCATTATTTTAAACTATGAGAAATTCGCATGCTGCGATATAAATATCGCGGGAGGGTGTATTTTGAAGAGGATAATAATCAAATATATATAAACTTAAAATAAAAAGTTTTACAGCATCCGTTTGTTATTCTAGTTACATCTCGCATGCAACGTTTTTGAAATGTTTTTACCAATCTAAATACCTTTATTGTAGTAATTAATACACTTAAACTGCATAGTACATCCATACTGAATAGTATCGGTTTGAGAATAAACCATTCATCGTTTGTGAACTAATTCCAAATTTGTTAATTTTCTGTAATAATGTTCATTGCTAACCTTGCTCTTTATTATATTCAAGGTATTTACTAGTGGTTTCTACCAGTGTCCGTATTTCTATTAACAATTTCGAGCACCATCACTAATATATGATGGTTATGAAAAGAATCACATAATATTTTATGCAATTCTTAACCATTTTTTTCGCAATAACCATCAAGGCCCAAATATTAGAGATTATAGTGAATTTTCCTTATTGGCCTTCTGCTGCTTCTTCTGATTCTGTTGCTATTGCTGAATTTTTGTAAATCGTATTCGTAAAACAAAGACGAAGAAGTATATCAGCATTAGGATCTGACACAAGAAGGTTTATGTTTCATCATTGCTAGTCATTTAAATTGGTAACATAAAGGTCAAAAATTAGTATTGTAGTGAATTCTCTAATTGCACTTTGCCACTAATCTTAATAAATACAACTTTAATAATTATTCTTCACAATCAATTGTTTACATTAACAGCAGCTTAATTACTGTTAGTATATTATACCACCTACGGTGAGGTACGCGAGCCACTACGACCGTTGGTAACAATGATAAATAATTGCAAAGCATTGTGCAATAAACGGTTACGTCATACCTTTGCTCAAATTATTATTACATACAAAAAAGGTTTATATTAATTATAAGGAAAAAACAAAAGGTACTCACGTAAACTGTAGGACTTCTCACAGCATTACGGTATTATGGCGGCAGCTGGGCTTCGTTGAGCTTTTCGGACGTGGGTATTCTTTCCGCCCCGGTTGTAGTCAGATTCCAAATTTGTCTTATTCTTCCTATTTGTAGAGAGCGACAGGAATACAGGAAAAGGTACGATAATCAGCTATAAGACAGGGAACCTACATATCAAAAAAAGAAAACACGATAAGGCACAAAGATAACTATACTCGTCGACGTCTGGCTGGCTAGCCTCGACGTTTCCGAAAATTCACCACTTCCCCTTTTGCTTTCCGCGTCGGCGCAATCTCGCGCAAACGCAACTATTTCAAGCGACGGAAATACACGCACGTCTTTTTAAATTATTGGCGCGAAATCCCTTACAAATTAAAACCTTACAGGAATGTTTACAGGCCGAATTTCGGCATGTAACAAGTTGGTACTAATTTAATCTTCTAAGTACGACAAATTAACACTATTGTAGCACTAATCTACTAGTGATTTATTTATCTAACGCCTTTACATTACAAGCAATTATCTTTACTTTAATGTACATCAAACTAATACTACCTGTCGCAATTGAGTTCATGCTTACATACAACAATCCTTTATTCTAATTAAATCGAGAAAATATCTAGTATATGCGTCATCAAACCTTTCGAGAACAACTATATTGTATTGACATACAGTGGTACCTCGATATACGAGTGCCTTAATATACGAGTGTTTTGAGATACCAACCGAGAACGAGCGAGCGATATTTTGCTTTGAGATGAGAGCAAGATTTGAGATACGAGGAATCGCACGCTACACCGCTGCACACGACCCCAACATGTGGACGCATGTTGGTGTCGTGTGCAGCGTCTATCAAAAGGAGATCTTGGGAATGTGGGAAAATTGTAGAGTTTGTGGATAAAAATCACCCCGAAAAGTTGCAACTGGTCCTGCATTGGAGTTGTTCAACTAAACTTGCCTAACTCATTTCCGCAATATCCTGTAAGGGAGGAAGAAACAAACCTGCTTGAACAGTTTTTTTTTAAACGATCTGCAGGTGAAAATGAGCAAAGCTTGACGAAAAAGGCGAAGACTAGTGACGAAAATTAAGCGTTCCGTAAGCACTTCACTTTTTCTTTTATTATGTTTTTATAGAATATGTATTTGTTATTTATAAATAAATGTTTCTTCTTGTAAATACATACATTTTTCTTATTCAAAAACACTTAACAAAATCAACTGAGGTGGTTTTTTTGGAGCTGGAACGGATTAATGGTATTTCAATTAATTTTAATGGGGAAAATTGCTTTGAAATACGAGCAATTTCACATACGAGCAAGGTTACGGAACGAATTTAACTCGTATGTCGAGGTACCGCTGTACTTGTCAATCATCCCTTATTGGTAAACGGATATGAGACCAGTTTAGTAAAAACTGTATAACCTCCTTTTGACAATGTTCCATATATTTTTAATTACTCTTGCACTGCCTCCTTCGTAAAACTGTTTTGTCCCAGAACGTTTTGAAAACCGGAAGCTCGAGGTCCCTGTAACAATTAGAACAATCGAAGAGATTCTTACATTTCCCATATTGATGGAAGTAGCAATCAATACTCTTAATAGCAGATGACGTCCCATTTGGGTTAAAGCTGCATACCAAGATTTGACCCCGGTTGCTGGAACAGTACCTCCAGCATGTTTTGTACTACCCTTCTGTCCAGTCAATCAAGCCCACAACTAATCTTAGGTATTGTAAGAGAGTTTTTGTTTGTAATAAGAAGACGCTATATTTCTTTAATAAACTCTTACCAATGGACAATGGTCTTTATGTTTCTTGATAAGTTTTGAAAGAAGTTAAGAACAAACAATTATTAATAACTTAATTGGAATGTATTTACAAGTAAATAGAATGCACTACATTATCTAATCTTACTATTTCAGCATGAAACTAATTAGGCGTTGTGCCCACATCAAGCATCCCGGAATAAGTTAGCTGAAAGTGTGAATTTGAATAAGACAGAATTTTACGTGACAGCGTCGCGCGCATCACTAACACTTGATTATGTTCTATATCTTTAAATCCCCAACAAGTATGGCCAACTTCTTGTCCCCAAGGATCCATCGCTACGCAATGTGTAAGAGAGTATTTCGACGGCACTTCAATTAGATTTTTGTTGGCTTCTTCGGTAATGTCAAACCTCATCTTGCCGGTACCGCTCTACCCGGACATGAATTATCCATAGTTTGAACTAGGGGTTGGTTTTTCTTACTGATTCCATACTTGTCTAACTTTATTATGTTCGACATTGTCGCAGCCGTTACTACCGTAAGGTGCCAGTCTGTTAATGTGCACCACTACTGTTCTGCTTTCTATGAGCTTACGAATCCTATATACTATATCGTTGATTCGTTTCACTACTTCGTAAGCACCATCCCAATTTCTTTAACCTTCACGACAATCCACCCCTCCGTTTGTAATTGACAACCATAAGCGATCTCCCATTTGGAAACCAGACTCTTATACCTTGGTCATATTTGGTCTTTATCCAGTCGCTCGCACTCGAATATTCTTTCTTGCATCTCCATGAATGTAATTCATTTTCCATTTATCTTCCGACATAACTTTCGGCTGCAACGTCTTCTCCATGCTTATTACTGAACTCAAGGTCTGTTGGTATATACATATTTCGCATCTCAACATAAAACATGTAGGAATTTGTGCGGTACTTTCGAGTACCGCAGATTGGTAAGTCAATACAGATAGTTGTATGTATCGGCCCCAGTCCCTTTGATGTTCAGAGAGTACTTTGGAAAGCTACTCCACGGTGCGGTTTATGCATTCTACCATACCATCTGTGTGTAACGCTGTCGTTTTGGTCTTTTTCATTCCAACAAATTTCTTGAAACAGCGCCCACTCAAATTTTCTGACCTGGTCTGCGTGTAGCTCCAAGGGTATTTCAAAACTGCAGAAAAATTTTTTGACTAATACGTCCGCGACGGTTGCTGCTTCCTAGTTGGATATGGCTTAAGGCGCAGTCCATTTTGTAAAATAGGCCATGGCCACCAAGATGTATTGATTTTCAGAGTCGGTTTCGGATAATGGGTCTGCAAAGTCAATTACCACTCTCCTGAACGGGCTCCTACGTTATATTGTCTCATAGGCGTATTTCAGTTGCCTAACGAAGCACATAACTAACACTTCCTGCACCATTCTTTGACATATGCCTTACCGTTTACGTAGAACAATCTTTTACCGGCATCATCCAAAGTGTTCTTTTCGCAAACTGCCTTTCTAAAGTCCCATTATGTAGATGTCCTAAAACCTCGTACACCCGGCTCTTGGGAACCACTACCTGAAGCGAACTCACAGATCATCTTCTTTTCCCAGGGATCTCACTAAGATCCCGTCTTCTAACTTCAAAGGATTCCACTGTGTCCAGTACGACTTTAGCGTATTATAGTGGACTAATATTCTGCCACGGTAAAGGTTCTGTTCTGATTTTCCAATCCATAATGGCACCTAGGTCTGCGTCATTTTATTGTTCGATCCTCAGCTGCTGTGGCTACCTATCGTTATTAATCACAATTGTCCAACAAAGAAGAACACATTTCGCTTCAGTCGTGAACAATGACTACAATCTTCAGGATAAGGTCGTCTTGATAACGCATCTACGCTACGGACTTGAACCCAATCGATGTTCAGTAACGAAATCGTATTCATGCAGCCTTCCTATCCATCCCGCGGCCTGTTTTTCCGGACGCTTAAACTGCGGTAGCCATTTCAGCGCTGCGTGATCTGTTCTCAAGTGAAACTTTTAACCATAGAGATACTTATAGAAGTGCTTTACCGATTTCACTACAGCCAACATTTTCCTCGTAACGCAGTAATTTGTTTCGGATTTCGAAAAAACCCTGCTAAAATAACCAATCACTTATTTTTGTCCGTCCTGTATCTGAGACAACACACTTCCAATGGCAACATTATTTGCGTCCGAGTCTAATATGAATTCGCATTACTACCGAAAATAACTTAAAATCAGAACTGCCGTCAATAAACGCCTTAGTTGTTGGAACGTATTTTGACAATTTCCCTCCCATACACAATCACGTTCTTCTTATGTTAATTTAGTCAAGGGCGTGGCGATATTTGTAAATCCATAAACAGATCTTCTGTACCGTGTGCATAATCCCAAAAAATTGTGTAGTGGTGTTTGACTTTGGGCGTTGGCCACTCTTGCACCACCCCAACTCTTTCCGGGTCTGACCTAACTACATCGCATGTGACTACGTGCTCCAGGTGGCTTTTACTTTTCGCCGAGCAGGTGACACTTCTTTGGGCTCAACTTCAAATTAGGTCCTCTCAATCTTTGAAAAAATATGTGCGTAACCCAGAAAACTGTGTAGATGGTGTTCGACTTTAGACCTTGGCTACTCTTGCACCACCCTAACTTTTTCCGGGTTTGTCCTAAGTTCATCGCGTGAGACTACATGCTGCATGTGTTTTACTCTTCGCCGACCAGGAGGCACTTCTTTGGGCTCAACTTCAGATTGGATCCTCTCAAATTTTGAAAAAAACATGTGCATAATCCCAAAAAACTGTGTAGTTGGGGTTAGACTTTGGGCGTTGACCAGTCTAGCACCAACCTAACTTTTTCCGGGTCTGACAACTCCTTCACGTGAGATTACATGCGCCAGGTGTTTTACTCTTTGACGAGCAGGTGGCACTTTTTTGGGCTCAATTTCAGATTAGATCCTCTCAATCTTTGAAATATTATGTGCATAATTTCAAAAATTGTGTAGTTGGTGTTTGACTTTAGGCGTTGATTACTCTTGCACCATTCTTACTTTTTCCGGGTCTGGCCTAATTCCATCGCGTGAGACTTCATGCTTTAGGTGTTTTACTCTTCGCCAAGCAGATGGCACTTATTTGGACTCAGCTTCAGATTGGGTCCTCTCAATTTTTGAAACACTTTCCCCAAATTAGTCAAGTGTTGCCTAAATGTCTTCTCAACCATGAGCACGACATCCACATACACGAAGCATTTTCTTCACGATAGTCTACATAAGATGTTATCCTTTAAACGTCCAATGGTGACCGAAGCATTACAAAATTCTGAATGGCATCAGTGTGAATTACCCTAGGCGATTTCAATATAAAAAGCAGCCTTTGGAATCTATATCTACTTGCCAGTACCCGATTTGCAAGTCCAAGGTTGAGAACCACCGTGACCCTGAGAGTACCCAGAGTGTCGTCAATCCTGGGTAATAAGTAACTGTCATATTCGTCACGTCGTTCAACCGACGATAGTCAACAGAACCTTGTCAACCCGTCCTTTTCATCACAAGCACAACAAACAATGCCCAAGGACTGTCGGAGTGTTGAATCACACCCTTCTCTTCCATTTCTCCAACTATTCTTTTGGCCTCTTCAAGCTTGGGCAATGGTAACAGTTTCGGATGTTGTCTTAGTTTCTTGGCATCCCCGGTATCGACTTTGTGCTTGACTATTGAGGTTTTTCTAAACTCACTGTCGTCAATAGCAAACACATCTGAGTATCGTCGAATCATGTTTCTACGTTCAACCAGTTTTTGTTGTTCAAGTTTCCGATAAGATTTTATTTTCTGGTCCAATAATTTCGAGGACCACTCACGGGTGAGCGGCTCCTTAACGATGTTGGTGGCGTTACAACTGTTCCAAAAAGGATGCTTCAGCGAATAATTAAAAATTCCAGTTCCGGGTGGCGTACATTTATAAATAGTTGTCTGTCATAAATGAAAATTCAAAACATGCTCTTTAATTTATCAGTAATTGGTGCAAGATTGAACTAATTCTGCTGTTTTATTTTCAAGTATCAAGAACGAACATTTCTATACACTCTATACTTATAGCTAGGATGTTAATAAGTTGCAATTTCATATCGATTGAAAACTGTCAAATTTTAATTAAATAGACCTATTTCTAAAAAAAAATTTTGTTTCAGCTACAAGCACAGCTGAAAGTGTTTTACAAAAATTTAAGAAGACATTCTCCCTTCGATTTCAAAAGAAGAATAAAGATATTCAACAACATTTTACGGAGATTAATATTGATCCTGAAGAAGATCCGCCCCAGCGTGTTCCAAGTGATAATTCTACGAACGTCAAGGAAAGTTCGGAACAAAAATATAAGTAAGTTTTAAGTATTTTTTGCTATTATTTCGTAGTCCACTGAATTATACACATCAACTGGAATAACTGGACAATGAAATAAAAACGGTTCGAGTTGCTAGAACGCGCAAGCTGCAAATTGTTTATATGCGTCTTTGTTATACGAGG
This sequence comes from Platerodrilus igneus, assembly GCA_036346225.1. Lineage (NCBI taxonomy): Eukaryota > Metazoa > Arthropoda > Insecta > Coleoptera > Lycidae > Platerodrilus > Platerodrilus igneus. The sequence goes on along the minus strand of JARFIW010001081.1, from coordinate 15,067,690 downwards.
ACGGTCCGATAACTACTTAGCCTCACCGCCCGATGGCGCCACTATCGCAAGAGAAATTTACTATCGCGCAGTACATTCTTGGAGACGGCTACTGTCGAAATTTCAGCCGAATCGGACTCGGTAGTTTTGTTTTGACCGCGTGTAGAAGCGGGCGTGTCCGCGGATTTTAGAAAAATTGAAAAAGAGCAATATCGGTTGGTGATTCGATTTTTGTTTTTGGAAGGAAAATCGTGCAGCGAAATCAAAGAGCGCTTGGATGCTGTGTACGCTGACTCTTCTCCTTCGATGGCAACCGCCAAAAAATGGTTTAACGAGTTTCAACGTGGTCGCACGTCGGTTTTTGATGAGCCACGCTCAAGTGTCCCGAAAACTGCTATCACGGAGGATAACATGACAAAAAATCACGGTCTCGTATTGGCAGACCGCCGATTGAAGGTGCGCAAGATAGCTGAGACAGTAGACATTTCAAAAGACCGCATGGGTCATATCCTGCATGACATTTTGGGCATGAGAAAGCTGTAGCCGCGATGGGTGCCGCGTTTAATCACTCCGGACAACAAGCGCGGCCTCCTTCGCCACGGCGAAATCGGTCGAATTGGGCTACGAAAAATGCCCGTATTCTCCAGATTTGGCCCGTGCGACTTCATTTTGTTTCCAAACTTGAAAAGGCACTCGCCGGGCAGAAATTTGGGTGGAATGAGGAGGCCATCGCCGCCACGGAAGCCAATTTTGCAGATCTCGAGAAAACGTATTTTTCAGACGGGTTAAAGAAGTTGGAGCATCGCTGGATCAAGTGTATCGAGCTAAAAGGAGACTATGTTGGTGAAATAAATCGCCACTTTTCCTAAATTTTCGTTTCTTTTTATAGGCTAAGTACTTATCGGACCACCCTCGTACTTGCTACAGTAGTGAGAAAATTGTGCATCGGCTACTAAAACCCAATTTTTATTATATTACTTTCAAATATTTTACTCTAAAAATATATTTTTACGATAGTTAAATATTGTATAATTTTCTGCTAATTGTAATATCTGTGTAGTAACACCTTATATATTTTCTACTAATTGGATAGTCCAATCAGTTATCTTCAACAAAATATTAACTAACTATTGGGCTAAAGTTTGAAAATCCGGTTTAACCGAAAGTCGGATATTTTATTTTGCATTGTTAAAATATTTATTAAGCAAAATCCTATAACTTCAATAGAATATAAATTTTCTGTATCTTTCATAAAAGAAAGATATTTGATTGACCTTGAATTTACAACCACCCTGTATATCATGTTGAACTGAAATAATGCAGAAGCATAACATGTTTGAAAGAAATGTTTCAAATATAGTTTATTGGATTAAAGTGGAACATGAATTTCATTATAGGTGCGTAGTAGATCAGTTTCAAGGTTTTTAATGAAAACCTAGATTTCTAATTTTTTATCTTATTTTTCTTTAATCAATAAACAAGTTTTACTAAAACCATTTTTCAGTATGATATGTATCTTGTTACGGGTACAATTTACTGTTATGGGTGAAATATGAGTTAAATCAATTTAAGTTTGAAGGGGCGAGGACCCCGTAACAATAAAAGGATACGTCGGCTAACTACAGTGGTGTGTGAGTGGGTTGCTATTTTCTAAATAAGTTAGAACAAAAATTCACATAAACTAAACCTCTATTATGATAAAAACCAATTTCATTGCACATGCACATACAAATATACTTTTCGAAAAACAACTTATCTGCAATCTGGTCAGGTGTCGTTCAACTGAATAATAAAGATAATCTTAAAGAAGCTTAAAACTAAAACATCAGCAAAACTATTTACAACTCCACATTTTCCTGCTTTCCTATTTAATTATTAAATTAGTGAATCCCAAATTCTTGGTAATATTGTTCATCAAACAAGAAAACAGTAAAAACCAACGTTGCACTGTCACCTTGTCCTTTCCAAAATACGTAAAAGCTACATATCTCTTAATACTTTACTACTACTAAACTTAAACATCGATTAATGTCTTATGTCGAAAAAAATATCAAAACATATTACGTCCACCATCACATAAATTATATCGGATCATAAATAAGTCTATACTAATAGTTACACTTTTTCGTCTAATTCAGGTAAAGTCCAGACTACACCAGTTTTCCATTCTCTAAAACAATAGCTACAACATAACTCCAAAATCCACAAATTAATGGCAGGATAAACAAATCCAGTTACACTCCCTACACACGGTTATTACGATGTTAATTCCGCCTGCAGGCGTTTTGAAATTTACCTTGCAGAACCCCAAACGTAAAATCGGCAATTTTTTGTATGCTGCGTATTTTCTCCCGTTTAGCTGTATTTCATTCCACTTTCCAAAATGCCCTAACCTTACTACATTCTTCAAGTTCTACACTAACACCCTCTTCAACAAGTCAACTCACTTTTAGCAATTTCTAACCCCTTAAATTAACCCCTCTGGGAGATGTAGCATTAAAACATCCCCCCTCCCATTTTATTGTACCTGTAAATTTTCGATGTCTTCAGGTAACCGAGTTCTATAAGATTGTCTAGAGATACTTTTGTTACATGCAACAGAAGTCTCTATTTTCACTATCACTCATATTTAATTACGGTCAACATCTATGTTAATACAATGTATATAGGGTTTTTATCATTCACACGCTTTCAGTCTACTATAATGAGAGTATGACTTACTTCATCTGTGTAAACTTATCTTCTATATTCTGTTTATTTATTACCTAGTTAATACTTTGTAATAAAGTGTGTGTTCTCTTTATAACTACAACAATGTCTATTAAAACTATGCTATATTGCATTGAATTTACTCTGCTAAAACTTTAAAAGTTCATGTTTGGGGGTGCGCACATTAACAAATTCACGGATTTTTCATAAATCAAAGCTTACTAAAAAATGAAATTTTTCATTATGCAATTCTGTGGTTGTAATTGGTTCGTTGACATTCTTGTGGTTATAACATAATTTGCTACCCGTTTTTCAAGTTTCTCTATGTATTTGCAGACATAGAACGATTTTCTTTGTGGTTTTCTAAAAAGAAACAAATTATTACTTTTCCACATTCTAACTCCTAAATCAATTCATTTTTCTACAAAAAGTCTACACTACACGTATAAATTTCCATTTAAATTAAAAAAATTTCTCCATTTTCAAGTCACATTCAATCAGTTTTGTCTTAAGAACCTCTCAAGATTTAAAAAAGCTTTCAAAAATTATTACATTCATTATCTAAATTTAAAAAAAGGACAACTATCTTTTAACAAACTGAACTTAAAATAACTCACATTAAAAAACTATTTCGGTCCATACATTTACTAAAAAAATATTTTATCAATAAAAAACAAAAAACCCAAAAAAAACTTAAAGTAAGAAAAGTTACTTTAAAATAAAGAAAAACCACCTCATGTTTAAAAAAATTTCCCTAACAATAAGAAAAACAACTACAAACTTTAGTGCTAAAAATTTTTACCCAAAAAAATTTAACAAAATCACAAAAAAGATTTCATATATAAAAAAATACCTTATTAAAAAACCATCTCTAATAAAACAAAAAAACTTCAAAGTTTAAGGAATTTACCATCATCATCATCATTAGGTCTTCAGTTCTGAAACTGGTTAGATGTATACCCTCATTGTTTCCTATTCTGAACTAATCTACACATTTCCCTGAAATTTGCACAGTCTGCATCTATCATCATCTGTGTGCGATAGTCCGACCTAGGTCTACCTCTACCTCTTTTTTCCTATCTCTGCTTGTAATATATCTCGTACTATTCCCCAAAAATACCTTAGAACGTATCTTGCCCTTGTATTTCTCCAACTTTTTCCACAGATATCTTTATTCCCTTACTACTTATATATCCTACTTGTTATTAACTTTGTCTGTACATGCTACCATCCTCATACATCTGAAGCACAATATTCCAAAAGACTTCTATCTCTTTCTGTCTGCTTTTCCTACTGCCTCAATTTCATAGACGTTCTGTGTTGTGCTCCACACATATGCTTTCAACAATTATATTCTTGTTTCTATGTTTGTTGTCTTTGAACATAGCCGATGTTCTTTCTTGTTAGCTGCAGTTCGGTTCACTTCTATTGTTTTCAATTATATACCTTATTTCCCCGAAATTCAATGGTATGTGATGGGGGGGGGAGGGCAGCCTGTGACTGCCAAGTTCCCCCACCACTTAAACATTTGTCGAATTAATAGTTTTTCCAATATATCCTTTCTCACAATCAACATTAGTTGAAAATATTTCACAACCAACACCTGTAGGTGTTATATTCCACACATACTCAGCTGTGCTTAATTTTCTTATTTATTTGTATAGATTTGGATCTCTTATTTGGCGTTCAAGTAAAGACAAGAAACATAGTAAGGCATCTAGAAATACGAAGTGCAATAGTGGCGACAGCGGAATTCAACTTGAGGTAAGTTTTTAAACGCCAACGCTGAACCGCTCGTAGATATGTGTAAGTACATGCACACAATATCATTAAAGCTTTTTTGTAACCAATTACTAACACTAATTATGAAATTTTTACTAGGCTGCTGCTAGAATAGCTTGGTAAGATATTTTATATTCCACCGCATTTCAAATTTTTTTCCATTCATTTTATGTATATCTTGAATCATTCCTCATTTAATCAATAAGTAACTGCAAGTTTTGTGATTGTTACTTTGTATGTAAAAACATACCACGTAGCTTTGTAATATTGTGTATATATTGTACATATTTCAGTAGCGTAGTTGTAGAGTAGCAGTAGCATTGAATCTATTTGATGTTCATCTCATACTAATAAAAAAACATGTGTAAATTCTAGATGACATAAAAGAGTAGCTTTGAATTTGTATTTTCTGTTAAATTTTCTGATGCTTATATTTTATTACACCAGATTTTTAATCTTGTAGAGTTTTACAACGTCTCACTTATGGACTTTACACTGTTTGAATTTTAATAACTGCAAGAAAAATAACAAAGATATGATTTTTTAAGTCAGAAAGGTGTTACAACCATTACTGATGATGTTCTAATACTGAAGTACGGTCGTACGGTCTCGAAATCGATCATTTTTACATGTAAATCTCCACAATGAGATTAAGATACATAGGAATAGCAAGTGAAATCTGTAGAGTACGTACAAAACAGTTCACACTTTCTGAAATTTCTTTTGATGTCTTTGTTGCTTTAACGGTATTCGGAACATTATCATGAACTACTGCAAAAAAATTTCCAGTTAAACATCATCTTGAATTATGTCTTCCAGCTTTGTTTGTAAAAATATATTCGTGTGCTTTTCGTGTAAATATTCTGTTGATAATGTGTAGGAAACAAATTTTCAATTAATGATAGAATGCTGAGTGACTTATACATGAATCTCCTCTTCTAGAGATCCAGCAATCAGTTGTTAATCATACGTTGTCCATCACCGAAACTATTTTTATAATTTCCTTCTTTTTTTATATCATATAATAAAACAATCCTCGTTTTAATAGTATTTTTACTTGGTACCTTAAAGTTGAGAAATGTTTTGTTAAAAAATTTCTTGAATCCTGCTTCTTCAACAAACGAAAGAGGAAGCATCTCTTCTGCAATCATTTGAGCTAACGATTCAGTTATTGTCTCCTGCTGCCTTGACGATGCACTTTTGCTTAAAAATACTTAAGTAATTTTTTGCTGAATAGTTACTATTAGCAAGTGATTTTTCGTTAGCATTAGTGTTAACACTAAATGATGTTGATGGGAAATGCTTCGGAAATATTATTTTGGTCTGAGTCTTGAGTGAGTCTACAAATAGAAATGCTGATAAATCACATACGAATCTGCTAACGCAAAATTGTAGAAAACAAGTTAGAAGCTAATGATTTATAAATGTTACAAAAAAGAAATTACTACAATATTCCAATGCAGCTATACTTGTGCAACACAACTTTCTAGTAAGTGTAAGTAGTCGTAATTTTGTACTTCAATCGAACCATATTCTCTCTGGGCAATTATTATATTTTTCTACATTCCCAAAGTTCTCTTAAAATAATATTCCACATTGCATAAGAAACGAGATACTTAACTGAAAATTTAAAGCCACTTGGACATTGGTTTGATCACGAAAAAAGATCTTTTTTTTTACTAAACCAATTAAACTAAATTTTAAAAATTATTTTCAACAGTACTGTACTAGGCCGCCCCCTATAATAGTAGCTAGAAGGAGCCGTAAGGGTTAAGTTGGTCCGATAGGTAAAGGTCAGTCGGGTTAAACGCGCGAGGGAGCGCGGCACGTTATCCTAGCGCGTGTCGGCTGTTTTAGAACTTAATTTAATTTGTGAACTTTGCGTTGAAATTAAATTATACATTGATCCGTAAGAGTGTGGCAGTGATAGTTGACGCTAATGTGAATCAGTTGGATTGTACTTTACAGATAAGTTATAGTTGTAGTATTTTTTCTTTGTTTGTTTTTGTAATGGCAACGCCGCTGGCCGCATTGTAGTTACGGTGCGTGCTGCGAATTTTTATTTAGCTGTGTTGTTTTATTTTGTGACATTGGTTACAAGTCATTAAACTACATACATCCATCTACGAGTTATTATTAAATATCCACAGGTTGTAACAGGTAAAACTAAAAGGATCACGAAAATACCGCATGCGAGGGGTTGCCGCTAGCCCAGGCTAACATCTGCAAGGGCAGCCACTCGTTTCCACGCCTCCTGGAATGTCTGATCTTTCTGAGGGAGCTGGTTCATTTTGGCGCCAACGGGGACGTTTTCTTGTTACACAAATACCTGGAACTGTAAATGATTCGAGTTGTTTACGTAGAATTTGAAAAGGCTCAGGTACCTAAGGGCATTAGTAAATAATTAATGATATTGAGGTATAACATTCCAGTTGTGCGCGGACAATTCAGAGAAATTCATTGGGTTTATTGTGTTAGTTTGGAACAAAAATAAATAGAGTAATTTAGAGCTTAAGAGTTAATGATCGCACCTCAAGGTGAAGTATGTTTTTGATTGTTGTTGAAATTCAATGTCACATAAGTATAATACGCGTAGTAAAGATCAAAGTAATTTAGAAAAAGCTGATAAAATGGGCGAGCCTGATATCGCAGATGCTTTGAAACAACTAGTTGCAGCTGTTAATAGTATGAAATGTAACAATGCCATCCTAAAGGAATCAATTGAACAAATGAACGTGAATATTGCTGCAAATATTAGCAAATTAAGTTTTGATGTAAATCGTGTTTCTGAATCGGTTAAAGAACAGGTAGAAGCTAGCGATGTTGAATATGTTAGGGATGAAGGTGTTGTGCATGTACACCAACCAGAGACCAGGGGCGTCACGTCCGAGGCTTTTGGGTATCATAATTATATGAGTTTATATAAGGATCTGGGGGGTACGAATTTGTGCTTTGTGCCGGAGGGATCTGTGCATCCGGTAACTTTCATTAAAAAACAGGAAACAATATTTTTGGAAGCTGGAGTTCCTGAAAGTAGAAAAGTTCCTTTGACCGTTAGTAATTTACGTAATTCAGCTCAGGATTGGGGTGTATTAAAGGAAGAAAAAGTAAGGGATTTCCAAGAATTTAAAGAGCTATTTTTAAGCCGGTATTGGGGGGTTGACGAAGAGAGGAAATTTTTTCAAAAAATTAAATTTGGGTGTTACGAAAGGGGGTCAAGGGCTGATTATTTTTTAAAGTTGGTGCGAGAAGCAAATTTCTTAACTACTCCTCTTGAGGAAGGTGGCTTTTTCTTTATTAAAAAATCATTTTCCGAGTGAAATTCAACGAGGTATTGTAAATTGCATGCCTAGAACTTTTGATGAAGTAGAAGCTTACTTAAGGGAAATTGATGAAACTTATAATCGGAACCCCAATAATAATAATAACAGTTCCTACACGAATTGGCGTGCTAGAGGTACGAATAATGAACCAAACGGGAGCGCTCGTTACAATTTTAGAACAAATACGTCAAATTCTGGAGGCGGTAATAGTGCCCGCTCTGAAAATAGGGAAAATAATACTAATAGTAATTACAATAATGGTAATAGGGATGAGGGGCGTCGCGAATCTCAAACTGTTAGTAGTCCAGGGGGAAATCGACCATCGGCTGTGGCCGCGTTATTTAATAAAAACGGGGATGACCTTTTACTAGAAGACAAAAAGAATATAAAATCAGTTGCGTTGGCACCGACCATTGAAGCGACGGTTGAGACAGTTTTGGTAAAAATATTAGTAGATTCGGGTAGTCAAGTTACCTGCATTTCAAAAGACTTTTTATTGAAGATAACGCAAATTAATAGCGATATTTTACGTTTGCCGTTTACATCAACTATTTTGATGAGTGCGACGGGCAAGAATTCTATTGTTAAGAATCAATTGTATTTGAATTTTAAATTTAATGATTTCGAATTGGCTTACCCTTGTCTGGTAGTTCCGAATTTAAGTCGTGATGTCATCTTCGGATGCGATTTTTTTGCTGATCATCAAATTAAAATCGATTTTTCAAAAAATTGTTTATCGGGTATTTTTGAAGGAAGAGCGATAAGCATAGGGTTTAGTATGGAACCAAAACCTGATGGTCGGTTGACTGTTTGCCAAGTGTCGGAAGAGAAAGATGAGGAACTTCAAGTAAAAAAGGAGATAGTGCTGAGATTAAAGAGGTAGTGGATCGCGCAGAAAACTTTTCTCAAGAAGAAAAAAATAAATTGTACGAGCTGCTGTTGTCACATAGGTCGATATTTTCGAACCAACCAGGACGAACGAATGTATACTTTCATGAAATTGAGTTGTGGGATGAGGCTTCATTTTTTATCAGATCATACCCAATTCCGTATGCATATAAAGACGAGGTTAGGCGGCAGATAGAGGAGATGGTGGCGTGGGACGTAATTGAGGCGAAGCAAACGGAATATATCAGTCCGTTGGTAGTAGTTAAAAAAAAGGATGTGGCTATAAGGGTTTGTTTGGACGCTTGTTTTTTAAATATGCGAATGGTGAAAGATCGAGTCATGCCTCCGAATCCTACAGAATTGTGGTATAATTTTTCTAGTGGCCCTGAAATTGGTTATTGTGTTACAGAAAAAGAGGCATTAGCCGTACTACATTGTTTGCAGCAGTGGCGGGTATTTGTGCTAGGTCGAGAATTAACTGTGATCACCGATCATAAATCTCTATCGTTTTTAATGTCCTGCAGACTATTAAATTCACGTTTGACTATGTGGGTGTTGTATTTTCAAGAATACGCTTTTAATGTTAAATATTGTGCTGGGAAGGAGAATGCCTTTGCGGATGCTCTATCGCGTTATCCAATCAAGGGAAAGGAGAAACTTGAGAAATTTGAGAGTGTGCCGACAGAAATTTGTGCAGTAAAGAAGTCGGAACTATGTAAAGGGGTCCAGTTAGGTATGAAAAATATTGTTGAGGAGCAAGGAAAAGACGCATTCTGTTGTAAAATAATGTCTAGATTATTGAAGGAGGAAGTTCCGAAAAGGTGCGAGGATTGGTTTGTTGTGTATCAGGGAGTTTTATTTAGGCGAGGCTACGAAGGTTCGCCAGAGTTTAAAGTATGTGTGCCTGCTTCCCAAATAAGTATATTGGTTTGGCAAGAACATGTAGATAATGGGCATTTTGCGGCGGAAAAGTGTTTCCAGATGCTGCGTCGTGATTATTATTTTCAGAGGATGAAACATTTCATTCGAAAAATTATTTCAAGCTGCGATTTGTGCCAGAAAGCGAAGAGTTCAGTTAGAATTTATGGCGAATATCATAGTGTTTTACCTAAAGCGCCCAACGAAATCGTATGTGTTGATCTCATTGGTCCGCTCCCAGTATCAAGGTCGGGGACGACTTCCTTATTAGTTATTATTAACGCTTTCAGTAAGTTGGTTACTTTGCACCCTCTTAAACGTGCTAATACAGCTGCGATTCCTAGTTGTTTGGTCAAGAAGTATTTTATCGAGATTGGTAAACCAGGGGTCATTCTTTCCGATAATGGTAGCCAGTTTACGAGCAAAGAGTGGAAAGAGTCGTTGAATTCATTAGGTGTAAAGGTAACTCACACGTCAGTGTACTTTCCGCAGGGAAACCAGACGGAACGGGTTAATAAAGAAATTGTGCGTATTTTGAGATCATTGTGTTATTCGGCTCTTGGGGGGTGGGCTTTGATGCTAGATAGAGTAAGCAAATGGATTAATAGGGCAGTCCATGACTCGACTGGGTATAGCCCTTGTGAACTACATTTTGGTGATCATAGTGATAACCCTAATGTTAAAAACATTATTTTTCCTACAAGTGACATACCGGTTGTTGGTAGGGATAAAATTATAACTCTAGCTTATAATAAATTAAAATCTAAGGCTGAAAAACGTAAATTACGTCATCAAAGGATCCATAAAAATTGTATTGATTTTAAGATTGGTGATAAAGTACTGGTTCGTACTCATACCCAGTCTTCTGCGGAAGACAAGGAGATTAAGAAATTCTTTTTGCTTTATTCCGGGCCTGCTACGATTGTGGCTAAGCGCGGGCCAAATTCTTATGAAGTACGGGACGATACTGGGGGTTTCTTGTTGGGTATACAGAATGTTAGGAATTTAAAACCGTATGTTGTACCGTATCAAAATTTAACATTGTAATTATTAGGTATAAGTTCAATTTAATTACAAAAATATGTTTAGCAATTAAGTTTAACTTATAGGGGGGTGATGTACTAGGCCGCCCCCTATAATAGTAGCTAGAAGGAGCCGTAAGGGTTAAGTTGGTCCGATAGGTAAAGGTCAGTCGGGTTAAGCGCGCGAGGGAGCGCGGTACGTTATCCTAGCGCGTGTCGGGTGTTTTAGAACTTAGTTTAATTTGTGAACTTTGCGTTGAAATTAAATTATACATTGATCCGTAAGAGTGTGGCAGTGATAGTTGACGCTAATGTGGATCAGTTGGATTGTACTTTACAGATAAGTTATAGTTGTAGTATTTTTCTTTGTTTGTTTTTTTAATGGCAACGCCGCTGGCCGCATTGTAGTTACGGTGCGTGCTGCGAATTTTTATTCAGCTGTGTTGTTTTATTTTGTGACATTGGTTACAAGTCATTAAACTACATAAATCCATCTACGAGTTATTATTAAATATCCACAGGTTGTAACAGGTAAAACTAAAAGGATCACGAAAATACCGCATCCGAGGGGTTGCCGCTAGCCCGGGCCAACATCTCCAAGGGCAGCCACTCGTTTCCACGCCTCCTGGAATGTCTGATCTTTCTGAGGGAGCTGGTTCAGTAGCTAGATTAAAAATCTTGAAAGCAAGTAAAATATAAATAAGTTTTGACGAAAGATATGAACACTTTAATTTAATCATATTGTTTAATTTTTTGTTGTGGGTTTTCTTATGGAAATGAGGATCAATTCTTATTATTTATTTTATTTTTTATTATTGCTTTTACTTTTATAATGTAGTATAAAAATGTTAGAGAAAACATTTTACAGTGGATTAATATTACGTAAAATATGCGAGGTTTAGCCACTTACAGTTAACCTGTTGCACGAGTTTCGTTTCGGGCTTTGGGAGCTGTTTTTTTTTAATTTCTTCCAATTCTTCGTAACAATATTTATTAAACAGAAATTACAGTTGAATTTTGATAAACGGGTTTATAAAACTCTAAGTTGAAATAAAATAATTAATTGAACTATTATGAGTGAGTAGCCTTAAGCAAACTGCATTGCTAAAGCTGAATACTTATGACTGACTGACTGCTCTTGGGGCTCCTGGGGTATTTATGTTGTCCCTTCCCTTCACAATTCTGTGGGAACTTGCACAGCTCATGTCTGCTTATTCTTAATTCAATTCATTAATACATTGTTACAATCTTACTATCTAGGTAATCTCGGTATCAAACCGTCTGTGACCTGCCATCTGCAGTATCACTATCGCCTGGAATACATTCTGTTGCATCCATTCTCATAAACTGTTAATAACCTTTTTATATCTATCCTTGGATTACATTATTATACTTGACTTAATAATTTCTTAATGATTTGTAATAATTTCCTATTAGATTCTATTTTATAATACATATAAACATGGGGGGATACATAACTCCTTTCGACGTATATGAAAAATTAAGGGTTTTCTTGATTAATTTTTTAATTTAAAATTCATTGTTTAAAATTCATTGTCCCTAAGGGTATATTTCTTTCTCTATTTACTTTTGTTTCCTTAAATCTAAAACTGTTTTCTTTATTCTTATATCCAAGGTACATTTTGTAAAATTACATACATAATTAGAAAAATTAGTAAAATGATTAATACAATTGTCCAAACGCTTATATTGTCGTAGTGTAACTTGGGCACTTTGAGTTCACTTAAGTGTTCTTTATAGTTTTTCATTAGTTTCATGGCGTGGTTGAGGTCGTTTAATTCTAGATGTTCTAGCTGCATGGGTTTCTTGACTATTTCTTCATCTTCGATTTGTATTGTCTTGAATTGTAGCTCTGGTAGATTTGCGAGTTTCTTGGTTGCTGTGGGGTCTTGATATACTCTGAGGATTTCGTTTTTCAGTTTCAAATAACAGTCTTCCTTGAGGGTGATTAATTTGCTTCCGGTTAGTGCTAGATTGTTATCGTCTTGATTGCAGTGGTTTAATAGTTGTACTTCGCAAGGGCTGTCTTTTGGATTGTTGTTGTTGTTAACGATTTGCATAAATATTGATTTGGTGTTACTTCATTACATTTTTCGTTTAATTGATTGTTTTATTCGGTAATAATTGTTTTTGATTATTTGAAATTCTTGTTTCAGTTCCGTTAAATCGATTTTTTTGCGAATGTCCAGTAGTCTATTGTATTTTGCATACTTCCCAATTTTATTGGTAGTATACCGGGGTTGTTATTTATATCTTCGATTACTATTTTGTTGTCCGTTCTACCTGGACGGAGGTTGACGGTAAGGGTGATGACTGTCCATCTGAAATTACAGGGTCTCTTAAGTTCTCGAGTGAATGTATTTTGTTATCTTGCCTTTGTCTACTAGGGCTATGTTTTTGACCGATATTTTCTTAATTTTAAATGGGTCTAAATTTCTCGGTGCCGTTTTGTGTCGTTTACTTTGTAAATTTTTCTCGTACACGGTTTGTCCTACTGAAAATTTGTTTGCGCGGTATTCTCATTACGGGTTGGGGTGATACGTTCTTTGTCGTCATCTAATTTATCTTTTACTTTGTCGTAAGTTATTTTTAGTTTCTCTTTGTGATCTTTAGCATATTGCTGATATACTTCTTTGTTATAATGTATGTCATTAGGGTTGCGTGAATCTGAATGTCTTAATGTTAATTCTAATGGCGCAAAATTCGTTGATGGGTGGATTGTGTTATTGTAGGCGATTAGTGCGTATGACATTAAGCTTGTGATGTGTTCTTTCTTGTACGTTAATCTTAATAATCTGATTTGTTCTAACAGGGTCAAATGTAATTTTTCAATCAGTCCGTTCGATTTAGGGTGGTTTTCAGTTATAAAATGAATTTTTATTTTGTGGAGTTCTACAATATTCTGTATCGTTTCGTTTTTAAATTCGGCGCCGTTATCTAAGGTTATTGTTTTGGGTATTCCATAAAATGTAAGTATTGTAAAGATCCTTGGGTTACCTCAATGCTATTTTTAGAAGTGATGGGTATTGCTTGGACTATTTTGGTGAATGCATCTACAATTGTTAAATATTTTTGTGCTTCTACTACTAAGCTATCGGCATGTAATTTTTGAAAAGGTTTGTCAGGTGTTTCACTTAACATTAAGGGTATTTTTGGGGGTGTTCTGTCGTTAGTATAAATGGTTTTGAAAAGTCTGGGTATTCTCATACAGGGTAATCCGTTAGTATATTTTTAATTTTGTCTACGGCTTTAATGAATTCCGGGGTGTGTTCAATTTTATTTCCTTTTTTTAAACAATTTATCAGGGACTTGGTTATCTGAGCATAACCTTTAATGAATTTGCGGTAGTAACCACTAAGTCCTAAAAATCCTTTAATTTCTTTGTTTGATCTTGGTAGGGGGTAATTTATTTGGGTTTGTTTTGTCGGGGTTTGGCATAACTCTTTGGGGTGTTATTACATGTCCTAAGAATGATACTTCTTTCTGTAAAAATTCACTCTTATCTAGTTGTACTTTAAAATGTACTTTCCTCAGTCTTTCAAATACTTCTCTCAGTCTTTCTATATTTTCTACTAATGATGTTGAATAAAATATGATGTCGTCTAGATACACAAGGCATTTTTCGTTGTGTATTCCATGTAATATATTGTCCATGACTCGTTGAAAAGTAGCGGGTGCGTTCTTTAGTCCAAATGGCATTCGTTTATATTCATAATGTCCTCTAGGTGTGCTAAATGCTGTTTTCGGCGTGTCTTTCTCATCCATTTCTACTTGACGGTATCCTGAGGCGAGGTCTAATGTTGAAAAATATTGACATTTACTTAGTTTGTCTAAAATTTCGGTGATATTGGGTAGTGGTTATTTGTCATTTACCATTTTTTCGTTTAGCTTTCTATTGTCTATTACCATTCGATATTTTTTCTTGCCTGAGGTGTCTAACTTCTTAAGTAATATTAATACGGAGCTGCTCCACGGTGAGTTGAAGTGTTGTATGATATATTGTTCTAATAAGTTTGCTACTTGTCTGTCGGCTTCTTTTTGGCTTGCCTGAGGTAGTTTGTATGCTTTTGTAAAGATTGATTTGTTATCCGTTAGTTCGATATTATGATTAACTGTGTTGGTGAATGTTAGGGGTATTCCTTCACAATGGAATATGTCGCGGTATTCAAAACATAAATTTTTAATTGCTCTCTGCTCTTCTCAGTTAAAAGCGAAGGTTACTTAAATTTTCTCTTAACATTTTGTCGTGTTCTATGGGGTTGTAATCGTCCTCTAAATTTTCATCTATTTCCATCTCGTTAAAATTTAATTCTTCTACGTTAATTGGGTTTGTTAATGATAATTCTACGGGGTAGTCATTTGAGTTTAAAATTGTTGCAGTGGCATAATTATTTTTTATTTGTACTAATGCAGTTGGAGGTGAAATGGAGTTGAATGTTGAAATGTTATATGGTTTATTATTCCTACGTTATTTTTTGAATTTACTGGGTTTTTTTTTCTCGTTCGGGGTTCTATCGTGTATTTTTGTTCGAGTTGGGTATTTTGAAATTTTATGAGGATTCGTCCGTGTTTTGTTCTCAATAAACGGTTCTTTATGTCAATGTTGGCTCCTAATTTCCTTAGAAGGTCCATTCCTATTAGTCCGTCGTATTTGTCGTTGAATTTGAATATAAAATTGCAAGTTTTCAGTCTACCGTTTTGCTACAGTAGTTGCATCAAAAATCGCTTTTATAATTTGTACAATAAACTTGTTTAAATTACAAAGTTTTAATCTACTGAGGGTGTAATTTCAGTCTCTGTAAATGGTTTTAAATAAATTGCGCAGTGCTTTTATATAATTAAATATGCAATAATACTCTATTTGATTTTTCTGAATAGGTTTTGTTTTCAGTCTGTGATCATTTAAATACGTCTTTTCTATAATTAATTACCTCGTCTTGAAGTATTTAATCATAAAATGTCACGCTTAATAATTGCTTTTTATAAAGTTGCGATAGCCTTTCAGTAATGTGGATATTTATAAAGTTGCGATTTCATTCGCTGATGGTTGTCAGTAACAATTCGTATCAGAGTTGAGCTTCGTTTCAATTTGTAATGGGTTAATTTATTAATAGATTGCAAAGTGCGTTTTTATAATTTATAGAAATACGATGAAGATTACGTTTGACTAATTTGTTTTTATAATTAGTTGCGTTTTATACATAAGCTTTCGGTATTAAATTTTTTTTGTACATAAAATTGTAATTTAATTTCATTCTATTTTCGGTATTTTTAAAATCGTTTTCGTTTTGTTTTAATAATTCTTACGTCGATTACGTTTTGGTTTATTTAATAATTGTACGCCAGTTATTTTGGTAATAATTCGTAATAATAGTCTAATTTGCGCATGTAATGCGTCTTTTTAGTTCTATTGTTTTAAATTTCTCTTTTAAACATAAATAAATTTGAAAATAATTCCCTTACTATATAAGTAAATTATTGTAATTAAATGGCATAAATTGCGGTAATAATAGTTAAAATCTGTACATACATAAACTTGAAAAAAAATTTCTAATACTAGCGAATATCAAATATAGTTTGTCAAAAATTCAATTGGTTTTTTAAGGAAATGAACTTACATTAGTTTCTTTCTCTGTTTTATAGACTCCGTCGATTTTTGTACGTTGTCCACGTTGGTTTGGTTTGGATTTGATCTATGCTTGTATCTCATCCAAGGTTTTGTTTTAGTTCTGCCAAATTTGGAATTGAAATTCCAGACCACCAGTTCTTCGAATTTGAGTTCTCTAGTGACCTTTTAACATCCTATCGACTGCGCCAGTTACGTTTCGGGCCTTGGGAGCTGTTTTTTTAAAAATTTCTTCCAATTCTTCGTAACAATATTTATTAATTTAAACAAAAATTACAGTTGAATTTTCATAAACGGGTTTATAAAACTCTCAGTCAAAATAAAATAATTAATTGAACTATTATGAGTGAGTAGCCTTAAGCAAACTGCAATGCTAAAGCTGAATACTTATGACTGACTGACTGGTCTTGGGGTTCCCGGGGTATTTATGTTGTCCCTGCCCCTCACAATTCTGTGGGAACTTGCAGAGCTAATGTCTGCTTATTCTTAATTCTATTCATGAATACACTGTAACAATCTTACTATCTAGGTAATCACGGTAGCTTAACCGTCTGTGACCTGCCACCTGCAGTATCACTATCGTCTGGAATACATTGTATTGCATTCGTTCTCATGAACTGTTAATAACCTTTATTTGATTATCCGTGAATTACATTGTTGCAGTTGACTTAAAAATTTCTTAACGATTTTTAATAATTTCCTATTAGATTCTATTTTATAATACATATAAAGATTGGGGGGATACATACCTCACGTAACACAAAAATTATACATAAATTATGTTCGATTCTTGGGAATTGAGAGCAAACTCCTTCTTGTCGATGTTCAATGTACGAATTTCCGAGGGTTTTATTAATTTCAAGAGAATTTTAGGTAGATATATCTAAAGACATAATACATGCTTTTGAAAATGAACAAACGCAATTAAATGATACACTCTACGACTTATTACATTCAACCAATTTCTTTTATTTTTGCAGACACATGCTTTTATTTCCTAAGACAAAAAAAACGAAAACAAGTATTTTAAAGTAATTGTACCGTTAAAAAGGCTGTAGATAAGATTACTCCAGAATTTTTTTGTTTGTTTTTTATATATGTACTTCATGTAAGGACTGCTGAATATAATTAATAAAATTTTGTTTTGTTGGCTTAGAAAACAAAAAACATTTTATAACAATAAAATATATTGTGAAAACAATCTGCAAACATTTCGATTTCGGTAAAACTGGTTTCGGTAAAACCAAGTTTCAGCAAAACCTGTTTCGGTAAAAGCGGTTTTGGTAAACATAATTCGGTAAAACCGGTTTGGTAAAATCTTGTTTTGATAAAACAGGTTATGGTAAAACCAGCTTCAGTAAAATCGGTTTTGGTAAACAGGTTTTACCAAAACCGATTTTTAGTAAAACCTGTAAACCGGTTTTCAATTTTTTCAGTTTTTGTCAGCCCTAGTTCAGACCAATATTTTAGAGATGTAGGTATTAAAGTAATTCTTTATTACAATTGATATATTCTTACATAAAAACAAGGTTGTAGTTTCATCAATACTAGTTTATATAAATTTATTTTCTCTTTCGTACAGTTTGACGATTTTGTGTACCATTATTAATTGTTTAATTTTTGTATATCAATTTTCAGATGGTATCTGGTAACGGTGGTGCAGGTGATAGTTCCGATTCTCATGACACCGATCCTCCGTGTGACGAGTTGGATAGTTCTCCATCAGTCAGACGTCGCGCAGAACACTCAACCACTAAGAATACCAGACCTTATTCCGAACTCCTCAACCAAATTCTCATTGACAAGTTTAAGGTTTGTATTATTTTTTGGTTATCGCCTTTATTGCTAGTTGTTGCATGTCTTGAATTGAAATTTTTTGCTATTGATACAGTTACATTGATACACAGGAATCTCTATTATTAGAGGAAAATTATAATTGATAAATAAAAACATTATGGTACCGTTCAAATTAAGTGTAAACAATGTTGAGGATCTTTTTAGAACACCAAATTCAAAAGTTAAAGAATAAAATTCATATACTAACCATTTAAGACCAGATACACTAGTTATTAGAAATGTTACGAAACCGAAAGAGGATATTTATAGAAAAGAAATAAATATGAATCGTTTTTATCTTCGTGTAGCCACAATTTGTGACAACGATTTACAATGATATTTCTACCGTTATTATATTAGATACCCCTATTAAAAGGTATAGAAATTAAAATTGCATCCGTAAATTAACGACTTGACAACCAACCACTCTACTAGCTATGTTAAAAATCTCAAACTTTGTAACGTTCCTTTGAAATATTTATAATTATATTTCATTTTAATAGTTTCTGCATTGGTAAATATAGGGTTATGGTTACTTCTTAGAAATATAATTTTTAGTTCACATGCATTCTTGATACAAGGAAGTATTGTTTTAGTTTACCATCGTAATCTATATTCTTCATATTCGAAGGTTGTCAAATTCACAATATTAGAAATATCACCATTACTTTGTATTCTAAATTATTGCAGTTTTATTGTTCATTTCTTTTGATTAATAATGTATAACGTTGGCGTATATGACATTACTATCATAGGACGAAGAATGTTCACGCGCAAAATCATGCCAATTCGGAAATAATGAGGCGCTTTCTTTGGTTCAGATTAATGTTTATAAAAATAATTTTACATATGTTATATAGAGAAAATCAACAGAAATAATTTTATAAACGACTTATTACCTTAACACTGGTGGACCTTTTAAGAAAGTACTACATTAAATACTAAATGAGGAAATTGGTCAATGGAAACCAATACGTTTCCAACTAAATAGTAATAATAATTTTGTCTGGCATTGAAAAGGTAATTCGAGCATATGAACGAAACGTTAATTTAAAATTACTGGTTATTTTGCAAAAAGAAAAGCCAGTGACCAGTTTTGCTGTTATTGCAGCTCGTCAGTAAGGCGCTTTTCTTTTTACAAAACAACCAACCAAGTCTTGAATTATACATAAATCTTGGTGTATTAATCAGTACAAAATGTTCCCGTGCGCTCTTCGTTGACCATCTTCCTCATTTAGCATTGGGTGTAGTACTTCCTTAGAAGATCGGCGAGTGTTTAGTAAGTAGTCGTTCATTCAGTTGTTTATTTTTCGTCTTGTCTTTCGGCTAGTTTTCAAAATTTTGTCTGGCAAATCATGGAGACTTGAAAAAGTCACCGATAATTAGTTGTTAACATGCTAGTATAGAGGGCGCGTGGTAACATTTGTACTGAATAATCACCATGATTTGTGTATAATTCAAGAACTTGGTTGGTTGTTTTGTAAAAAGCAATGCGCCTGCCTGACGAGCTGAAATAACAGCGAAACCAGTTTTTGGCTTTTCCTTTTGCAAAATAACCAATAATTTTAAATTAATTTTTTGTTCACTATGCTCGAATTACTTTTCTAATGCCAGACAAAATTATTTATTACTAAAAAAAATAATTTTAATTTGCGGTCTTAATTGATTGTCCCAAATTCCGTAAATAATTTCTAGTTCGTGTCATAAAAAGTAGATATGGCTCGTGGCTGGTTACCACAAATTTGGAAACTGCGACGATTTGAGTGGACCAGAGGATGCTAAAGAAGATTCAATTATTGTCTTTGATGATATACCTGCAAACGAACAAAACAAGATCGCACAGTTTTTCTCCTTTGGTAGATATAAGAGCATTGATTCCTTTTACTTATGTCAATCAAACGTATGCCAACGCATTAAAGCACGGACTTAGAGATAACGCTAATGTTATTTCAATATGGAAGCAGGACGATGCAAATCTTCGGTATATATCTTCAGTTGATGCAGGATGCTGTACGAAAAAAGTTTGTGGAACATGAAAAAGGATATACCACATCTCAGCAAAAATTCAAAGACGCGCACAAACAATTAATCAAACTTTTGCAAACAACCGCATCCCATTTACAAGGTATTACGAAAAAAAGACCGCTTGTAAAAAAAGTTAAAGTCGAAGACACGGACCTTCCTTTAAAGAAAATTAAACAACCTATTCTGCAGGACCCTATACATCTTTATTATGCGGACGTGTTGACAAGAGATGAAGACGAAAATATAGACAAATCGGTATATGGAGTAAAGCATAATTCTCAAACCGATACATGGGGATTTGGGAAGAACGTGCTGGAGATTAATCCGGAAACTAGCGACATAACCTTAAATAATAGCGTTTATCCCGACACTAGAGGTTTATCAAATCTGCTAACCTTTAAAAACATCAACCCTGAAGACGGTGATTTCAGTCCAGAAGAAAATTTACCTAAGTTTTTGGGCATGATCAGATCAGCATCGATTATTAGAAAAACGTTTAATTCATACGCACTGCAAGATTTAAACGAGTTTCCGACAAATAACAAAAAGTTTGAAAATTATATGCTAAAACATTTCCCAGATCTTCGAAGTAAGTCTAAAAGGGTGCTCAAGGGTGGCTCCGTCAACTTGGCCCTCCTACAAATGATTTATTGAAATGTAGCATGTGCACCAGAAAGTACTAGTCTTGCACCACCTTGCACCACCAAAATAATAGCTTGCACCATGCTGGAAAAACAATTGCGGTAATTTGTTTATGAGGGGGGCTAGAATGACGCTAACCCCTCTCCATTCTAATTTCAAAAAAATGATATGTGCACCAGTTAGTGAAAAGCTTGCACCACCTTGCACCGTTAAATTAGAGCTTGCACCAGTTTAGAAAATTAGATACCAGGCCTTTTCTTGAGGGGGCTAGAATGACGCTAGCTCCCTTCCATTCGAATTTCAAAGTTTAACGAATGTCAGTTATGACATAGTTAAAAACCGGTGGAAGTGACATTTTACAAAAAAAGTTGAATGGCCGTCAGTCATAAGTTAAAAAGAGAAATTTGTGAAACTCATAGAAAGTTAAGCGGAGGATTTGGTGTATTGTAGATAGATATACATCCATAGAAAGGTAATTAAATTTAAAAATTTGTGCATGATCTCTCCGGAAGTATCTGTCTACGACTTTGGTTCTGTATGCTGCTTAAAACTGAATTCTGCTATATTTGGTTGTAACTTGAGTTAAATTTGACACCCCTAAATCATGCAGTTACATTACGTGTTCTGTAATACCTTGCAAGTGCATTTGTAAACCTCTTGTAGAAACTTCCTGATTCTGTCCTAAAGTCCGTATTATTGGTCACCTCGTTGTTAGATGATACTCCTATAATTAAATGAAATATAATTACACTATTTTAAATAAAAGAAACGCAAGAAAAACATTTCAGCATTGGATCTGCTTAGAATTCTTTTGATAGTGCAATTCAGAAACGTTGGAGTATGGCAGTGTTTTATGTAAAATAATATAAAATAATAATGTGACTACTTATTGAAGGTGGTGCAAGCTCTAAATTTAGTGGTGCAAAGTGGTGCAAGCTTTCCTCTAACTGGTGCACATATCATTTTTTTAAAATTCGAATGGAGGGGGCTAGCGTCATTCTAGTCCCCCTCATAAACAAATTACCGCAATTGTTTTTCCAGCAAAGTGCAAGCTATTATTTTGGTAGTGCAAGGTGGTGCAAGACTAGTACTTTCTGGTGCACATGCTACATTTCAATAAATCGTTTGGAGGGGGGCCAAGTTGACGAAGCCCTCAAGGGTAAAGGTTTGGGTTTCCATAAACGGTTTTACAAAAAATTGAATGCGAGTCCTGTTGAGTATGTGTATTGGAACAACATTCACGAACTAATTGACCGGTTAAAATTATTGAATGCATCTAACCAGGCTGGAAATACAAGCGAGGAAAACATAAACGAAATGGTATCTATAATAGAAGAATTAAGAAAGGAGGGTATAATAGAATAAACGCAATAAAACAATTGCTCAGTTTTAAAATGTCTATGGATCGCTTTGGACGTTCTGAATGTAAGCGCTTGCAATTTGGTCAGCGAGGACCTCCTGGACGTGGTTTTATAATAACTGCAGACGGTGGGGGTACGACATGCAGCAGAAATGACTTGTCAATGTATCGGAGCCAAAAGATGATAGTGATTGTGTTTTTAAAAAGTTTGCTGTTAATTTCTTGAATTAAACCTTTTCATACTGTCTAAAAGGTTCAGATGATGTTCAACGTAAAGCCAAAGTATACAATGCAAGAAATTAATGTATAACCATGATTGGATGTCCTGTGGAAGAGTCAGACGTAGCCAGTAAACAGGTCAAGTCTGGTAAAGGAATATTTATATATATTGTTTATTGGTAAATTATAGACTCACGTCTTTAGAATGTAATTTTAGAAAAGAATTTTAAATGTTTTAAGTTGATTTCAAAGTTTTGGTGTTATTTGTAAAATAATTGAACGGTTTGCAACTTGCGGTAAATTTTAGACCACGTTATAACATTTCTATAAATACATTAGCTAAAAATTTGGGTGGAGGGTTTGTGTTAAGGTAGGGGGTAGTCGCGAAATTCCGGATTTAGAGATCGAGTTAAAATTAAATAAACAACAAATTTAAAGGTTCGAGGCTTTAACAGGGTGTAACTTTGTAAGGGGTAGTCCGATTTGAAAAATTTTGGCGGATTTAGATTGCCCGGGAGATTTTGTATCAGCTCCATTTAATAAATCGCCCAAAAACCCTCCAATAACCGAAATACGATATAATGCGCAAAAATCTGGGGTACAGAAAGTAACTTTGTAAGTACTCCCTGTATGTTTGTTGTGGTTTGTTTAGCATTCTTCTTAATCTTCTTTGGGAATGAAACCACTCATAGTTTTTAAAATCTATTTTATTTACGTTTCGATCCATGACCTAGGATCGTTGTCAAAATAATAAAAACTTCAAGTTTGACGTTTCTGACATAAATTGAAGGTTACTTTGATTTATTGATGTTTGAAATATTTGGTTTGAGTACACTAAGCAAAAATTTTAAAGTTTAAAAGAATGATTGCCTACAATTTGTGTTGCGACCTGGGATCGACTTTCCTATGGTAGCCAATACGCTTAACGTGAAATCAGCTGATTAATTTTTATTGGTGAATTTTATATAAATTCAATAATTTGGGAAATATTTTTTAACATGTTTCTATTTATACAATTGAGAGATTTCTGATTTTATGTCTTATTTTACCGAGATTCAGTGAAGCGGGTTAAGCAACCTGTGGCTACCAAGATCCCCAACATTTATAATTTGCCGAAATAATGGTTTTCTAGTTAATATGCTTATTGTTATGTAATTAGTTATTGTATGTATAAATAGAAATCATGTATGTAGGCTGTATTTCATGTTAATATCGCAAGGAAAACCCAGGAAAAACTTGCAATGCTACCTAGATATTGTGGGCATTTGATCTTCATTTGTTATTTCTTTTAGTAATGGAATCCATTGTTTACTGAAAGTCACGGATTCGTTTGCAACGCAGTTATTTTTATGTAGGGTTATATAGGCAGCTTCTTTGATTTTGCGTTTTTGGTGGTTTTCTTCTTTGTCGATAATTTTGCATCTTCCCATTTTATTTTATGACTGAGTCCCATGCATGTTGGCAAATCATGGATTTTTCAAATTTTCTATTTTTATATATGATTTATGTTCTCTTAATCGAACTTCAAATGGTCTGGAAGTTTCTCCTATATAAAACTTATTACATTCGCACGGTATTTTGTAGATACAGTTTTTGAATTTTGTATTGCATTTTGGGTTTTGTTTTTGTTAATTGTGCTCTTAGTGTATTGTTGGTTCTAAATACTGTTTTAATTCTAAATTTGTTTCCTATTCTTTGAATTTTTCGGAGAATCCTTTTATGTATGGTATTGAGAGCATTTTGTGGTGTGTATCATTGTTTTGTTTTCTTTTTCTTTATTTTTAGGGTTTTATTCATTTCTTTCTCTATTATTCTTTTAGGATATTTGTTTTCTATTAGTGTATATCTGATTAGGTCTTTCTCTTTCTTTAAAATTTCTTCGTTTGATGATATTAATTTTGCTCTATCATACATGGTTTTGATAATTCCTCGTTTGACACATTGTGGGTGGTTTGAATCGAAGTTTAAGTATCTGTTTGTGTGCGTTGGTTTTCTATATACCGATGTATTAATTGTTGTATCGTTTTTGCTAACTAGAATATCTAAAACGGAAGTTTTCCATGTTGTTCTAATTCATATGTGAATTTAATAGTTGGTTCTATTTCGTTAATTGACTGTACAAAGTTTTTAATTAATTCTATATTATGAGGCCAAATAGCATAAACATCATCAACGTATCTCCACCATTGATGCAGGATGCTGTACGAAAAAGTTTGTGGAACATGAAAAGGATATACCACATCTCAGCAAAAATTCAAAGACGCGCACAAACAATTAATCAAACTTTTGCAAACAACCGCATCCCATTTACAAGGTATTACGAAAAAAAGACCGCTTGTAAAAAAAGTTAAAGTCGAAGACACGGACCTTCCTTTAAAGAAAATTAAACAACCTATTCTGCAGGACCCTATACATCTTTATTATGCGGACGTGTTGACAAGAGATGAAGACGAAAATATAGACAAATCGGTATATGGAGTAAAGCATAATTCTCAAACCGATACATGGGGATTTGGGAAGAACGTGCTGGAGATTAATCCGGAAACTAGCGACATAACCTTAAATAATAGCGTTTATCCCGACACTAGAGGTTTATCAAATCTGCTAACCTTTAAAAACATCAACCCTGAAGACGGTGATTTCAGTCCAGAAGAAAATTTACCTAAGTTTTTGGGCATGATCAGATCAGCATCGATTATTAGAAAACGTTTAATTCATACGCACTGCAAGATTTAAACGAGTTTCCGACAAATAACAAAAGTTTGAAAATTATATGCTAAAACATTTCCCAGATCTTCGAAGTAAGTCTAAAAGGGTGCTCAAGGGTGGCTCCGTCAACTTGGCCTCCTACAAATGATTTATTGAAATGTAGCATGTGCA
The DNA here is from genome assembly GCA_036346225.1 of Platerodrilus igneus. NCBI lineage: Eukaryota > Metazoa > Arthropoda > Insecta > Coleoptera > Lycidae > Platerodrilus > Platerodrilus igneus. The sequence goes on along the minus strand of JARFIW010001081.1, from coordinate 15,042,460 downwards.
CCAGAAAGTACTAGTCTTGCACCACCTTGCACCACCAAAATAATAGCTTGCACCATGCTGGAAAAACAATTGCGGTAATTTGTTTATGAGGGGGCTAGAATGACGCTAACCCTCTCCATTCTAATTTCAAAAATGATATGTGCACCAGTTAGTGAAAAGCTTGCACCACCTTGCACCGTTAAATTAGAGCTTGCACCAGTTTAGAAAATTAGATACCAGGCCTTTTCTTGAGGGGCTAGAATGACGCTAGCTCCTTCCATTCGAATTTCAAAGTTTAACGAATGTCAGTTATGACATAGTTAAAACCGGTGGAAGTGACATTTTACAAAAAAGTTGAATGGCCGTCAGTCATAAGTTAAAAAGAGAAATTTGTGAAACTCATAGAAAGTTAAGCGGAGGATTTGGTGTATTGTAGATAGATATACATCCATAGAAAGGTAATTAAATTTAAAAATTTGTGCATGATCTCTCCGGAAGTATCTGTCTACGACTTTGGTTCTGTATGCTGCTTAAAACTGAATTCTGCTATATTTGGTTGTAACTTGAGTTAAATTTGACACCCTAAATCATGCAGTTACATTACGTGTTCTGTAATACCTTGCAAGTGCATTTGTAAACCTCTTGTAGAAACTTCCTGATTCTGTCCTAAAGTCCGTATTATTGGTCACCTCGTTGTTAGATGATACTCCTATAATTAAATGAAATATAATTACACTATTTTAAATAAAAGAAACGCAAGAAAAACATTTCAGCATTGGATCTGCTTAGAATTCTTTTGATAGTGCAATTCAGAAACGTTGGAGTATGGCAGTGTTTTATGTAAAATAATATAAAATAATAATGTGACTACTTATTGAAGGTGGTGCAAGCTCTAAATTTAGTGGTGCAAAGTGGTGCAAGCTTTCCTCTAACTGGTGCACATATCATTTTTTTAAAATTCGAATGGAGGGGGCTAGCGTCATTCTAGTCCCCCTCATAAACAAATTACCGCAATTGTTTTTCCAGCAAAGTGCAAGCTATTATTTTGGTAGTGCAAGGTGATGCAAGACTAGTACTTTCTGGTGCACATGCTACATTTCAATAAATCGTTTGGAGGGGGGCCAAGTTGACGAAGCCACCCTCTAAACTGGTGTAATTCTCAGTGTTCAATAGTTCGTTGACTTTTGTGTTGTAATCGTTTTTATTCATTATTACTGTTGCATTGCCTTTGTCAGCAGGTAGAATTATAATTGAGTTATCGTTTTTTAGATTGCGAATTGCTTTTATTTCGTTATTACTTACATTTGGCTTTATTTTGTGATTCTTTTCTATTTCGATTTTACATCGTATTCTAAATTCGTTTGCTTGATCTTCTTCGAGTTGGTTTGCTGTTTTCTCAATACAGCTAATTATTTTAAAGGTTGGTATTGATTTTGGTGTTACTGCAAAATTAAGGCCTTTTGAAAGAATTGATTTTTCTGTGTCGTTAATAGTTCTGTTTGATAAATTTATCACGGTGTTTAGCATGGTGTTCCTGTTTTTAACGTTTTAGTTTGTGTGTTATTTTTCTCTATAAATAGGTTATTAAATTTCTTTATGTGAATTTCTTTTTGTTTGGAAAATACTGATTCGTATTAGGTTTTGCACTAACGAGAATTTTATCAAAATCATATTTTGTTACCTTTATTCGTATGAAATTTATAATGCCCTCAATATCTTGTTTTAACTTATAAATAATGTGTCGGTGGTTTTGTAGTCTTTCCTCATCATACTGTAACTTGCTCTTTCGAGAATTCTTGATAGTTTATTGCTTGTCTTTCCAAATTTGATTCTAAATCCTTTTGGTATTATTTCGTTGTTTCTGCACTTTATTAGGAATGTGAGTGAATTTTGGAATGCGATAGCTTTAGGTTTAGATTGTCCAACTGTCTAAAACAAATACAAATTTCAGGCCCATACCTGACTTGTAAATACTCCTGTATGTTTGTTGTGGTTTGTTTAGCATTCTTCTTAATCTTCTTTGGGAATGAAACCACTCATAGTTTTTAAAATCTATTTTATTTACGTTTCGATCCATGACCTAGGATCGTTTTCAAAATAATAAAACTTCAAGTTTGACGTTTATGACATAAATTGAAGGTTACTTTGATTTATTGATGTTTTAAATATTTGGTTTGAGTACACTAAGCAAAAATTTTTAAAGTTTAAAAGAATGATTGCCTTCAATTTGTGTTGCGACCTGGGATCGACTTTCCTATGGTAGCCAATACGCTTAACGTGAAATCAGCTGATTAATTTTTATTGGTGAATTTTATATAAATTCAATAATTTGGGAAATATTTTTTAACATGTTTCTATTTATATAATTGAGAGATTTCTGATTTTATGTCTTATTTTACCGAGATTCAGTGTAGGGGGTTAAGCAACCTGTGGCTACCAAGATCCCCCAACATTTATAATTTGCCGAAATAATGGTTTTCTAGTTAATATGCTTATTGTTATGTAATTAGTTATTGTATGTATAAATAGAAATCATGTATGTAGGCTGTATTTCATGTTAATATCGCAAGGAAAACCTAGGAAAAACTTGCAATGCTACCTAGATATTGTGGGCATTTGATCTTCATTTGTTATTTCTTTTAGTAATGGAATCCATTGTTTACTGAAAGTCACGGATTCATGTATGATAGAGCAAAATTAATATCATCAAACGAAGAAATTTTAAAGAAAGAGAAAGACCTAATCAGATATACACTAATAGAAAACAAATATCCTAAAATAATAATAGAGAAAGAAATGAATAAAAACCCTAAAAATAAAGAAAAAGAAAACAAAAACAATGATACACACCACAAAATGCTCTCAATACCATACATAAAAGGATTCTTCGAAAAAATTCAAAGAATAGGAAACAAATTTAGAATTAAAACAGTATTTAGAACCAACAATACACTAAGAGCACAATTAACAAAAACAAAACCCAAAAATGCAATACAAAATTCAAAAACGGTATCTACAATATACCGTGCGAATGTAATAAGTTTTATATAGGAGAAACTTCCAGACCATTTGAAGTTCGATTAAGAGAACATAAATCATATATAAAAATAGAAAATTTGAAAAATCCATGATTTGCCAACATGCATGGGACTCCAGTCATAAAATAAAATGGGAAGATGCAAAATTATCGACAAAGAAGAAAACCACCAAAACGCAAAATCAAAGAAGCTGCCTATATAACCCTACATAAAAATAACTGCGTTGCAAACGAATCCGTGACTTTCAGTAAACAATGGATTCCATTACTAAAAGAAATAACAAATGAAGATCAAATGCCCACAATATCTAGGTAGCATTGCAAGTTTTTCCTAGGTTTTCCTTGCGATATTAACATGAAATACAGCCTACATACATGATTTCTATTTATACATACAATAACTAATTACATAACAATAAGCATATTAACTAGAAAACCATTATTTCGGCAAATTATAAATGTTGGGGGATCTTGGTAGCCACAGGCTGCTTAACCCCCTTCACTGAATCTCGGTAAAATAAGACATAAAATCCGAAATCTCTCAATTGTATAAATAGAAACATGTTAAAAAATATTTCCCAAATTATTGAATTTATATAAAATTCACCAATAAAAATTAATCAGCTGATTTCACGTTAAGCGTATTGGCTACCATAGGAAAGTCGATCCCAGGTCGCAACACAAATTGTAGGCAATCATTCTTTTAAACTTTAAAAATTTTTGCTTAGTGTACTCAAACCAAATATTTCAAACATCAATAAATCAAAGTAACCTTCAATTTATGTCATAAACGTCAAACTTGAAGTTTTTATTATTTTGAAAACGATCCTAGGTCATGGATCGAAACGTAAATAAAATAGATTTTAATAACTTTGTAAGTGTTCAGCGCGGGGGGGTCTTATAAATTTGTATATTGACTTACCTCTGCGATTTTTTGTTGTTCTACGATGTAGTTCCTTACTCTTCAGCTAAGTGGACTGTATTCGAGATTATAGTACGTGTTGCTTGGTACTTCACTGAGTTTTTAGGGGTTTATCCAATTAATTCGGCGGCACTATTGACTAACTTACCGAACGCACAACTGTTTGGTTCCGAGATCGGCGAGAGAGTGTTTTTCGTCACTACCCTTAAGCCAACTTATTTACACATGCTCAATGGAATTTTTACGACCGGATGTATCGGGATAAGGGATGACAGCTTTAGGATTTGATTTACAACTAATAATTTAAAGTAACTTAAAATTAGCCACGCAAACGTGCGACAAAGAAACCGAACATCCCGTCTACTAAAATAAGTATGAACTAACTTATTTTATAATTAAAAATAATTATAGCTATTAACTACGAAACCTAAACTGACAAACTTATATAAGTGAATATATGTATACACACCATTAAGTATTAAGTAGTTGGCAGTAAACATAGTTTCACTAGAGGACGTTTAACTAACCCTTGAGCTGTCTTGACGGTAGCTACCCGAACGATACCGTCCCTACCAGGATGAACATCTACTACTCTTCCTAAACGCCACTGTAGAGGGGGGTTATTTTTTCCTTTAAGAGGACAACCGAATCAATAGGTAGGGTAGCGGAATTCCTTAACCACTTACCTTTCTGCTGCAACGTGTGCAGGTATTCAGCACTCCATTTTTTCCAAAACCCTTGTTGCATTTGCTGCAACAATTGCCAGCGATTCAAACGAGAGGGGTTTATGGAGAGCAAATCCGGCTCTGGTAACACCGAGACTGGTTCAACATTAAGAAAATGACCCGGGGTCAAATACGAAAAGTCATGCGGTTCGCAACTCAGTGCGCATAGTGGACGTGAGTTGAGAATCGCTTCGATTTGAATCAATACAGTCAAAAATTCTTCAAACGACAAAATTTGTTCACCGATAATTCTTTTCAAATGGGATTTTACCGATTTAATCACGGCCTCCCACAACCCACCAAAATGAGGAGCAACAGGAGGATTAAACACAAATTCGATTCCCTCAATGCCTGCCGAAAGACGCATCAATTGAGAGATTTCACGAGAGGCCCCAACGAAATTAGTACCATTGTCACGATGAATTTGAATACATTTGCCTCTTCGAGCAATAAATCGACGTAAAGCACCCAAGAAAGCGTCTGTCGACATGTTAGACACTAATTCTAAATAGCTTTAGCGCTGAAACAAATAAATAAGCAAATATACGCTTTCAATGATTTTGCGCCACGACATCGATTCATCGTGACAGAGAAAGGTCCACCAAAGTCGACTCCCGTATGTAAAAACGCCTTACCTGGAGTTAACCTAGAAGCTGGTAAATCCCCCATAGAGGGACATAAAGCCACAGGGTTTACGTCTAAGTTGTATAAAAATGCATCTGTAAGAGCGCGCCACGAAAGGCCCAAAATTTTTATTGAACCACTATCTTTATCTTGAAATGTAATTGCGTCCGAACTGGACAGGGATTCCCTCAAGTTTGACATCACTTTCAAGCAATTATTACTCCATTTTCTTAACTGAAAACCACCACTAGTACAAATACTATTCAATTCACCAATTAATTGATTAGCAGCTTCAATCGAATTGCATCCAGTGACTAAGTCATCAACATAGGTATCGCTCGCCAATACCGATGACGCGAAAGGAAAATTGATCGATTCTAACCTTGCCAATTCTTGAACAGTACGCAAGGCAAAAAAAAGGCGACGACGAAACTCCATAGGTCATAGTATTTAATTTAAACTCCATAATAGGATTCGACGGAGAAAATCTCCAGACGATACGTTGATAATCACGATGACTGTCTTTAACCAAAATCTGCCGATACATTTGTTTGATGTCAGCTGTAATTACGATAGGGTGTAAACGAAAGTGCAATAACAAAACCGCAATGGCCTTTTGCAGAGCAGGGCCAATAGCCAAGCTATCATTTAACGAATTTCCAGATTGATCCGGACACGAAGCATCGAAAACCACACGCAATTTGGTAATAGTGCTATCACGCTTATGTACAGCATGATGTGGAATGTAATACATTTTCTCATGAACCGACGAATTTTCAGGCGATTCCACTTGAATCATGTGACCGCTTTTAAAATAATCCTCCATAACTTTTTTATAATCCGAATACAATTCAGGATTTTTAGCAAACGTCGTTCTAAAGACAAAAATCTTTTAATACAAATCGATCTCATACCCACGAATGGGGGTTTCCAAATTTTAAAGGGCAAAGGACACTACAAAACGACCGTCTTTATTACGTCTATAATTTTCCACAAATTGATTTTCACACTTTTCTGCTTCAGGAGAAATGTTTCTTTAAGGTTGTTTAAATAGCAACTGGCTCGTTAGCGACACCCCAACGAGATTCGTTCAACAAAACCTGAGCGAAGATTTCCGCTCCGAGTAGCATGTCAATTTTACTAGGAATATTAAAATTAGAATCGGCTAAGGCCAAATCTCGAGTATGCGACCATTCCTAGACCCCTATCGACGACGAAGGTAATTGATTACAAATGTTAGGTAAAATATAACACTCAATTTCATATGCTGGAGACCATGCTCCCGAGGGGCCGACTACACACGATAGTGCACCAGACACCAAGGACGAATTCAAGTCAAGTCATCGAACAGTAACATTGGCTTTCCGTTTCTTCAAACCTAATTTCTGACGGCACCTTTCAGTCACAAAACTTTCCATGGATCTGTTATCTAAAATTACACAAACAGGTTGCAATTTTCTTGTATAATCTATCACCGACACCATTGCCGTAGCTAACAGCGTCGTTGTATGTTCTAATGACGTCGAAATTAACGAGTTGGTGGCAGGTTGTTCATGCACAACCGCCGACGACAGATTGTCTTCACTAGGTTCACTAGTAGAAGTAAGTCGAGACGCCGATCTCCGAGGAGACGCTGACCTTTGACGATGAGTTTGTCTGCGTGGAGACACCGATTTTTCTCGTTTATCGAAGTGAAGTAACGAATTGTGCGACTGATGACATTTTCTACACGACCAATCTAACTTACAATTTTTACCGAATGTGAAGTATTTAAACATTTAATACAAAGATTTTTAAGCTTTACCACCTCAAATCTTTCTTGGGGGGTTTTATCGAGAAATTGCTTACGTCTATAAATAGGATGCACAGCTTGACATAAACTACAATTTTTACCATCATTGGTGGTACCAACTAAAGAAGTTTTAGCCGAACTGCTAACAGACCTTCCTTTTTCTCTTTCTTTCACGGAATCTCGAGATTTTAAGCATGTTCCTGAAGCAATGTCATTTATTTCCAACACTTTACATTGTTTTTCAATGTACGACCTTAAATCTTTAAACGAGGGAAAGTCGTCACTATTTCCTAATTCGAAACGCTTTAAAATGTTTGTATCTAATTTTTTCGATAACAGATTAAACAACATGAAATCTAATAAATCTATTTCCATCTGTTTTAACGCGAATATATTTTCATCAAAACAACTAATTAATTGCCGGAGTTCCGTGTGTGAGTCTGAGGAACTGCCCTTAGGGCATTTTTCGAGAGCATTAAAATATGTTGAAAGTAATAACCTCTTGGACTGAAAATGATTAGTAATGATTTTATATGCTTCATCGTATGCATAATCGTTTAATGGCAAGTGTATTATCAATGCACGCGACGACTCATCTAGTGTATCAACGAGATGGCAAAATTTTTCCATATGGAACAAACCAACATTATCGTGAATCAGTCGCTTATAAATTGCATGATAACTCTCAAATTCCGAAATGCATCCCGAGAACCGCGCGACAGAAATATGTTTCAAGCTAATCCCAGTATTTTCCGACAAAGAATTATTCATATTATCCACCTTCGGCTTATTTTCTACGCGATCTAATTCGCATTGTTCAGCGTTAATCCGAATATCTAATAGATAATCATCGATTTTCACCCTAAGGGCCGAGAATTCGTCCAATTGTTCACTCTCCTCATCAAAGAAAATATCCTTGCAAAAAGACTTGAAATGAGTTTCAATTTGCTCGACACTTTTAATCGATGCTCTAATTAAAGCAATCGATACATTTTCCGGTTGATTAATCTTACTGTATATGATCCAACCGTTTAACTACAAATCTAGCTTCAAGAATAGCTTTATCAATTGATATAACCATATTTGATTAATGATTAATGAACGACAATAAAAATTAATATAAAAACAATGCGTACTCAAATACGCTACAACTAAATAATCTACGAAATTAAATTATTAATAGACAAATGCAACTAACAACAGTGCTCGCCTGGCAAAAACGTTTAACGTTTCCCACAAATTCCAACCCCTTTGTTATATACTAAGTCTGATGAACCCGAATGGTTCTTCAAACTTGAGACGACAAATAAGGTAAAGATTTACAATACAATAACCCCTCATAAATTTAGTTTACCTAAAGTAAACTGTTCGACCACTAATCTTTGACACAAAAGATAAGAGATATATTATAAAATCTACCGTTATAACCAGATGTTCCTACCATTAAATTTGCAAGCAGGATGTTATTCTCGTTGTAACACGTTTAACCATAATCAAAACTACGACAATTATTAAATTTAAGTATAAATGAGGAGCTTAAAGGATAGGAACTAATTAATTAATTAAATAATCCGGCTACGAAGACCATTGTTCAGCGCGGGGGGTCTTATAAATTTGTATATCGACTTACCTCCGCGGTTTTTTGTTGTTCTAAGATGTAGTTCCTTACTTTTCAGCTAAGTGGACTGTATTCGAGATTATAATACGTGTTACTTGGCACTATTGACTAACTCACCGAACGCACAACTGTTTGGTTCCGAGTTCGATAAGAGAGTGTTTTCGTCACTACCCTTAGTCCAACTTATTTACACATGCACAAAGGAATTTTTACGACAGGATATAACGGGATAAGGGATGACAGCTTTAGGATTTGATTTACAACTAAGAATTTAAATTAACTTAAAATTAACCACGCAAACGTGCGACAAAGAGACCGAACAGTAAGGGATAGTCCGATTTTAAAAATTCTAACGGGTTTAGATCGCCCGGGAAATTAGGGTTCACGTCCATTTAATAAATCACTCAAAATCCCTTCAGGAACCCAAATACAGGATAATGCGCGAAAATCTGGCTGAAACGCCTGTTAACGTTCTACTAATGTAACGCCAACGCGTTACAAATGCAAGTTTATTTTTTCGGTTTCTTGAAATTTTAAATTCTTTTTGTTTTTGTGATTATGTATGTTTTTTTAATAATAACAATATATGTTTAAATGAAAAAAGCTTTTTTTTAATGTATTTTAGAAATTTGAAGATAATATAATATTATTTTTATGTATAAACATGTAATAAATTATTACAATTCTCGTTAAGTACGTTTTTATTTTTAAATTATGAAAGTGAAACTCGTATTGTGACCAAGAGGCTATTTGCCTCCGTTTGGATTTGCAGTGCACTCCACGTTTGCACTGTAAACAATTTGCGTATTCGTGGGTTATTAAAAAATATCGTCGATCAACAAACAAAAAGTAGATGATAATTTGATATAATCATACAACAAAATAAAGCTATGATGTAAACTTGTTTAAAATTCCTAAGTATTCAAAGCTGTAAAATTCAAAGTGTTAATTATTTTGTTTTTTACGTAACTGAGAACAGTAATATTGTTTATTCATGCTTAGGTGAATGGCAAATAATTTCAATTTATAGTGCAACGTGATTGTATTGAAAGTGTTCTATCCAAAGGTTGCTTCATAATGAGGTTATTGTAATAACGTGATGATCTGGTTCGTGTACATTAATTAGAGGAACGTTTACAAATTTACGAAGGTTATGGATGAAGAAAGTAGAAGGGCGAATCTTACAAGTGGAAACTTAATTGTTTCTTCCATGTTGTATAGTTGTATCAATGTCAATTACTTTATAAGAATGTGTTTGTTCTACCAGATAATTAAAAGTTGCAGGTTTTGAAGCCTAGCCAACTGTAAGTACAAATACATTATTCGCAAATATCAAATATTTATATTGTACTTAATAACAAATTTTCTGATGTCGTGAGCCCTTCTAAAGGCATAATTTTGTTTATAATCAAATTGCTGTTTACGTACTTACAACTTCTTGCAGTAAATACAAGAGCAGCTGCTTTAATAATTAAATATCATTTATTGCTTTTCAAAATATTCTTTCTCGAAATCTATATTTTGCTACGTACCTGGACGTAGCCGGAAGAAAAGTAAATACCAGGCTAACTATCAAACGCGGAGAGTGGGGAGATTCGCCTACATTGCAAAAATAAACAAAAAAAGCACATCACCTACGATTATCTATTATCACATAAAAATAAATAAAGGATTATGTACAAACAAGCAAAAAGAAAATAAATTAAGCGTTACTATTTCAAAGCAAACAATTAGGTGATATGAACAATTTGGTAAATTAGATACGAAGTGCGCATCTCGTATTTACACAAAATAAAATTGATCAGTAGCAAATAAAAACTGTGAGAGCTTTTGGTCAAGTGTTTTTAAAATTTCACCTAATACCTTTTATAAAATAACTAGTCAGTAACGCTAATAAACGTATGCGTTTTTTTTACAAGCATGTTTAAAAATAGTACGTCGCACCTGTAGAGCGATAGTATCGATTAGCGGCCACAAACAATAGTTCTACGATATAACGTTTCTACACCAAACGTTGATACGGAATATGTCATTGACACACACAAAAGAAAACTAGTTGCATACCTGTAGGTGTCCAGATACGTAGCTCGCAAGCCGTCCGGGGTGAGTCAACACAGGAACGCTATGGTCGTCAGCATACATTTACTCTGCTAAAATAATTGCAGCAGCGGTCTACGGACAAAAGTAGTTGTTCTACATAAAGCAAGGACCCATTTGGCCTCCAGCTAAAAAAAAAGCAATCCACGCTGGACACCTCCTAGTGTCAAACAGAAAAAAACAAACGTGCATTGCTTTTAAAATACGGTGACGAATACTGTAGAAAATAATTCAACGTACAGGCTGTAGAATCAAATTCAACAATGGTTCAACTACCACGAATTCGAACTGCAAACCCTCTCTTATCGAAGCGCGATTGAAACTGGAAAACTCGGGTTTTATCGGATAGTGCGCGGCCTTATTTCAACAAGTCGTTACATTGGAACAATAGAGAAAACCATTATACGGTAGTCGTAAGATATACCAAGATAACGGGTACCTAAAAACAGAATATAACTATTTAATTGTAGCATAAACGTGTCGTTTCGAAATAAATAAGTTCAAAATGAAAGTATGTAGAAAGCGTATTTATTATTGTAAACAGGATGTTATTGAAGAATTTAAAAGATTACCGGATACCTAACACAAGGCATAGACTATTTAATTAATCGAATAAATTTTTGTTTTAAAAGCAAAAGGGATTTAAGTTAAGAAATTTATTCGAGAGCGTGTTTATTATTAATTATGTTGAAAATAAATGTAACAACCCCCCAGCAAAATAAACAGATCGTGGTAGGTAAACAAAAGTAATGGGAGTGGGCAGGACCAAAAAAACACCCAAACAAAACGAAAAAGGAAAAAAGTTCGCTTCAAAGCTAAAAAAACTCGTTACGAAAACAAAAGAAACCAAAAAAAAGGACCACCCAACAAAACACAAAAAAGAACTCTCGTCCGGCGCGAAGGGCCAATAATAGAAGAGAGAAGAAAAGACGGAAGGAAGGGAAGCAAGCAATGAGGACTAAGATGGAACAGTATTGACACTGAAAAAGTCATCAAAGGACGGGTGTTTCTAGTGAAGAAACAGTGAAGTCTTCAACCTTAGGAGAAGAAATTGGTTTCTCCCGAAAAACCAAAGTAAGGAAAGGAATGAGGAAGAAAACCAACAGTACAAGCCAAAACAAGATTCAAGGGTCAAGCCTCAAGTAAGCAAATGGACAACAGGGGAGAACGAGGGGAAGAGAAGAGGAACGCTGGTAAACACAATCGCAATAGGGACCGGCAGCAACGAAGACCAGCAAAAGGATAGGGAAAGTGGAACGAGAAAAAAAAGAAAAAACCAAAAAGAATAACACCAACACCAAGTACAAAACCCAGAGAAAAAAAACTAAGAATCGTACAAAAGAAAATAAAACAAAATCCCAGTTTAGTTATGTACGAGTGGGTTGGGCGTGTGCGCTCGTGTATGTATGTGGGGAGCGTGTGGGGATGTGTTGCGCATGTATAAAGTGTGCGTGTATGTGTTGTGTTGAACCGCTGTAGTCGCCTCTTACAACAGGCAGGTCGTACCATGGAGCTATTCTACTCCCGGAACCACACGGGTTCAAGGAGTACAAAGAGAAAACGAAAGAAAGGAAAACCAAGTAGAGAACGAAAGAAAGGAGAACCAAGTAAGACTGTGTATTTATGAAGTGTGTGGGTGTGTGTGTGTGTGTGTATGTAGTGTGTG